>PVIA01000321.1:0-495461 GCA_004024845.1 Tonatia bakeri | reverse complement strand
AAATGCAGGCTACAATAAGAGAAATGAAGGAAAATGCACAGGGAAACAATAGTGAGGGGAAGAAAACTGGGACTCAAATCAATGGAGTGGACCAGAAGGAAGAAAGGAACAACCAAACAGAAAAGAATGAAGAAACAAGAATTCAAAAAAATGAGGAGAGGCTTAGGGACCTCCAGGACACCTTTAAATGTTCCAACATCCGAATTATAGGGGTACCAGAAGGGGAAGAGGAAGACCAACAAATTGAGAACTTATTTAAAAGATAATAAAGGAGAACTTCCCCAATCTGGCAAGGGAAATAGATTTCCAGGAAGTCCAGGAAGCTCAGAGAATCCCAAAGAGGTTGGACCCAAGGAGGAACATGCCAAGGCACATCATGATTACATTAGCCAAGGAAAATGAAGGAGAGAATCCTAGAAGCAGCAAGAGACAAGGAGACAGTAACCTACAAAGGAGTTCCCATCAGACTGTCAGCTGATTTCTCAAAAGAGACCTTACAGGCAAGAAGGGGCTGGAAAGAAGTATTCCAAGTCACGAAAGGCAAGGACCTACATCCCAGATTGCTCTATCCAGCAAAGCTTTCATTTAGAATGGAAGGGCAGATAAAGTGCTTCCCAGATAAGATCAAGTTAAAGGAGTTCATCATCACCAAGCCCTTATTATATGAAATGTTAAAGGGACTTACCTAAGAAAAAGAAGATTAAAAATATGAACAGTAAAAAAAAAAAGTCATCAAATGGAGGGTTAGCAACAGGGAAGTGGGAGGAGGAGGGAGGGGGAAAAGATATAGAGAACTAGTAGCATAGACAATAGATAGAAAATAGACAGGGGGAGGGTAAGAATAGTATGGGAAATGTAGACACTAAAGAACTTATGACACATGGACATGAACTAAAGGGGGGAATGTGGGTGGGAGGGGGTGGACAGGGTGGAGGGGAGTGAAGGGGAAAATGGGACAACTGTAATAGCACAATCAATAGAATAAAGAATTAAAAATAAATAAATAAATAAAATCTTAAAAAAAAGAATTACTTGAATAGATATATTTTATTCTTCCTAATAGCTCAGTCTTTTACTTATTGACAGCATAAAAAGTATGACTGAGCCTTAACTGAAGTGTTGAGAAAAAAAAAACCTAAAGGAACTGAGTACAAGTGAGAGAAACAATTTGCAACAATTCACTAAACATGACTGTTTACAGGCCAGGTCACAGCAGCTCAGCACTAAATCCTCCTGGGAAGGCCTTCATCAGAAGCCCCAGTTCCGACATTGACACCTGCCCTCAGGCCCACTTTTCCCTCTTGCTTCAAACCTTGGTCCCCAGACTTCCCACCCACATTTTCAGAATTTTACCTTCCTACCCAGGGTGGGTGGTTTCCCTTCAAAATCCGTTCTTTCTCCTAAGTCATTATTAATTCAAACTAAAATATTTTCCCAAGAATTCCAGAAAGACTGTTCTAAGCAGCTTTTGTTCTCCACATCTAGCCATTTTCAAAGCCATTCCACCAGCATGGTTCAGGATATGTCTGCTTTTCTTGAATGCCTGTTAGGTAACAGTTGGATAAATCATGTACAAGCTTCGAGTACAAACACACACACACACATGTTCCAAGAATACGTATTAGTTCTTAAATACAAATTTAAACCCATAGGGGGAAGAGTAGTTTTGTAACTGCCTCATAATTTTGCAAGGTTATAGCACTAATACACATGATAACAATTATTCACTCCACTCCCCCTGCCCCTGTGGAAGAGTGTACTTTCCTGGCCCACTGATGTTGAGCTTGACCCTGTGATTTGCTTTGGTTAGTGGAATATTAGTGGATGTGATGCAGGCAAGGGCTTTAAACGGGCTTGCACAGTTTGGCTTGGCTCTTGTTTTCAGTGATCCCGGGCTATGTGAGGAGCGTGCCCCAGGTAACCCCTGCCCCTTCAGCCTGCTTCTAGAGCAAATGTATATGCAGTAGATCCACATTCTGAACCTAGCCAACTTACAGCGTGAAACAGGACTGTCCAGGTAAGTGCAGCCTAAATAAGCTGAACTTGTTATCTCGCCAATTTCTAATAATGAGAACAAATGTATTGTTAGCACCTGAGTGTTGAGATGTTTTGTTATATAGCCTTACTATGTCAATAAAACTCACTAAAAAATAAAAGTTCCATTTTTTTATTCCACTACCAATACCAACCCTTTCAAATTGTACGTTGTTGAGAGCCTATAATAATAATAATAATAATAATAATAATAGCAGCCAGTGTTAAATCATACACTTCTTACTGCTGATTTCATAGCTAGACAAGGCCCTGCCCAGGCTTTGAAATTTCTGTTTTTAAAGGTCTGTCTTAGCTTAGTTCCTCCTTTAAGCAGGGTCTCAGATAATGAATGACTTGCATACAGGCAGTCTATTTAGGAAGTAATAGCAGAGAGCAGAAGTGGTTCACATATGCTCATGAGTAGTATGGAGTAACATTGATCAGCACAAGACTTAAGAAAAACTAGAATAGGTATTTCACCTGACGATGGCATTCATAGAAGATAACTCAGAACAGTCATGCTTTCCTTATTCTCCCATCTCTACCCCATCCAAAGCTTTGATACTTCCATTTGCTTCTCTCAGAAGTTAGATGCAACCCTAGGGTACGGGAAGAAAACATATTGGTTGATAGCAAGTTCACAACATTTATTAGAAAGGCAACTTTTAACAGAAACAAAGGTCTGTTATTTAAAAAAAAAAAAAAAAAACAAAGGCCCTTGCTGGTGCAACTCAGTGGATCGAGTATCAGCCTACAAACCAAAGCTATCATAGGTTCTATGCCCAGTGAGGGCACATACCTGGGTTGAGGGCCAGTTCCCCAGTAGGGGGTGTGTGAGAGGCAGACACACACTGATGTTTCTTTCCCTCTCTTTCTCCCTCTCTTCCCCTCTTTCTAAAAATAAATAAATAAAAATTTTAAAAAATTAAAAAATGAAGCAATTTTGACTACCTGAGTTTTGGCTTGCAATTTGTACATCTGTACAATGTGTAGTGCCTATGTGTTTTTACACATAGATATTATATAAGTACAGCTCTGTCATCAATGGGTAGACAAGGAGTGACTACAGTCATCACAAAATGCTTCTGGGATAGTTTAAATTTTGAACCCAAAATTTTAAGATAAGGGGGATTTGTAATGAAAGAGAAATGTATGGGTTGTTTCAAGTTCTCTTGTCAGAGGGAACCAGAATGAAGAAAGCCCACCTGAGAGAGTGTATCCACTCCCCAGAGCTCCAATGGGCAAATGAGTCCAGCTTGTTTGTCTGAACATCCATTCCCTGGCTCTGGCCATGATTTACCAGCGCTCACTAAGCCTTCATGACATGAATGAATGGCCCTAAAGCCACTGCAATCTTGTCACGGTGCTATTTTTACTTACAGAGGTGAAAAACACACAAGATTTAGGCTTATCGGTTGATATAAATTATATTGTTCCAATCATTAAGGAGGAAAAACATTCTGAAAACATAACAGCAACAAAAAGTGGGGAGAGGTGTGGGTTCTTGAATCAGCCCCAAGTGAATGTGAGTCCTGGTTCTACCATCTCTTAGCTGTGTGCCCTTGAGCAGCTCACTTCACCTCTGGGGCCTTATTTCCTCATCTAGGACAGTGATGTCTACCATTAATAGGTTTGCTGTGATGATTACATAAGATAATGCAAGTAAATAACATACGATTATGGTAATTTAGGGTACGGTTTCTGCACCTAGTAAATAATCAATAAATGTTAGTTTTTATTATTAGTGAGATTGTTGCTGTTGTTATGTTGTAAAAAGAAAATGGAATTTAGAGCCAAACAGATTTGAATTGGTAGCTCTTATCTACAAGTTCAATAAAGGAGAAAATATTATAATCGATGAAGAAGATGGAAATAACAAACTGTCACTAGTCAAGATGGCGCTGCCTCGGGGACTGCTGTTCCGACGTGAACCTTCCTCTCCTAAGGAGGAAATCGGTTCAGTGTTGCTCATGTAGACTAGACTCGGCGAGCAGGGGTGCTCAAAGCGACAGTTGAGACTTGAAGAGCAGTTGCCTGGGGCCAAGGAATGCCAGAGGTGGCGAGTGGAGAGAAAGATGATAAAAAAGAAGATTCTTCATTTGGTTTCGTCTTACTTCCAATTACTTTTTTTTTGTTGGAGTATGATTTTTGAAATGCAAACATTTTATAGGCATTGAGAAATGTTGATATTAACAACAATGAAAAACGAGTTCTTAGGTATATCCACAGCACCATGTACAATTTAACTAAATTCTCATAAGAACTGTAAAAAAAAAGGAAATAAATAATATTATTGTTTCAATTTATGTATTAGAAAGTTGAGGCAGTGAGAGGTAATATGTTTTGTTCAAGGTCAGATAGCACATAATGAGTGGAGATTTTTAAACTGGCAGTTATTCTAGAACCCAGACTATGATGAAAAAATGACATAAAGTTAGAAGATATTTACAGTGTGAGAATCAAATGAGTACTGTTTATCTTATATTACCAATTTTTTTCTGTTCATGGAAATAACAGAAATAGTTTTTATTAACTGAATATTTACTACATATTAAGCATACATATTTTTCACAATGATGAGATAATAATTCATGAGAATATGTTATTTCTAATGCTTGCATGATTCTGCAAGTGAAGTGTTTTTTACAGATATGGTAACTGAGGTTCAGAGAAGTTAAGTCAGTTGCCCAAGGTCACAGAGCTAAGCCAGGATTGTGAAACTAGTCTATCTGACCCCATCTTTTATTAGGTCACTCCCTCACTTTTTAGGTTCACTTTCAAATTTTTCAAACTGATATCTTAATAGGTAATCTCATACTTTCAGGAACAACAAAATGTATTTTATACTGCTTCTTTACTTCAAATTTTGGAATTTAGAAGTAAGAGAGGCTGTTGTCTTCATCAGTCATCACTGTTTGACTGTCTTGAAATGCATAAAAGCTCTTCTCTGAAGGGAGCAACAGGCCAGCCCAATAGCTCAGGCAGCCTTTGGAATGGTAATCAACCCCATACTAATTTGTGTGTCATGCAGACTCAGGGCTACCGAAACATGTTGAGAGTCAGGACACTGCAGTGTGGGCACCAACTGCGGGAGTTTTCTGCAATGTTGGGCCACTTTATTTCTCCCCCCACTGCCTGGCCTTCCTGCCTGATGCCAATGTGTCTTCTTCTTCTTCTTTTTAAACTTCCCAAAGTGTATTCTTCAGCATACCAATTAGTGGTTGTGTATGTGTGTGGACAAGGATCCCCTGTTCGTGTACATTTGTCAAACATGTAATGAAGAATTGAGTTTTTCATATTTTTTTCACTGTGGTTCTTAGAAGTTCCTTTAATATTCCAGTGTACATTGTGACTCTTCAAGATAGGGATGCATTTCACCAGACAGAAGGTTTTTCCTGGACTGTCTTCTAGAACTGGTGTTCTCTCAGCTCACCTGAGAAGACATTTTCTTCCACATAACTATCTTTAGTTAATAATTTCCCGGCTTGATTCTGGGCTCTGTCAGAAGTAAGGCTTATAATCGCCACATGCCTGATTATTTCTGAGAGGTTACAGCTTGTGCCTTTCCCTTGCCTCAGTACAAAATGCCGCAGCACCACACAGCTGACGGAAAACAGTTATCAAAGAGGAGATGAGCCCTGATCAGGTGGCTCAGTTGGTTGGAGCATCATCCCGTACCCCAAAGTGTTGTGGTTCAATACCTGCTTGTGGGCGTGTGTGAGAAGCAACTGACAGATGTTTCTCTCTCTCTCTCTCTCTCTGTGTATGTGTGTCTGTCTGTCTGTCTGTCTCTCTTAGTGTAGTACACTGGCCTTTTTCCACTTACTGTGATGTCCCAAGTTACTCTTGAAAACACATTATTCTACAAGAAATTCTCTTTCTTCATTTCTTTTCTAGTTAATTTTTTCTACTTACTCTTCAGAACTCAATGTTAAACTTCTCTTCTTTATGGAAGCCCTCTGATCACTGTGCCAGACTCAGTCAGAACCTGCGCCATATGCTCCCATACAGCATTCACCACAAGGATGGTCACATATACAATTAATTGCTAAGTGTCTATTTCTCTGAATGGAATGTAAATCTCACTAACATCTCTCATATTAACTGCTATGTCCTCAAAGATTAAAACAGTACAATGCACAAGAAGGTGATTATTTAGTGTATACTTAAGGAATATTTAGTTGAGCACTTGGTTTATCTGCAGGGCAATGGTATACTTTAGAAATTAGAAGTTGGGAGGCCAAATTCCCACTCCTCAAGCAGCATAGACTGCTGGTGTGAGCATATCCTGCCTTCAGATGTAGCATAGGCACTATCTCCAACCTGAGTCAAGCCAAGGTGCTTTCATGCCTGATCCTGTCACGTACTACTCTGATGATGACCCTGGATGAATTACTCTTCCTTCCTAAGTCTCAGTTTCTTCATCTGTAAAATGGTGAGAACAACTACACTTATCTCCTAAGCTTCATTGTTGTCTTATTGACACGTGTTTGTTGAACATCTACTATATGCCAGGTGCTCGGCCAGAGGCCAGGAATGGAGTAATGTGCTACGTGGACGTGGCCTCCACTCTCTTTTGTTCATCTTTGTATCCCCAGTTCTGGCACAGTACCTGCTATATAATAGTTTAATATGTATTTGTTGAATTACCCAATATGGTTTTTTATTTCCCCAGTCATTTAGCACACAATTAAGATAAAGTGACAATGAGTGAAAGTGGAGAAGAGTCGTAGCTGATGTTCGTGGAGGACACACTGCGTGGCAGGCAGAAGGCTGAGCATGGTACACGGACAGCTTCACTTCATCTTCATCCACTGATGTAGACCCATTCATTAGTATCGCATTTTATGGAAAAGGAAATAGACTACAAAGAGCTGAAGTAGCTCGATCAAGGTCGCATAGCTAGTCGGTGGTGACAATGCACTGGAACACGGGTAACTTCACTATACTGACAGCACCTTAAGTTATGTCAAACTCTGAAAATCCAGAGTCCCACAGGGAGGGAAATGAGGGAACATTCGAAGCTCAGCAAGGGAAACAATGACATCAGGAAAGCAGCAGGAAAACATCTTCTCTTTCTCTTGCTATGTTCATCCAGCTGCTTAGTTATCTATGAAGACCTTGTCCACTTTTTTCTCTCTTCTGTTTTTATATTCTATATCAAGTAATAATAGGCTTAACTATGTCAGGCTGTACAGTTTTATTCAACATTATATTATATGTTGTCAGCTGAAGAACTGAATCCTAAGACTGCCATATAATTCTATGTATTTTGATAAGGAAAGGCACTTAAAACCAAATTGTAATCTGGTGATTATTCCTCATACAAATTTCAAAGTACCCTGATGAAATAAAATAATAAAGGGCAGACAAAGAAACAAGCCATATGTCAGATGTATTAAACACGAGGAAGCCAGACAGAAGACTAATATCTGAGATACAAAAAAAACAAAAGCATGTGTGTGTCATGGCAAAGCAAACAGCTCACCTAGGAGACCAGTGCTGCGTTTACTATCACAAGTCAGGAACCAAATTCAGAGTCTTTGCGCACATGAACAGAGGCTTCTTAAAGCTTTGTTTTCCTTTTTGACTTCTCTTAATCAATCATTTATGGTACCGTTATTGGTCATTACATCCAATTTCACATTCAAATGAGGAGGTCATTTCAATCTATTGCTGAACACATTAACTTGCTTGGTATTCACATGCAAAATTTTCCAAGAATCATTTATTAGGTTAGCAATTCTTAAGTTTTTGGAATCAATGTTATATTTAATGTTATTGGTACCTTAAAGAACTTTTCTTAATGTGGGTTACATTTATTAAAATTTTCTAAAGTTATATATCTATTATTTGAAAAATCACAATAATAACCCAATTGCATACTAATATAAATAACAAAATTAGTGAGAACAATGGTATTGTTTTTATATTTTTGCAAATCTCTTTCATGTCTGGCTTCATAGACAAAAGCTAGATTCCACTATTTCAGTATTCGACCTGCTACAGAATGTTTTGGTAAAAGCATATGAAGAAAATATAGCCTCACATTTTATAGTTAGAGGCTATAGTTAGAAAAGGAAGGAGTATACTTACACAAAGGCTCAACTAATAGTTTCTTAAAGAGTAGATACGATGTAGACTCTAAAACCATATCAATAAACTTCATGCACTCTCTTACACTATCACCCACTGATCTACTCTGAGTACAGTGCACTGTCAGAAAATGAAGAAGGCCAAGGAGCAATAGCATCTGCACAATGAAAACTTTTCAAAGTGAAGCAGCAGGAAGAAGAAAGTGAATGACAGAAAGACCTCAGGAAGAAGCTCTTCTGAATTCAGGGTCAGAAAGAAAAAGGAAATCAGAAGTCCTGTCTGATAGTGCCTGAGGAGCAACTGAAGTCAGTTCTAGGCAGACAGACTGCCATTTGGATCTGCAGAGATGGGGAGTCTCAAATATTATAATACCATAAATGATATAATACTGTTTCTTGTTGGATGTATCACCCAGACTGGGCCTTTGGGAAAGCAATGGAAATCTGCTAATAGGAGACCTGATCATTCTCAGCACCTAGGTTATGTTAAGACTTAAAGCAATATAATTTATGGTTTTGTAGATTCCATCACATCTCTCTTACCCGTCTCAGTTTAATATTTTTTTGTGCTACAAAAATGTCATTAAGGTATTTTCCTGTTAAAAAATACATTGATTTTTTTCATCTTTTTATATCTTCACCCAACGCCATTTTTTTCATTGCTTTTAGAGAAAGAGGAAGGGAGAGAAAGAGAAAGAGAGAGAGAGAAACATCAATGTGAGAAAGAAACAGCCACTGGTTACCATCAGTTGCCTTCTTGTATGCACACCAACAAGGATCAAACCCACACCCTGGGTATATGCCCTGACTGTGAACTAAACCTGTGACCTTTCAATCTATGAGACAACACTCCAACCAACTGAGCAACACCAGCCAGGACAAAATATCTTGAATTTTTAAACAGAACTTTTACCCATGCATAACTGTGTAACAGCATGGATTGTTATTTGGAAAATACTGGTTCAGTGAGTTATGTAGATAATCCAAATGTTGACACATTTCACCATACAATATTACTTTAAAAAGCAAACTAGTTAATATCATCACCAATCTCATAAAAGTCTTCCAATGTTAAGAAGTTGTCAAGTTCATGATGATCGATCAGTTTTCCAAAACTTTAATTTCCCTGCAAGCTCATATTTTATTATTTTATCATTGGCAACAAATACTCAGTTGTTTTCCTTAAAATGACAGGCTCACTTTATTCATTTACAAGAAAATTTCTGCCAAATATCTGGATCAGAATAACTGTAGTTTGGTAGTCATTTTTTCAAGTAAAAATGGCATGCTATGAAAAATAAAACAAAAAACAAAAGCCAGCTAGTTCAACTTGCAACTCAAAGAATTGCACAAATGCTTTTCCTCAAAACAAACATGATAACTTGATATACAGAAAAGTACAATATATATTTTTTTCTCATTATTTAAAAGGTACATATTCTATTGTCCATATTTAATTGTTAATGCATCACCAAAGATATTCTTGAGTGCCATTGGGTTTTTGCTTGTCTGTTTATTTCAGCTACGAGTGTGTGATGGGGAGTCATACCATGGCTACTTTTGCAGTTTGGTGCCACTTCCTTGATTCTTGACAAAGTGCCACCATTGCTTTTGCTGCATCATTGCAAATGTCAACAAGCTGAAAGAGCAAATGATGTAAGGATTTTTATTAAAACAGTTTTGGTTTACAGACATCCTTAAAGGTTGTCAAGAGTTCAGGGACTCCCAGGTGTCTGTGGACGATACTTTGAGAGAACTCCTAGGACTCCCAGTACGCTGTTGGAGAGGAGTAACGAGAGTGAGCACCCTGGTTTTGTGTTTAGCTGGGGCTTGTTTTATATGGTCTATGTTATGCTGAGGTATGTTCCTTGCATACCCAGTCTGTCCAGAGTTTTTATTATTTAAGGATATTGAATTTTATCAAATGCTTCTCCTGCATCTATTGAGATAATTATAGTTTCAAATATTTGATATTTCATTTTCTTAATGTTATGTAACATATTTATTGATAAGTGGACTACTATTTATACCACACACAAAAACTAACTTAAAATAAAGACCTAAATGTAATACCTGAAACTATAAACTCCTAGAAAAAAAAAAACAGAGAAAAAGCATCTTGGCCTTGGTAATAGTTTTTTTGGACATAACATTAAAGGCACAGCAAGAAAAATAAAAATCAGTAAGTGAAACTACATCTAACTAAAAAGCTTCTGTACAAAAAAAGAAACAATCAACAAATGAAAAGGCAAACCACAAAATGAGAAAAAATACTTGCAAATCATATATGTGATTAAGGTATTTATATCCAAAATATGTAAGAAATTTATACAACTCAATGGCAAAAGAAAAACAGATAATCTGATTTAAAAATAGGCAAAATAATCAAACAGACATTTTCCAAAGGAGATATACAGATGACCAACAGGTACATGATAAGATGCTCAGTATCACTAACCATCAGGAAAATACAAATCAAAATCACTACCAGATATCACCTCACACCTGTTAGAATACTTGCTATCAGAAAGACAAGCAATAACAAGTGCTGGTGAGGATATACAGAAAAGGGAACCCTCATTCACTGCTGGTGGGAATGTAAATTGGTAGAGCCACAAGGGAAAACAGCATAGAGGTTTCTCAGAAAAGTAAAAACAGAACTATCATATGATCCAGCAATTCTAATTCTGGGTATATCTGAAGGAAGTAAAATCATTATCTTGAAGGCATATCTATATTGCCATGTTCATTGCAGCATTATTCACAATAATCAAAACATGGAAACAACCTAAGTATCCATTGATAAAGGAATGGATGAAGAAAAGTGTGTGTGTGTGTGTGTGTGTGTGTGTGTGTGTGTGTGTAATCATTCAGCCTTGTGACAGTTTGGATGAACACCAAGGCCATCATGCTAAGTGAAATCAGTCAGACAGAAGCAGGGTGCTGGAAGGAGGAAATGGGTGAAGGTGGTCTATGGGCACAAATTTCCAGTTATAAGATAAGTAAGTTCTGGGGATTGAATGCACAAGTCGTGACTACAGTTAGCAGTACTTTATTGTGAATAATTGCTATGAGAGTAGACTTTAAAAATTCTCACCATGCACATGCACAAAAATAATTAACTATATAAGATGATAAATGTGTTAAATAACCTTATTGTGGTAATCATTTCACAATACATACATATATTAAGTCATCATGTTGTACACTTTAAACTTAATCAATGTTATATATTAATTATATCTCAATAAACCTGGGGGTGGTGGAGCTAATAATAAGTTTTCCCAGATGATGATATGGGATAATTTTTTTTACACTATTTTAAAAATTCTTGAAAATAGTCAAGTTTTCCACCCTTAGTGCCTTTCCTTGTACAGCTATGGGGACAGTTAAGGGAAGAAATCCCATATTTAATCAAAAGAGGAACCTCCCAATTTAAAGATCTCTGAAATCTACCCAATTCTTTTATTCTATGGAGATTTTGAATCTTCCACTTCCAATGCCCTTCTTATCCATCATAGCTGAAATTAAACTACTTTCCTGTTACCAGGTTTTGTTTCCATTGTTCTGGTCAGGAGATCAATTGTAAATCACAGGGTGATTTCTAACTAATTTAAACAAAATATTTATGAAAGTATATTAAGAACTTCATCTGAATGTCAAGGAGAGTCAGAAAACTAGACTTAAAATGCTAAGTGGCTAAAATAGAGCACAATGCCCATACACCTGTGGGGAAATGTCCTATTGAAAACACTAGTTCTGCCATCCGCATTGTTTATCTTTAAGCACACCTGTGGCCAGACATGCCACCACCGCAAACTCTGGAGAACCAGAACCCCTCTGCCAACACACTTGCCAGGATTTGTGCAGGACTACATTCTAACATTGCTCCCTTCCTCATCCATATCTTGTCCAGGGACCTCCAAATGGGGAAATCTAAGTCATGAGCTTTTGTGCCTTAAGTAACAAGGGATTCTGATGTAGTCTTTTGCAGGGTGTCTTGATGCAGGACTCAAAATGTGGAAACTATGAAAACCTAAGAAAGTGTTTTCAAAAGGTGTTGAGAATCAATAGTTGCCAACTGGGCCCATTGGCACATCAGTTATTTAGATTAAAATGGATATTATGATGAACCAAATGAAGGCTTGGCACAGTGTTCTCATTGGGTAGCACTCTTACCTCTCCTCACTTGGAGAGTAGAAATCAGAAATCATTTTTGGCAATGTTTTTCTCTTTTTAAAAGACATTTTGTAAAGTCTACTCTCATAGCAATTATTCACAATAAAGTACTGCTAACTATTTTGATTGTATTATTACAGTTATCCCAATTTTTCCCCCTGTTATACCCCACACAGCACCCCCAACTCCCCTCAGGCAATCCCCGACCTTTGTTCATGTCCCTGGGTCATGCATAGAAATTCTTTGGCTACTCCATTTCCTATGCTTTTCATGACTGAATATTTCTTGCCAATCCCTCTAGCCTGCAGTTTCTTTTGAGAAATCAGCTGACAGTCTTATGGGAACTCCCCTGTAGATAACAAACTGCTTTTCTCTTGCTGTGTTTAAGATTCTCTATTTATTTTTAACCTTTGACATTTTAATTATGATGTGTCTTAGTGTGGACCTGTTTATGTCTATCTTGTTTGGGACTCCGTGTGCTTCCTGGACTTGCATGTCTATTTCCTTTACCAAATCAGGGAAGTTTTCTTTCATTATTTTTTCAAATAGGTTTCCAATTTCTTGCTCTTTCTCTTCTCCTTCTGGCACCCCTGTGGTGCAAATGTTGGTTTGTCTGAAATTGACCCAGAGGCTCATAAACTATCCTCCTTTTTGGGAATTCTTTTTTCTTCTTGTTCTGAGGTTGTTTTTGTTTCCTTATGTTCCATATCATTTATTGGATATTTGGTTTCATTCACTCTATTATTGCTTCCTTGAAATTGTTCATTTCCATTAGTATATCCTTCATTTCTGCCTGGCTGTTTTTCATGCTGTTGAAGTACTCACTGAGTTCCTTGAGCATCCTTATAACAAGTGTTTTGAATTCTGTATCTGAGAGATTGCTCATCTTCATTTTGTTTAGGGCTTTTTCTGAAGATTTGATCTGTCCTTTCATTTGGGCCATGTTTCTTTGTCTCCTCATTTTGGCAACATCCCTGTGTTTGTTTCTATGTATTAGGTAGAATTGCTATGACTCCTTGTCTTGGTAGTGTGGCCCTTTAGGCTCCAGTGGCACAGCCTTCTCTATCACCCAAACTGACTCTTCAAGGTGCCCTCTCCATGTGGGCTAAGTACACCCTCTTTTTGTAGTTGAGCCTTACTTGCTGTTGGCATGTCAATGGGAGGGATACACCCAGACCAGTCAGCTGCTAGAACTGGCTGTGACCACTGACCACCAAACTCCATCATCTGTAGGGCATCAGCTATGCAGGGACAGGGTAGTGTTGCTCCAACATGATCTGTAGCTGTCCACTGGATACATAGGATCTGGAGTTTCCAGGGTGGTATAGGTCAGGGTCACCTGTGTTCCACCCCGGGTCACCCAGCATGAGCTACAAAGCAATCTGCAGGTGGCTACTACTTATGCTGGGCTTGGAGGTTCCCAGGTGGAGTCAAACTGCAATCCAAATCTGGTTGCTGCTAGTGCTGGACCTGGGGCCACTTAGCCAAGAGGTACAAGGCTGTGAGAGGGCCCATAAGTTGGGTGGTGTGGGGCCACAGGATCAACATCAGGGTGGGGAAAACAGTATTAGCCAGGTTAATGGAGTCTCAGATATAGCTCCAGCCTGCCGGTTCTGTGGTTCTGTGGCTCTGTGGAGGAAGGGCTCAAAGAAGGCACAATGGCTTCCATTCACCTTTCTGTCCTGGAGAAAGCTGTCCCTCAGCTCTTGCTCTGATGCCAGACACTTGAGTTCCTCCCTGATGCCACTAATGCCTTTTAAGTTGCTACCCCAGTGCTGAAGCTCAGAGGGGATGCATCTGAGTAAGTTCAGCATGGGCTTTTTAAGAGGAACTGCCAGAGAATCCAGTAGTTTTTTTTTTTCTCACCAACTTCACACCCATTGATTTTTGCAGCCACAGGTTTTAGGGGTTTCTCTTCCTTGAACTGGTACCCTGGGCTGGGAGGCCTGGTGTGGGGCTGGGACCCATCACTCCTGAGATAACCCTCCTGAGATTTTGTCCATCACAAGTGGGGGTGGGCCCACCCACTCTGTGTCTACACACTTCTGTATCTCCTACCCTACTCAATTGATGTTGTTTCTTTAGTTCTGTAGTTGTTGGATTTCCATTCAACTCAATTTCTGATGGTTCTAAGTGATCTTTGGTCTGTAGTTTGTTGTAATTTTGCTGTGAATATGCAAGGAGGTGAGTCATGTTTACCTCTGCCTCCATCTTGACCAGAAGTCCCCACGTGCTTTTCATTACACCTTCTCTATGTCAAAAGTTCCAGAATAGATGAAATATTCATGGGCATATAAAGGGTTTTTTTTTTCCTCTGGGATGTCCCTTTTTTAAAGAACTGGTTTTGTTTTTGGAAAAGAACCTGTGCTATAAGATCCTAAATATTTCCTGCTGTTTTCTGACTTGTCACATCAGCAAAAATCAGATATATAAAGGGGGAGAACATTCTAAATGTTTTAAAAAAACACCCTGCATTTGGACTGCAAAAGATATGGTTCAGGTAGACATTGTTTTTGTGCCATGGAAACTCATCTTTTCTCCACCAACTATATTTGAATAGCTTGCAATTATTCAATTTTTAGTGGAGCAAGTTCTCTACATAAGGTGCCCAATCTCAATGTTTTTATATATTTTATATCAACCTCATACGCTGATGGAGCAGCAACTCCTCCTGATCATACTGAGAATGGGCAAAATAATCAACTCTTTTCAGCAAAAACAACCAGTTCAAGAAGGTAGCATGCAAGGCCAAAGTTTTCTGGAATCCTGGTAGATACAGATTTCTTTTTTTTAATTTTTTATTATATTTTTATTTTTCTGATTCATGATTTTATTTTTAAGGTATATTTTATTGATTATGCTATTACAGTTGTCCTAGTTTTCTCCCCTTTGCCCTCCTCCCCCCATTATTCTCCTTCTCTCCAGCAATCCCTCCCCCCTTAGTTCATGTCCATGGGTTGTGTATATAAGTTCTTTGTCCTCTCTATTTCCTTACTGTTCTTAACATCACCCTATTTTGTATCTACTAATTATGATTCTTAATCCCTGTATGTTTTGCCCAATTCTCCCCTTTTCCCCTCCCTACTGATAACCCTTCAAAGGATCTCCATATCTATGATTCTGTTTCTGTTCTAGTTGTTTGCTTAGTTTGTTTTTCTTTTTTAAATTCAGTTGTTGATAGTCATAAGTCTGATGTCATTTTAATGAGCATAGTTTTGATCTTCCTAAATAAGTTCCTTTAACATTTTATATAATAAGGGCTTGGGGATGATGAATTCCTTTAGCTTTACCTTGTCTGGGAAGCACTTTATACTTCCATTCTAATTGATAGTTTTGCTGGACAGAGTAATCTTGGTTGTAGGTCCTTGCTTTTCATTACTTTGAATACTTCTTGACAGTCCCTTCTAGCCTACAGAGTTCCTTTTGAGAGTCCCTTCTAGCCTACAGAGTTCCTTTTGAGAAATCAGCTGACAGTCATACAGGGACTCCTTTATAGGTAACTTTCTGCCTTTCCCTTGCTGCTTTTAAGATTCTCTTTTTATGTTTAACCTTTGGCATTTTAATTATGATGTGGCTTGGTGTGGTCCTCTTTGGGTCCAACTTGTATGGGACTTTCTGTGCTTTCTGTATTTGTATGTCTGTTTCTTTCACCAAATTAGGGAAGTTTTCTTTTATTATTTTTCGAAATAAGTTTTCAATTTCTAGTTCTTCCTCTTTTCCTCTGGCATCCCTATGATTTAAATGTTGGCACTTTTGAAGATGTCCCAGAGTCTTCTTATTCTCTCATTTTTTTTGAATTCTTATTTTTGCATTCTGTGCTGCATGATTATGTATTTCTTCCTTATGTTCTAAATTGTTGATTTGAACCCTGGCTTCCTTGCCTTCATTGTTGGTTCCCTGTGGATTTTTCTTTATTTCACTCAGTGTAGCCTTTATTTCTTCCCTTATGCTGTTGCTGTAGTTAGCGAGTCCTCTGGGCATCTTATCACCAGCGTTTTGAGCTCTGCGTCTAATAGGCTGGCCATCTCCATTTTTCTTATCTGAGTTTTGTTCTGTTCTTTAATTTGGGCCAAATTTCTTTGTCTCCTTGATTTGTCAGCCTCTCCTTTTTTTGTTTCAGTGTATTAGACATTGCTGCTTCGATTCTCTGTCTTGGTGCACCTGTTAAGTTGTATGGGGCAGAGCCTTAGGTATTCACTAGGGCGGGGCAACCTGCTTCACCACTTTGTGGCTCTGTATTTCAGGAAGGGGTCAGATAGGGGACAATGCCACTGAGACTTGCTTGACACTTTCCCCATTTCTAGTCATTTCACCCACTTTCCCAAAATGTGACTGGCACCCCTCTAGCTGCTGCCCTGGTGTGGTTCTTAGAGTAGGTGGTTTTGTGTTCATTCTAGGACTGTGTAGGCCCATTACACAGCCTCTTCCAAGAGATCAGCAGTTTCTTTTGCTGCCACGACCTCACTGTTTTTTACGGCCAGAAGTTATGAGGCTTTATTTACTTGGTGCTGGAACACTAGGCTTTGTGGTCTGGCCTAGAGCAGGGATCTCTCACTTCCACAGTATCCCTTCCAATTTTATTCAACACACATAAATGTGGGACCACCCATTCTACCAGCCACCTTGCCACGACCACAACACTGCATCCTCTCCACCCTGGTTCCTTGTCTCTGCCCCTTCTACTACTCTGGATGAATATAGTTTCTTTAACTACTTGGTTGTCAGACTTCCATACAGTTTGATTTTCTGGCAGTCCTGGTTGGTTTTGAAGTTAGTTTTGAAACTTCTCATGGTTGTGCAAGGAAGCAAAGTGTGTCTGCCAATGCCTCCATCTTGACTGGAAGTCCCCTAGAGTGGGATTTCTCAGTCAGGCTTTTTGAGTACTATTTGAGTTAAAAAAATAATCTGTCAAGGTAACTTCCTCCAGTGATTCAAAGAATAACAAGACTCCCCATTGCTCCAACAACTCAGATTCCACCAACATGAAAGCACATGCCCAATGTCCAGCACAACCAGCCTCACAGAGGACAACACTATTCAAGTAATCCCTTTAAAAATTACAATTTAATTCTTAGGTGTGATGTTACTCACAAGTCTATCTTTAAAAGGAGCAATTGCTTTTATTCTCTATGAAAATGTCCACCAGGCTGCGAATCTTCCAGTAAACTGAGCAATTCTCTAGAAGCCATACACTACAGTAAAAGAGGAAAACTGCTGTTCCTGAAAAAACAAATGGCTACACTCCCTGTGGAATATTTTTTGGCAAAAATAGAGAAGATTAATTTGATCTACCAGCATTAGACAGTTCTATTGCATTTTCTAACTCTTTTGGCAGAGAAAAACAACACAGTGTTACAGACGTGAAATATCTCACGTTCTATCCTATGCCTTACCCTAAGAGCCTATTTATTCTGTTATAAATAGTCCCTTGGTGCTCTCTGCCATCTCATCCCCAGCTCACAAGTGGAAATAATCCTGAAGCCTTAATTGCTTTTTATAGGTCATCATCACTGTCATCCAGTGCTCTTTGAGGAGGAACATTTAAAAAACATGTGAGGTAATCAGATATCAGAGTGCTGAGCTTTTCCTTGTAAGACAACCCAGCCTGTCAAATGAAAAGAGAAGTATTACAGCAGAAAGATATGCATGTCTGAATTCAAGCAGATGCTAATAATTCTTTAATGATAAAGAAGGAAAGAAAATAGAGGATCAGCTCAAAAACAGTGAGGGAATAATGTCCTAATTAGCAAACAATTTCCTTTCTTAGCTATGTCTGGACATTGTACTAAATAAAATCAAAATGCAGTCGCCAAAGCCACTGAGGAAAGAACTGCTGCAGTTCTGCTTAAAAACCTAATCATGAAGAACTATGAGAAGGATGGGCTTTGAAAGTGGGATTTCGGTGATGTGAGGACTGAGAGTAGCAGCGACCACAGGAAGCATCAGGTGGTGGCTCTGCACTTGTTCTCCAAAAGCTGGGCAGGGTCACAGATGGTCAGGAAATCAGCAAAGTTCTGTTTATTTTTTTAATTATATTTTATTGATTATACTATTACAGTTGTCCCAATTTTTCTCTCTTTGCCCTCTTCCATCCAGCACCCCTGTCTCCCCCAGGCAATCCCCAAACCATTGCTCATGTTCATGGGGCATGTGTATAGTTTCTTTGGCTATTCCATTTTCTATAACTGTACTTTATGTCCCCATGGCTATTCCGTAACTACCTATTTATACTTCTGAATCCTCTCACTTCTTCACCTATTCCCCCAAACACCCTTCCCATCTGGAAACCACCAAAGCACTCTCCATATGCATGATTCTCTCTTTATTCTTCTTGTTTGCATTTAGGAAGAGTATTTAGGAAGAGTATTTAGGAAATTGTGAAGCTTGAGCCAAGATCAACCATTCATTTGGGAAAACAGCTTGGGTGGGATGGAGTCTCTGAGGATCTCCAGGGTGGGGCAAACAGTTTTATCCAAGTTGGTGGAGTCTCAGATATGGCACCAGCCTGCTGGCTCTGTGGCTCTGTTGGAAGAGGGTTCCAAAAAGGGACAATGGCCTCTGTCTGTCTTTCTGTCTGGGAGAAAACTGTCCCCCAGCTCTCGCCTTGATGCCAGACACTTCAGTCTCTCCCTGTATGCCACTGTGCCTTTCAAGCTGCTAACCCAGTGCTAGAACTCAGTGGGAGTGAATCTGAGTTAGTCTGTGTATAGGTTCTTTAAGAACTATTTCCTGGGACTCCAAAAGTTTCTTCCAGTGACTCAATCCGTGTTTGTTTTTGTAGCTAGAAGTTATGGGGACTTCTTTTCCTGGCACTGGAACTCTGGCCTGGGGTGCCTGGTGTGAGGTGGGACTCCTTGTTTCCAAGATATCCTTCTCAAATTTTTATCCACCATATATGGATGTTGGACCAGCCCATTCTGCATCTCTGCCCCTCCTACCAGTCTGGAAAGTCTGGATGGATGTGGTTTCTTTAATTTCATAGTTGCCAAACATCCATTCAACTCAATTTTGGATGGTTCTGAGTGATGGTTGTTCTACATGTTATTTGTAATTTTGATGTGGTTGTGCAAGGTGGTGAGCTGTGTTTACCTATGCTACCATTTGACCTGAAGTTCAGCAAAGCTCTGTTTCTTTGTGTTGAGTATAACTTGGTAAAAGAGACGCCCAGAGCTAATCTATAATGATGATGAGGATGCAGAATATGCTTTCTTCAGTGTGCACCAATGGGGCTTCAGCTGAGGTCGTTAATAAAGCAAGGAAGAAGGGTCACAGAAGACAAAGAAACTAAGAGAGTGGTTCCCAAGGTGCAGCATGAGGAGAGGAAGAACTATTGCAGACTTCAACCAGGAAGGGAAGCCCCAGCAGGGTTTGTTGCTTTTGTAGAGACAGGAACACCATTGAAATATGGAAATAGCTAGGACTTTAGGCTACCCATTACCTGACATCAGATTTGTTCATCCTATGCCCAAGTCTGTGATATCCACGTCCGTGGCCAATGCAGCACTCTCTGGTCAGTGTAGTGTCTCTAGGAGTACTCAGCTGTGTCCTGGAACAAGTGGGGTTCATTCTCCTGAAGTCCTCCTCCTGCAGGTTCTTCAGGTTCTTCTGGCTTCTGCAGACCACCACCATAGTACTCATTGACTCTAAGAGCCAACTCTGGCTCTTACGGTGAAATTCTCAAAGTCATGGGTGCAAATTAAATATTTTCAAATCATGGGAAAAGGAAAATACAAAGGATTGAAGAACAAAGCTCTCAGGAAATTCTATCCTATATGAAATTTAAGAGGTATGACTAGTGTGCACTGAAGGAGCCAGCACACCTTTAACAGTGTATTGTAGCAGTCAAATAAACCTAGGTTCAAATGCTAGCCATTGCATTTACCACCTGTGGGAAAGTCACTAAAATTGTCAGAGCCTCAATTTTTCCAACTCCAAAATAATGATATCTCTGTTTCCATAATTTACAGGAGAAAACAAATATAAAGCATCTTTGCACAATATCTTCACCTAATAAATGTTAGTTTTTTAAAAAACTTAATCAAGGGCAACTTATTGAAAGACAAATCAAAATGTGAGCAAGAAAAATTTATATCAGCGATAACAAAGGCAGTCAGTTATACTGCCTTCCTATTAGAATATAAAGCGACTTTACCTCTATATTGATTATAAATCCTGCTGTATTTAGTTTTTTCTGTTTGTGCTCAGTTTTTTACTTATTTTCAGCCTATAAATCTGGTGTGCTACTTAAAGACTAACATAGATTGGCCATCTAAGCTAACTACCAAAATTCCTCCTAATGTATGTATAATTTGTTCATACTTTCAGCCAGCAGATATTTATTAAACATATACTACGTGCTATGATAGGCAATAAGGACCCAATACTCAGAATGTTGTCTTGCTTGATGGAAAGTGTAGTTCAACAGGTGAAAGAGACACAGAACCTCATTCTGCAAGATAATTGAAGGGAAGTGCCATTTCACACTTTGAACGTTCAATCACCTTATAAAATACTTCTTCACCACATCACTGGCAAAAATGTTTCTGAATGAGAGAAGGAAGAAACAAAGGAAAGGAGAGACAGAGAAGGAAGTATGCCATCAAAAAATAAAATAACTGTGAATATGCTAAGCCTCTGCCCCATACCTCATTGACATTTGACAGCAATCCAAGTGAACCTACCCTCCCTCCTAGGCAGCCACAGGATTAGTAGAGGACACATGGGCAGAGTTTATTGAATATCCTTGTTAATGATGACCTTCCTGGAAACTCTGCCAGAATCTCTGAGGGGTTTTCCCCCCTTTGAAGCAACCATGCTTTATCAGTTTTTCTACATAATGACCTATGGAAAAATGACTCCATTTACTTAGCTCTGAGCTGCAGATGGCCCTCTGAACACTGTGAGCTAATGGAAAACCAACACACACTGGTCCAGGTCAACAGCTGTTCCCATTGTAATTGCGGCTTGTGAGACACAGGTGTACTTCATCGGCCCTTATGTAGACTGCCATCTGCTCATGAATGTTTTTCATTTCCTTTAAATATGAAGAAAGATATCAGGAATTGGAAGAGTGAATTACGAACATCAACTTTTGTCAGGCCTACATAGTTAGAAAGCTCTCCGTTTGATTTATATCATGAACAGGTGAATCTATGACTCAGCACCTCAAGCTTTCTCATCACTCTTCTATGTGAGATAGGATATTCTATCATTTTACTTGAGGATTTGTTATTTATGTGCTCTCATAATTTCATCACATTAGATCTGTCCAGCATAATAGTTGCACCATGTAGTAGAAGCAGTCAGACTGGGCATTTACAATCCAAACTCTTCACCATATTCTCATCCCAAATGCAGAGATGGCACAGATAAAGGCACAGTACTCTCCATTCCTTAGCCTACCCTTTACTGTGAGTCAGTGCCCCTTTCCCTGTGATTTCAGTATTCTGAGTCTGGAGGGTAGACACAGTTATGGGGGTGAGAGTTGGACAGTCTGGTGCTGCGGAGGTGCTTGGCAGCTCCACACTGCTCTCTTTGGTCTGTCACAGTTCTTACTGCCTGTAGTTCCCAGGTTGGGGCCTTTAACGGAAATTACAAAATAATAAAAATAATTCCATCCAATATCCTATTACACCTGGTTCCCTCTCTGTCTGTCCATCTGTGTGTGTGTTTGTGCGTCTGGCTCCAGAAATACCCAGCAAACGCCACGTCTATTTTAGTCACTGGTTTAGACTGGTTTAGCCCCAGAGCCTCTAATAGTGCCTGGTTCTACTGCTGCCTTACACAGACTGGCCTTGGACAAGTCATTTAACTTCTCTGGGCATGAGTTTTCTTACTTACTATTAGATTACTTTTCTACAATAAGCTATAAAGATAGTCAATGGCTCCTATTATCACTTCATATCACTAGAAAAATGATGATACTCTTTAGCCATTTAGATCTTCTTTTATTTACTCTGAAGTATATAAAATTACATTTTGAAGGTCAAAAATACTTAAATAGCAATAACTTCATATGATTTAAACTAACTTATTACATAAATTTTTACTGAGCACCTCAGGCACTGTTATTAGATATTGGGAACACAGCAAAAAAAAAAAAAAGAGAGAGAGAGAGATGAAGTTGTGTTTTCATTGACCTTTCATTCTTATTGGGGAGACAAAGAATAAACAAATTAACAGATGAAAATATAACCAGTCAATCAGTGAAGGGCACCAAGAGGAAACATAAAGCAGAATAAAGAGACAGAATCACTTGAGGGCAGGGGTACCATTCTGAAAAGAGAGGAATGGAGTGAAATTTACCTACTGAACATTGAGAATCTCAGCCATTTTCTTGTACTTCACTCCAGGATTTCTGGCAGCGGCATTAGATATTTGAAAGAAGATTAATAGGAGTTCCTTCCTGAAGAATATGATTATCTCAAGGGGAAAGGTCTAAAGATACTGATGTTGAGTATTCATTAACAAAATGGCTCAGCCAGATCATGTTAGATGGAAGCTTGGCTACACAGCTTCCAAGAGAGACTTTTGGTGTCCAGTGCTTAAATATAAGCAGGCATCCAGGACCAGCAGATATTTGAAGCAGCCACTAATCAAGCTTAGAAGACAAAGCCAATAAGCAAAACAATTACTAGAGGAAACAAAGACTTTACAAGGAGAAGAAAATGTCAAAAAATTTTGATATCTTCAGAAGGAGAAGAAATAGATATTTAAATGTTTAAATACAAATTTAGAGGGTAAAACAATTCAAAGAAATTTAACAATGCTTAAAAAAGGGAAAAATCAGTAAAAACTTTTGTGAGAATCTTTAAGGAAATAATGCAAAGATACAGAAAATATAGAAAAGTCAGCAAAGGTATAAAAATCAGCAATAGAAAAAATTAAACATTCCAAGAATCAAGAATATATATACACACATATGTATATTTGTAAATATATATATACAAGTACATATTTATATTCAAAGAATATTCAATTCTGAGACAGTTTTTTTTTATTTTAAAGATTTTATTTACTTATTTTTAGAGAGAGGAGAAGGGAGGGAGAAAGGGAGAGAAACATCAGTATGTGGTTGTCTCTCACATGCCCCCCACTGGGGACTTGGCCCTCATCCCAAGCATGTGCCCTGACTGGGAATCAAACCAGTGACCCTTTGGTTCACAAGCTGGCATTCAATCCATTGAGTCACACCAGCCAGGTCCTGAGACATTGTTTTTTTCATATTTTAATATTTCCATAATTAGATATATCTCAACCCATGGTATGTCACAATGTGACTGGCCACATTTGTTGCGTTATAGAATCATAGACATTGCTGATTTGATAAAATGTGGTCATTATGAAAAGGGATTCAAAGTGGCCACCTCTGGCAGTAAACAGAGGGAGGGTGGTGCTGAGGGACCACTGTTTTAGCAACAACTTTATGAAATTATTCAACTCCTTAAATTATGTATATGCATAGTTTATTTTTAAAAATAAATATTTTTAAAAATGCCTGTTGGTTGCTTTGTGGGGCAGTGTTTCTAAGAGGGCACAATCATGGGGAAAGGGATGAGCTCTTGCTTAGTCCAGGAGGGCACTGGTAATGGCCTGGACTAGTTTGAGAGCAATGGAGGTAACAATAAACGCTCAGACTCTGAACACATATTTAAAATAAATCTGACCAAATTTACTGATGCATTCATTACATGTGAAATAAAGATTAGAGTCAAACATAACTCCAAAGTTTTTGGCCTGAGCAGTTAGAGAAGTGAAATGTCTATTTCCTGAGATGAGGGAGATGACCGGAAAAGCAGGAGGACGGGGGAAGATCAAGAGTGCAATTGCCACCTGCCTTTGGACGCCTGTTAGACACCTAAGTGGAAGTGGATGTAGGTGGGTTGCATACGCAAGTCCGGAGCTCTGTTCTAGCTGTGCCCCAGACAAAACTGGGGTTTGTCTCTTCACTACCCTACCTCCCCCTTTAAACAGTATGGTCATTTTTTGCTTATTTCTATAGATAGTAATAAACTCTTAGTTTTTGTCTAGGTACTTAAAGTTGTTAAGTATTCTTTTTTAAAATTAATCATTATTTGCAAGTGTTTGCTTCTGTCTGGTATTGTCAGCAAATGCTGACCACGGCCAGGTGAGACTGCGCACCTGTTCAGAAAACGGAAGCATGCCTTACCTAGACTTCAGTTCTTTTAGGCAGGATTAATTCTATCTAGGTGTTTTGTTAAAAGGGATGTTATAACCTCATTGGCAGAAACATACTTTCTCTTGGAGAAAATGTTAAAACCAGATTACCTATAGATGTCAAACTTCTAACATAACATAGCTAAACAAGCCCTCTGAACCCCCTAGAAACAGTTGACGGGTACACTGTTAATCAGTCACCTTATGCCTAATTCCATGAAGCTCCCTGCACACACTTACACTCACCCCAAGGCAATTACAGGTAAATACATTTCTGTCAGTTGAAGCAATTCTTGCTTACTTTCTTCAAAGTAACACTAAAGTCAGGCCCTGGTTTTAACCTCTGATCAGACTTTTTTTTTTAATTGAGATATAATTTACATATAACATTGTGTAAAGCTTAAAGTATACAATGTGTTAAGTTGATACATTTATATATGTTTAAGGTCATCAACACTGTTTTATAAACTGAAAATTGCAAAGAGACTAGACCTTAATAATTGTCACCACAAAAAAAATGACAACCATGTCACATGAGCGTTAGCTAATACTAAGGTGGTGATCACATTGCAACATATAAATGTGTCTCATCAGGCTCTTTAATCTACATTACACATTTCTCCTTGAACACTCCAAGAGACACAAAGGGAATCTTCCTTTCCAACCAAGGAAACATATCAAGCTGAAAAAGCCTTAACCCCCTTGGAGAAAGGCTATTTGGGGACCTCTTCCTGAGTTCTAAGGTCATCGGCTGTCACACTGTGTCCACCTCATGGGTGATGGGCAGACCTGGTAAATGCCTCCCCACCTAAGCATTGGATTGATCCCCTAAAATGTGACTGGCAAAGTGGGGAGCTTGCATGAGTGCTAATCTCAGATGAGGAGGCAGGGAAGCTAACCCTCGGCCTACAGTTGTCTTGGTCTCTGTGGTGGAAGGTATTTCTGTTAGTTTACCCTTCTCTGATCCTTTAAAAAAAAATCTAGAGAACTTTTCATCTCTTCGTACATTTATTTTTTTGAAATTCCAATTCCTCTACTTCCTTCTCAACCCCTACGCACTTAAACAAAATATTTGATCATTTTTATAGCAGTATATAGTCAAACATAAAAGAACAAGTGAGTTTTCACCAATTTCTAGTGACAATTTAAAGACTATTTTCTACCAGTTTTTCCTTGCTACACCCACACTGCCTTTTCTTGCCAATGTTTCTTTCTTTTAAAAGTGACTCCAGGTATATTATACAGGTGTGTAGTAGAATTATACTCCATTATCAGTCAAGATAGCTTGATTACATTGTGGTTGTGGCAACAACTTCAAACCCCAGTGGCTTAAAGCAACAACAATTTTTTTCCTTGCTCAATGCCTTTCACTTGTGTGCTAGCTGAGGCTCTGCTTCGCTTTGCTTTGTCCTCACCCAGTGACCAAGCCTGTGACAGCAGCCACTGGCTGCATTGTCACTTGCCAAGGTTCTTAAATATGGAAGGGGTTTGCATGTCACTGCCATTACATTTCTTGAACCAAAGCAAGGCATGTGACCTGACCTAGCTGCAAAGGGTCAGATGAGTGTGATATTTTTTCAAGTGGGGCACTGAATATTAGTAAACAGCTGTACAGTCTAATAGACCCACTCAACCACAAAGCTATGATACATCCGCTTATATCAAAATCCCTAAAATAGAGGAAATTTCTGTACATTTTGTCCACATGTTGTTTAGAAAAACATCTAAATTCTGAAATTCAAAGTCCCAAGTCATTGTTTCAACCTTTGTATGTTTGTTAACTAAACAGCTGATGGCGTCACATTTTGTACATAAATAAAGGTCACCATCTCATTAAATGAATGTTTCAGGCCACAGGAAAACGTGTGACATGGCTACCAAGGTTCTCCACTCCGAATGAAGTTCCACAAATGTCACCAGGAGAAACCGAGAGCCCTTTTCAGGCTGGAGAAATCGCTTCCAGTTGTGACTGTGCAATGGTGATTATGCAACTGCTTCCCATCCGCTTCCTAAAGTTAGGGGTGTCAGTAAACACGCTGTTCCTTGTAACACAAATTCTGCATGACTCCGAAAGATGCTTGGGATGTACGGGGGAGGCTGAAGGTGAAGTGGGTGTAGTGAAAGAAAACGTCAGGTCAGGAATTCCAACCTTCCCAGTATAATGTGACAAATCGGGCACGTAGACAGCTGCCAACTGTGCGAGTTGTGCACCCACAGTTTCCTCTGTCCCCATCTGTGGTATTGTGATGTAATAAGAAATACGTATTTTTGGCTTTGTCCCTAGTTACTGGCACATAGCTGCTAATAATCTAGGAATTTCTTGAGCAATAGGGAAGGTAAGTGTCTTTTGTTATTTGTAATAAGCCCCTTTCAACCCTACCTGAGTTTATGCTAATGAGGTGACTCTCAGAAAATGGGGCTGTTGCCAGAAGAACCAATCAAATGATTAAGAGGGTTGGAACTTTCATCCCCACCCCCTGACCTCCAGGGAAGGGAGAGGACCCAGAGGTTGAGTTAAGCACCATTGGTCAATGATTAAACTTGTCATGCCCAAATAACAAAACCTCCATAAACTCCTTACTAAAGGTGTTTGGAGAATTTGGGGGTTGGTGAACTCATGGAGGTACTGGGAGGATACGGAAGCTCCAAACCCCTTCTTTCAGACCTTGCTCTGTGTATCTCTTCCATCTGGCCACTCCTGAGTTGTATCCTTTTATAATAAACTTGTAATTTAAATAAGTTGTTTTCTTAAATTCTGTGACCTGTATTAGCAAAATATCAAACCTGATGAGTGGGTAATGGAAACCTCTAAGTTACTGATGATCAGTCAGGGCCACAGGTGACAACATGACTAGTGAGTGACATCTGAGGTTGGGTGGGTGGGGGCTCACTCCTATGGGACAAAATTCTTAACCCACATAGTTAAAGAACTGAGCTAAATCCACATAGTTAGTATCATAATTGAATTGTGGGACACCTAACTGGTATTCAGAGAGTTGGAAAATTGGTTAGTGTCTTTATTGGTTTAAAAAAAGACACCAGAAAAAAATCATAGCACAGATTTTGTTTGTTTGTTTGTTTGTTTGTTTAGTGCTCTGTTTCATCCTGCCTGGCCTCCTGCCTGCTCCATTCCTCACTGCCAAACTCTTCGTTTTACTCTCATTAACCACTGAATACTGGGGTCTTGTAGGGAGGGCTCTGCCTGAAGCCCTTTGCCCTTCTCCCTTTACTCTCTCCATATCATCCACTCTTATGGCTTGGTAGTAAAAGCTATTGGTGGTCTGTGGTCCCCTCAAATCATCTGTGGGCCTCTTCCCTGGTTTTAGTCTGCTTTTATTTTAAATGGCCCTGCAGAGGACTTTTCTTGGGGCACTGGAGGTGGTTGTAATGCATTTCTGGGATGACTCCCACCACCGTGGAGAGTAGGGTGGCTGACTCACATCAAGTGATGTAGAGATGTCAGAGGAGTCTCAGCATAGTTCTGAGGAAAATATGGAAAGGCCCAGAGATGTGGGCATGTTAGAGTGGTACTTATACAACAATACCTGAGAAAACACCCAATGATGGAGGGGGAAAAAATAGGCCTATTTCATAAGTGGATCAGCTTGGTATGTTGGTACAAATGGAAAATGGACTGCCGCTAGTCTCTGCATCACCCAGACATTGCTGTCCTGGCAGAGACTGGAACAGCCTCTTGAAGGGCAGCCCCATGAGACTGAAGTGCTGCTTTCAGGATATATCACATACCTTATGCCAATGGTCACTGTCTGTTGCTCTGTCTCCAAGAGGCAGAATATATGAATCTGGGAGCCACGGGGTGCAGTTGGAAGGAATCCACTCATCTCACTCCCAGTGACCCACTTGTTCCTTGGGAAATTTTTGCTTCTTGGGAACTAGACCAAAGACAGGCTTTAGTGACCATTTCTATGGTACCAAATGCCAAATTTATCATCTGACCCATAACTTTCTTATGGGCTCCATATCTGAATATACAAACATCCATCTGATTTTCAAATTAAATACCTCACAGACATCTGAAACCTAAGACATCTAGAACCACACTTACCATCTCTCGCTTCCTACAATATACCATTACAAGTGAAGGGTTCTGCCTCCGGAGTTCATGCTGAAAACCTGGAGTCTCCTTGAAACTCTCTCATTCCTTTATCCAACCGACTGTCAAGTTTTATCAGTTTTATCTTCTAAATATCACTTCTATTTTTCAAGAGAAGGAATATTATTACTTCTCTCCAACCCTACTGTCACCAACCAAGAGGAAATCACATTGTTTCTCAGTTGGTAGCCTCTAACATGGTCCCCAGTGATCCGTACCTTCTGCTATTCACACTGTTATAGAACCCTCTCTCTTTTTGCTTCTAATAAATAGAATGTAGGAAAAATGGTGGACTGTCGCTTCTGAATGGTTACAAGAAGACTCTGGCTTTTTGCTTACTCTCGGTCTCTCATTCACTTGCTCTGGGGGAAGCCAGCTCCCACATTGGAGAGGAACTGAGGGAAGCCTCCAGCAGTAGCCAGCAAGGAACAGAAGTGCTCAGACCAACAGTCATGAGGCACTGAATCCCACCACTGCCACCTAAGTGAGCACGGACACTCCTCCCTCAGATAAACTTCCTATGTGAGAGCAGCCCTGGCTGACTCCTTATTGCTGCTCTGTGAGGCCTGGAGCCAGTGGCTACCAGCTAAGCTTTGCATGAACTCTTGACCGACACAGACTATGAGGTAGTTTTTTTTGTAAGACACAAACAAGGTTTTGGAGAAATCTGTGGCGCAGTAATAAAGTCTGAATACAGTCTCCTAACTTGTTTCCACTTGTGTATTTATTCTTACCTCCTTCAAACAATCTTCTCAAAGGAGCCAAACTCTTATTTTAAAAGTGAAAATTCAATTGTCATTTTCCTATTTAAACCCTTAAATTGCCTCCTAGTGCTGTTGGAATTAAGTCTGAATCTTCTTTCTGGCCCTCGAAACTCCTGATCTTGCCCCTGCCTGCTTTTTGAGTCTCATAGTGTTCTTCACCTCACTCCCACCTATCCAACCGTGGCCTTCATCCAGGCTTTGGTTGCTGTTTGTTTTTAATGCTTCATGTTCCTTCCCACCTTACATACACTGTTCCCTCTGCCTGAATGTATATCCCCTCACTTTTCAGCTGCTGGTCATTGTCCTCCTGTTGGATCCCCCTCAGATGTCACCTCTGTGGGCTCTACTGATCCCACGCCAGACTAAGTCAAGTCCACCCGCTACACACCCCATAACACTAACATAACGGAGAGCATTTGTCACTATTTGTTCTGACCTTCCCACCAAACCGTAAACTCCTTGAGGGCAGAGAAGATGACTCCCTTGCAGACGTTTTTATCACTGATGCTAGCATAGCATCTGCCACTTAATAAGAACTTTATAAATAGTTCATGAAGAAAGGAATGAAAGGGAAAATGAATTATAAAAATATAATCTTTCATATCGCATTATAAAATATGGTCAAGTATCTCAAGCCACCATAAAACTTAGGAAGCACACCCAAAGGCACCCAAGTGTTTTACATGCCAAATATTTAAGACTGATGGTTCACATGAAAGTCTTTTCAGCCTATGATCTTCTGACAACAGTGTGAATTATTCTAGAGTTCAGACATTCAAGAGCATATATTTGTTCAAATATTCCTTCTTGCAACAAATATTTACTGAATGTTTACTCTGTGACAAGGAAATTTCATCTCTGGACATCAAAGGTAATGATGAAGCTTCTGGACTGAGTAAATGAGAAGCTGGTAATGCTATTGACCAAGAAAAGGAAGGCCAGGAAGAGGCAGGTTACAGTAAATGTAAAAAATACTTTTAATAAACTGAAAACATTATCAAAGCATACATTGTTGGTTAACAACTATTGTTGTTACTTCTCTCTTGGGGCCAATATAATCATTTACCAAGTGGTAAGAAAATTAGAGTTGGAAGTCCTAGAAACAGTGCCAGGAGACCAGGGACCTAGTGATGGCTGGTCAGCTACACGGCCTGGAGTCAACACCTTCCTTGCTGTTGGCCTCACATTGCTCACTTATAAAATGAGGTCTAAATGTCATATAAGATCTCTTCTGGCTTAAAAATGTTATTATTTCAGTCTAAATGCCACCAATGCACAAACATTCTCTGCTGTTTGTATGCATGTATTCAATTTTCTTGAGAGTTTAGAAGGCATTGAAGAGAATAAGCTAAGCAATTGCAAATACAGAAAGCCCTTGACCCAGCAGCTCTACTCTTGGGTGCTTCCAACTGCAATGCTTAGCAAGTTATAGGCCACACGTTTGAGTCTCTCAGTAGCAAAAGGAAACTCAGTTTCATCCATTTATAGGTAGTGTCCTTGCGCAGGTCCTGTAAAGCACACGGTGTTATTTTAAAAGGAAATGTGCAAAAGACCAAAAAAAGCCTGTTATGTATTAACACCATAATTTTTAAACTAAAGAATGTTTTAACTCATCCCTCAACCCAAGAGAAATGAAAACTTACGCTCACATAAAGACCTGTATGTAAATGTTTGTTGTAGCTTTATTCATAATCACCAAAACCCAGAAAAAATCCAAATGTCCTTCAACTTGTCAAAATAAACAGGCTGTGTTATATCCACATGATGAAATACTAGCCAGCAAACAAAAACAACAAATGGGAAAAACCCCGAATTATTAGTACATGCAACATAGACGAATCTCAAATGCATCATCCTACATGAAAGAATCTAGACTAAACATTACATACGATATAATTCTGTCTGCATATTGTTCTGGAGAAAATAAAGCAATGGGGACAGTGAACAGACCAGCGGCTGCCAAGGGCTGGGACGGGAACAGAGGCTGACTACAAACACGCAGCGAAAAGAAACACTTCGAGGTAATAGAGTATATCTCACCAATGAGTAGAACTATCCATTTGTGAAAACTGAGAACTGTTCACTAAAAGGGGTGAATTCTACTACATGTAAATTTTTAATGATGGGGGAAAAATATGGCATGTCCCAGGAGATGTCATGCGTTTGCACTGAGTTAGGAATGGCAAGCGGAAGGCAGACCACAGGTAGAGCTCCAATCATGAATCCCAACGCCAGGTCAAAAGCCCCAAATAATCCTGAATGAATGTACAATCTCATGGTCCCCATCGCCCCCTTTCCTGGCAAATCGGCATCAACAGCACAGTCCAGGAAATCACCCAACACATTTATTAAGCGGGCATACATAAAGAATTCTTCAGGTTAAAACCTCTTTTGGAGAAAGGGAAATTTATGTAAATCAGGTCATGGAAGCTTACTGAAACAATGGGAGTAGCAGACTGGGAAGGGTCACTGTCAGATATTTCGCAAGGCAATAGCAGATTGATTAAATATAAGAGACAGATGTCAACAACTTAAACTGGAAAATAAGGTGATTTGTAAAAGACAAACTGGATTTTACTTCTCTACCCACCTTCATACACAGAGGCCCAGCAAGCCAGCAGAGAGCAGCGCTGAGCAGGAAAGACGGGCAAGCGGCCAACAGATCATCTGTGTTGAAATGCTGACCCCTTGTGTCTGTAAGATACTAAAACATGTGATTCCATGCTGAACCACCAGACCTGGTTTTTCAGCCCTGTTTGTGTAAGTTATAATGAAAGAACCAATACAAACAAATTCCAAACACAATTTACCCTAGGAAATATTGTGTTTGGCACAAAAACATGTGTTGGCTCTGCCTCCATTCACCCCAGCCCATCCGCCACTCTCTTTCCAGGTGTTAGTCACTTGTCCCATTTCTCCCAGGAAGAATACAATCATCAGAAACAAATTAAGCCAGCATATCATCACAAACCCAAGCAAAAATAAATGAAAACATAAAGAAAGGTAGAGTGTATTTATTTTCTCACTAGGTCATCATCCAATTGTCAGAATTCTTACTGTGTCTATCAGTCAATTGTCTATTCTCTGCCCCAGTACCTTTTCCCTCCTACATTACTGCCTCCCGACAGAGACTGTGTGTGTGAATCTTCTTCGTTGCTCTCAGGCTTGTCGTAAATGTGCTCTCTCACACTATTCTTTGGCCAGGTTCCCAGTCCACCTAAGACGTGGATCTGCCTTAAAGGTACCACCCTGAGAAAGGCTGGGCATTAGCTCTGCCTGGCGGCCACTGGGGTCAGTGTGAAATGACATCCCAGCAGGAGCTCCAGGCAGTCCCGTAGTCATGGGTTCACTCAGCACACAAGTACTGAGCACTGGCTTCTCTAGGTGCTGGGATCACGTCTAAAGCATCGCCATTTGTACAGCACACCATTTCTAGACCGCTAAGGAAAATAATGATAATTAAACTTGCTACAACACCTAAAATAGTAGCCCCATGTCTTTGAAATTTATGCCATATATTTTCAGAAATGTGGCTACTTCTGCTTTCCACTGCAATGCTTAGTTATAGGCCATCCTTTTCTCTGTGTGTCTCAGAAAAGGAAACACTGCATTATCTGCTCATGTGCGGCCTCCTTGTATGGATGCGGAGTGTAACGCATACGTTGCTGCTTTAAAAGGAAATGTCATAAATGGAAAAAAAGCCTGTTAGAGATTAACATCATAATTTTGAAACTAAAGGATATGTTAACTCCCTCCCTCCCAAGAATATACAAATGACCTAATTTCAGAATATAGGACAGAACTTTAAACTAAAAACATTTTGCTTCATGTTTTTTAAAAAATCAATATATTGTCTACATTCTCATTTTGCCATGGACAGTTAATGTACTGTGGCCAGGTGCCAGCGCTGTGAGTGCCGTTTGGGAAATTACAATCCAGAGCTGAGGGCTTCATTTTTTTTTCTTTCTGTTTTGTATCTTCTATAAGAATTTTTTTAATTTACCATATGTACGCCTTATTTTTAAGGTGAAATTAACATTTTTCACCATCATTTAAATAACCGGAAACTATGTATGGGTATGCTGTAAGTGTTGCTATTTAAAACTTAAACCATGGATCTTTGTAAAAATACGGAATTGCAATCATTCTTCTAGTGACAAAGTACTTGCTTCAATACCAAATGTAAGAAGCTCCACTGCCCCATTCCCACGCCTTTCTTCACACACAGTAACTTTTTGTTTCAATGCTCAATCACAGTATCATAATTTTGGCCATTTTGAATGGCAATGAAACCCACTCACGCAGTACCAGAAATGCACATAATGCACATAAAGCAATGATAACTTGAACAACTATGACAAGGTTTCTGCATAAAGGGAATAAAGGCATTTACCACGTGAAACAGAACAATTTTAATGACTTGAAAATATAGAGAGAGGGCACCTTAGAATTGAGGAAACATGGCTGGGTGACCTGGATGAGAGGGAAACGTGGGTAGCAAGCTTGGGAGAGACAATTCAATTCAATCTTACTTATGAAACTAGCTGCCTTTCCAATTTAGAATTAGGATCTTTTCTTTAAGGCGTCTCTCCACATACCTCAAACACGGCCCTGGCTTGCAGGCAGGCAGGCAGGCGGTGGATGCCCAGCAGCAGTGGGTCTCCTCTGCTCAGCGGCTCTCCAAGTCTGATTCCCAGACCAGCAGTCTCAGCCTCACCCCAGGAGCTTGTTGGAAAATCAGACTGTGAGCCCCAACCCAGAACAGCTGAATCAAAATATTTGGGGGTGGGCCCTGCATGCAGTGTTTTAATAAGCCCTCCAGGTGAATTCCATGCAAGGCAGTTAGACCACTGCCTTCCAGAAACTCCAATTTATCACATCTGTTTATAAAGTCTTAATTTAAATTCCCAGGCCCCTCTCAAGTGTCCTCAGAGGAAGTAAGGAAGGGAGCCTGAGGTCACGCTTGAGCCAGAACATCCTGGATGGCACATCTGGAGGCCATCGTGGTGGCCGCAGCAGTAGCGGTTAGTGAGAATCCCCTATGAGAGGAAGCATGTTGGAGAAAGAGTCACGGGTCCAGCTTGGCTTTGCTTGTAGAGTTGAATCCTACCACTCCCGCCTGTTAAACTTAGGGGATTTGAGCTGGTTTTACCGAGGCACTGATTTCTAAGGTGAAGATGATTTCAATAGGGGAAGGCGTTAATACCACTAAATCACATGTGGAAAAGTTCTACCATTTCAATTTCCCTATACTTCTCATTATGTCTCAAGAAAGTATGCATTTGATTTTTTCAGTATATCTTTAACAGAGAGAGAGAGAGAGAGAGAGAGAAAGGAACACCAACAGAAAAATCTCCAGGCCCAGTGCCTTGGCCAACCCCAGTTTCTAACTAGAATTCAATAGTTTCTGGTTCTCTCCATTACTTCTCTTCATGGTTAGCATCTACTGTGGCAGAGGATACTGATTTTCCATCTGAATTATTATCTAAAAGTTCCATTTTTAAAAAGTTTATTTAAGTGAAAGATGAATCATTTTAAAGAAAAACATTAAGAACATTATAGTAGAGGTGACTTGAGGATATGATACGTAAATAGGAACCGCTATATTAAGGAAGACTGTGGGTTGTTAGCCTGACTCTGACACTGATGAGATTTAAATTCAGCTCTTCTCTTCAAAGAGACCATTTTTATCCCTACTTCGACCTTTAGGCTGCCTTTCAGAAAAGCATATACATAATACCTTGAGCTTTACTCAATCAGTTATCATAGTTGATTAAAAAAAACCATAACAACAACAACAAAACAAAACAGAAATAGAAAGGGCATCAAACAGAAAGAGATTGTGGCCAAGATTTTTTTTGATCCTCACCCAAGGACATGTTTGTTGATTTTAGAGAGAAAGGAAGGAAGGGAGGGAGGGAAGGGAGGGAGAGAGAGAGAGAACATTGATGTGAGAGAGAAACATTGATTGGTTGCCTCCCGTATGCGTCCCAACTGGGGATCGAACCCACAGCTTTTTGGTGTACTGTACAGTACTCCAATCAATTGACCCACTCAGTGAGAGTGTGACCAAGTTTTTTAGGGTAACATTTTTAAGACAGAAACTTGAATTAAATTTATGTTAAGCTATCCTTTGTAATGAGATGAGGACAAATAAGATGACACAACTCTCCATTTCTAGTAGCAATTAAAATGTGAATAATTCCCACTCAGAATCATGATTATTTACATGCTGTGCACAAATTATATTCTTCTTTATATAATCTTGTAAGCATTTAGGCTTAACAAAATATGGCTTTATTAATCATAGAGTTAGGATTTTTCTACAGCACTATTTCTGTGAATTTTTTTCTATTTAAATGCATCTTGAGAACACACACTAATGCTTCCCACAGCATTTGTGTGGATGGTACCTTTTGCATATAAATTACTGACTACTAAGTTAAGTTTCATTATCATTCTACAAAAAGTTCAGCATACAGAGTTATAGCTATATTGTAAGTTAATTTCTAGGTATTCAGTAGAAAACTGTCATAGCATATACTTCACAGAGTTTGGAGCCAGTCTTAACATGCTTACTAGCCTGGAAGTTGTGAAAGTTTCTGGTAAAGCCAAGTAAGTGATAATAAAAGGGGGTAGTAACATCCTCCTAGGAAGGGTGATGCTTCACAGAGGGCAGAGATTGTGTAACTAGAACTCTTTTGGCAACCAGAGAGGCTTTAACTGGATTTCTCTCTTTGGCCATTTCTCCTACTGGGATCCAATAACCACACAAGTAAATAAACACACCATGAATGTCACTGGATTTCAGAGCCTATTGAGAGCCAACAAGCTGATTCAATCATTACTAGCAACCTACAGTTCCAGAGATTCAGAGCCAGGACCATTGAGTAACTAACTCGTTAATAATTAATGATACAAAACTGAATCAGATTAGTGCAACTCAGAACAAAGATGAAAAACACATTAACTACAAGAGGGAACTGAGGGCTGAAGAAGCCAACTTCTTTCAGCATCAAGATGCTGTACGAAAGGTCTGGAGCTGGAACAGAACTAGTTGCCAGAGGCTCTAGAGGTAAAAGTAGGCTCCTGCAGAGAATGTTCCAGATCCTGGGAAGACAACAGCACAGATTAGAGAATACTGTGTCCCTGTTTAATTGTGGCCATTATGTGCTGCAAAATATAACTGGAGGCAAGCAGCAAAGACAAAAGCTTGTCTAAATTTTCTCCTTTCCCTTCCCAGTGACTGCTTGTAAAGCCTTGCCCAATCTTTTCCTGTTTCATAACCAATTGCCATAAAATCTTTTTGTGATACTGTCCCAGATGAAAGGCCGTGAGTTCCAGCAAGATGTTAAGTGTCTCGGGGTTGAAAATAGGATCCCACAGCTCAAAGCTCTACATATTTTGTCCCTTTCTGCCTACAGCTTCTCCATCTATCTCCAAGGAACCTGGTGGAGTTCCTAGGGGGGTCACCTGCTCCCTGCCTGCATCTACATACCAACCACAGGACACACCTCCGCTCTCTTCCAAAGACAATGACTGGTGGGACTTCACCTGCATTTAGCAAGCGTGGCTGTATTATTTGTCTACATGTCTGTGACCTCAGGTTCTATGTCAAGTGCCCTCTCACTTAAATTCTGGGGCTTTCCCCAGATATGACTATATTTCTTAATGAAGCAAATCTGGATCTCCTTCTCCTTTGGGGTTTTCCCCAGCTCACTGTGTGATGTTACCCTCACCACTTACTCTGTCACTCTTTCATTTCCCATTTATAGTGGTATGCAATGTTACAACCAATAATTAGAAAATGGCCCCTCCTCTTGGGAGACTTAAAATGTTTCATGAGGACTACCCAGTATCCTTCACAAAACCCTAGTGAGGAAGGTTTTATTATTTATGCTGTTTTTACATTTTGGTTCCATTTTGTAGATTCAGATACCAAGGCACCAAGATGTCTGAATGATTTTCTGGGGATCCTGTGTTACCATACTTGCTTGGCACCGTGTTTTCAAAAGCCTGCAACTGTGTCCCCTGGTATGTACTATTCAAACCGAGTTGTATGGCTAAAAGTAACTAGCACTGGTATCTGGCGGCAGTAAAAAAACTTTAGTAATCACCATTAAAGCCAGGCACCTGGCTCATTATTTTAGCAAGAATTAAGAAAGATATTTTGTTACAGTTTTGCTCAAAAAATAGTTTTTATTTCCAACTTAAGTGCCTGTCCCATTGCTGTTTCTGAAACCTAATGGAGATGGAGTGTCCAAGGGAAAGTGCATGGTCGGACAGTCCAGGCTGCCTCCACCGCCGCCACACACACAAAACCAAGCTCCTGAAGAGCCAGAACGGCACGTGGACCCAGGCAGAGTACACGAGAAGTAGCTTTGCCAAGGTCCAAAGGTTGGGGCAAGAACGCCAAGAGCCAAGACTCTAGAGAACAAACAACCAGGCAGAAAGTCTCCCCGGAACAGGATGTTCTGCTGCATTTCCAATTATCCTGGCCTCCGGGCAGGAAATCCACCACTCACAACACGCCCTCCTCGTGGGAGCTCACGTCTAGGAAGAGCAACAGGATATACCTCAGAAAGAGCCGCAAGGCCATCCGCGGAATCACACTTCTCCATTCTGAAAACTCGGTCACTTTAGACTGACTCGCAGAGCTGTTTACTTTGAGGGAGAAGTGGTATGAACAACTCCCCCTCTCCCAGACTCAGTGGTCAACACTTCTCTTTATCTAAAAATTCTGTCAGGGCTCAGGAGTCACCTATACTGTGACCACATCCGGTCTGCACCTTTAAAGTTCTATTAATAGAGTAGTAAACCAGGATTATGAAGGAAGAAGAGACTCAGGAGTGAAGCAAAGCATGAAGAGGGCAGATAAAATTGCACGAAGTGGCATATTGCGTTAAGTCCTAAGTCAGAGAACTAATGTAACACCAAACAAAGGTTCTTACTGCAATGATGTTTGAAACTGAACTCTGAATGTTTTTGAAATATAAGAACAAATTAGAACTAGGCCCTTGCTTTTGGTTCCTGTTTTTGTTTTGGCGTTTTCAGCCTAACACTTGAAAGATGTTGCTGAGAATTTCTTAATGATTATGGTCTGACAATGTTTATACCACAACTTTTAGGAATAAAATTATGGACACTGTTAGTAAAATGTTCAGCCTCTTCATCTCTCATTTTAAGACATTTCCTACCTGGGCCTCCAGTAAGAAGTTCTGAACAGACAAAGAATTTCAAATACTAATGTCTTGCATGTCTTCATAACATATAGGATACTTTTTTAGGTATATCTCTGCAAAAATGTGCACAGGACTTTGTGGAGTTATAGACAGCAGACTGGTGAAGAAAGAGGTAAAGCGATTATTGGCTTGAGGTCAGAAATCGGGTCCAAAGACACCTCGATTCAGACTGTTCAGATTGCTGGTCTCTTAACACAGCAGGCCAGCTCTGAGCATGGCAGTATCTTTCATCCAAGGAGGCAGATGCCAAAAAGGGCATTACCATTACACTGCACAGAAGCTGCATTGTGAGCATGGTGCACAGCTGCGGCTCCCTGCCTTACGGAAGACTCACCTCTGTCCTCAGATGCCAAGCATGGGCGGAGTTGCAAGAATGCAGGCTGCCTGCCTCCCAGCTACTGTGTGCTGGGCTTTGCGGCATCTTCCTCCCAGTGTGATTCTGAATGTAAATGGGGTCCTAGTCATGTTTCCTTTCCTCTGGCACATTAAGAAATTCTCACGAGTCAATTTCCACTGTAAGAGAAGTGTAATTTTACCTATTATCAGCCGTTATTACATAGATATATAGAGGTCACAATTGGCTTTTACCATTAAATAGAGGATCTTTTTTTTCCTTCTCTTGGTTAAAAATAGGGGAAATCAGGGCTAAAGGGGGTTTATGCAGAACTTAATGGCAAATTAAAATGTGTCTCTGAATGTGTGTGTGTGTGTTTCTGTGACTCATTTCTGCTTTCATATTGGAATAGACTCTTGGAAACCCCAGATTAAGTTTTATTTTTGTTTTAGCTCAGTTTCATTTTTTTGAGTTTTCATGGTAGAAGGGTTAAACTCATCCATTCAAATTTAAATGTTAAGTGTTTTCCAAATGTTTTTTCAAAGTATTTTTCATTTAAATTTCTAAAGATCAATCACAAACACATAACTTTGGCAAAACAGTTCTTAGTCTAGAGCTTTGCACATACATGGTGCAGAAGAAGTATTTACTGACGTGTCTGTTCCCGGTGGTGTTCCCAAAGAATACTTTCTGATGATTCTGTTTTCTGGACGGTGTCTTGTACCCTGGATGAGTAGGTGAGAGAGCTAAGTCCACAGGCAGCAATGGGAGGACCTGGACTCCCTCAGAACATGAGTCCTCTGTGAGGGAGTGCTCTTCGAGGCACATCGTGTGCTCTCTCCCCAGACGCTACCATTAGAGTAAATTTAAAAAATGATGAATTAGAACTAGTCACCTGGGAAAGAACATTCTGGATCAATGGTGGTAATAGTTTAAGTCTTACTATAAACTTTGCTTCTCAGGAGAAGCTACTTAAGGCTTTAATATTGTAGATTTGGTTATGTTCCTTCTCTGCAAGCCACCTCTAGAGGGCAGTGCGCTCTTCATAACAGATGGATTTCCCCGCTTTGGAAGAACTCCCTAGAGTGAAAACCTAAAATGTTTGACATACTTGTTAACAGCTCTAAATCAAACTGACACACAAATATCTCAGGCCCAGGATCCTTTTTCTCTGCACGGAGGAAAGAGACTGAATGGGTATGCAGATACACTGGCCTTCTCCTGTCTTGCCTCCCTCCCCAAGCCAAAGGCTCTCATACTTAATATAAACTGAATCTGAAACTTCCTTTATAGTATAAACCTAACACTCTGAAGGAAAGCATTTAATTTTAAAAGCAGAAGCAAAGAACAGAGGGAGAACGGGGTGCGTGCAGAGAACTGCTGCCAGTTGAGTGTTGCTTTTGCTGGAGCGCAAATAGCAGGAGCCAAGGCCTGAGGAGCAGGCAGGAGACAGTCACAGAGGCCAGGCAGGCCAGGAGCGGAAGTTGAACTTCCTCCTGTAGATTCCAGGAAGCCACAGACGACCAGAAAGGGTCAAATTCGTGTATTATATGGATCATTCTGGTAGCTCTAGAAAGAGCAAAACGGAGGGAAGCAAGTCTATCAACTAGGAGGCCAGTGAGGAGGCTGTTAGTCCAGGCAAGAAAAGGAGCATCTGAGACAGGGTAGCAGTGGTGGGCATGGGGTGGAGAGGAGGGATCTGAGAAGCTCCTGGGAGAGAAAACCATCAGGATGTAATGGTCAATTGGATGAACTGATGAGGAAGAAAGAAAAGCAGAGGCTCACGTTTTATGGTTTTGGTCACTAGGTAAAGAGAAGGTAAGACAACAGAGAGAGAGATTGAGGTTGGAGGGAAGTGTTACTTAGTTTTTGAGAAATGGAATCTGAAATACCTGAAGAGGGCCCAAGTGAAAGTGCCTGCATGTAATGAAACCAGTGAGTCTGAGGGAGTGCGTGTGGCGTGGGGGAAGAAATCTGATTGGAGATGGAATTAGAGAATCATTAGCATACAAGAGGCAGCTAAAATCCTGAGAGTGGGTAAATTTACCCAAGAAGAGCATCAGTTATGAACAGAGCAGTGAGCTGAAAGCAGCCCATGGGGACAGTAGCACATGAGCAGTGGGTACAGAGAGCGCAGCTCACGTTGAGAAGAAATAAAGAAATGAGACAAACTTTTGGGAGCTGTGGAGCACGCAGTCAACACTGCCAAATGCTGCAGAAATGTAGAGCAACACAAAGGTTGGAAAGTGCCCAGTGGATTTTGTAGTCAGAAGAATACTGGTGGCCGTAACAAGAGCACAAGCCAGACAGCAAAGAGCAGACTGAACGTATGGCACCTGAAGCAGGCGCAGAGTACAGGTTTCTCTTTTAAGAAGGTGAGATAAAAGGGAAGAAAACATGGAACATTTCCCAGGGGACATGAAACCAAAATTGGAAGGGAGACAAGTCAGTGTATAGTGTAAAGGGAACTTCAGAACTAGGGTGGCTGTGGAGCCTGACTCTGGCAGGCACTGCTGGGCAGGCCCAGGAAGGAAGGGGCGCCGTGGCTGAAACTGCAGATAGATGACAAGGGGCGTGGGTGCTGCTCAGTGTGGAGGCATGGAGGAGGCGTGGAGGAGGCGAGAAACTGAGGGATTTCTGTGCTCAATTACCTCCGTAGCAGGAGAATTTGAGATATTTTTGATACTGCTCATATTATTGCTCATTCAACTAATGATCAAGTCAGATTTGTGTTGTGTTTTCCTGGTCTTGCCTCAAAGGGCTGGGATGGCTTGTTTCTGGGGCTGAAAGCAAGTTTCTGGAATAGCAGGAAGGCAGCTCCCTTGCAGGTTTTTTTTTTTTTAAAGTGGTAATTCAACTGGGATTCTATAAATGGTCATTAAACTGTCTACTGTGTTTCTATGTTCATACCCGAGGAAGTGAAGGGAGAGCTGGTATTGAAAACAGTGAGTGATGAGACCTTGGGTGTGACTTTTCTGGAATAGAAAAAGAGGCCTGTGGTAGCAATTTGTGCAAGTGGCCAAAAGCCGGGCACTTCCTTAACACCGTTCCTTGAAGAAGGCAAGATCTCAGAGGAGGTGGCATGTCAGGAGGTGAGGGGTCCTGAGCTCCCTAGTCAAAAAAACCTGGCCACCTGCCTAAGTTGGCCCAAGGAGGGGGGTGGATGGGTTTGGGGAATGGAGCCTCCAGCCTTAGAATATACCACGCTGGCCCTGACAATAAACAACTGAGCTGTTACTGTGGTAGATTATAGAAGAAAGGTCTCTCCCAAATTTTCTGGACTGAGCAATCCTGCAGGATGCCTAGCAGCTTCTAGAGAGGAGGAGCTCCAATAATAATAATTGCTACTGAGCATTGTCAGTCTGGAAAGAGAATTTTGGACTTGAATGTAAAAAAAAAAATGCCCTATGATATTTCTTGCATCTGAGTATCCTCAAGAGACTTCATTGCCAATACAGCTCAATTTTCTTGACAAAATAGATAGGAAGTTTGATAATAATAGAGTATGAAATGGATGTGGAATTGAGGGTTTGAGACACATAAAGTCATTTTTAAATAGGGAGTCTAATTTAGACTTTTGAAACCAGAGAGCATTGATGACTAGAAGGGACCTGATGAACTCTCTAGTTTAGGTTCCACTGCATTTCTTCCATACATATAGTTTACAGGCAAGAATAAATCAGAGAGGCTCAAGGTCATACCTAAAGCCACCCCACATAGCAGAGCGTCAGCCTGTTTGCTCCCATTCCACCTTCAGTTAAAGCTGCGGTCCTCCTGGGCCCCCTCCTCGGGTTACCCTTGCTGCTCACACTCCTTACCCATAGCTGCTGCACCACGCAGAGGCTGCCCTGACTTCAGGTCTCACCACAAAGGCTGAGGTCAGCCTGGGCAGTCAGCTTCCTTCCCACAGCTGACTTCCAGCAGCAGGATGGGCAGCTCAGCCTTGGACCCAGTCCCTGGCCCCACCTGACACCAGGAGGCTGCCCCCGGGCCAGTACCAGGCAGCTGCTGGGCTCAGGAGAAGTGAGAAGGCCCTTGGGCTCCAGCCCCTCTCACCCTCTTCCCTCACACTGAAGGAATGGAGGCCTCTGCACAGCTCAGGGGCTTGCCCAGTCACCTGGGGAGTAGAAATCAACAGGAAAAGCCTGCTCGTTCTGGTTTTTCTTTTTCCAAGCTTCTTTTGCAAACACACAGCTCTTCATCTGACTGTGCAGAAAACAGCAAGCACCTCCCAGTATTAAAATCCCCACCAAGAACACCCAGTACAAGTCACTCTAACTCGGGTGCACACTGAGTCCTGGAGGTGCTGACAGGGGCACAGGAGCCTTGTGCTCCCGCCTCCTGTTAACTGGGTCAGGCTTCACACTGAGGAAGGAGGGAAAACAGCACTCTGCATTTAGCTGATGGGATATTAATGAAACCAGAGAACTACAAGGAGAGGAGCTATAAAAAGACTAGGGCTTCCCTTTTAATACTGGCTGCCCAAGCACCAGGTCCTTCAGGGGGGAAAAAAAAAAAAAGGCCAAACAACCAGAACAGAATCAGAAATCCATACTGTGGCCAAAAGGAAACTGTGTGGCTGAACCCAAAGGGATAGGTGGGGCTGAAACCAGGAGATTAAGCTAGGTGGGGGAGGAGAAGACCTTCAGGGCAGGGCCACACAGGCCCACCTTCGTTCGCTGTGGGAACCACACAGTTTTCCTGATGATCCGCTCCCTGATTTGCACCTGGAAATAAAACTGCTCCATCACATGGCAATCCTAGAGTCCTATGTCCTTGCTCCTTCTGTCCCCAAACTGGGACCTACCCCTCAGTTTTTGGGATCTCCAGGACCAGGGTACCTCAAAGGAGGGGAGGATAAACATACTCTGTATGCAAAATGATTTTAAGGGCACACAATTCTTTTTTTTTTTTTAACATTGAAAGAAGTATTTTCTTTTTTTTTAAAGATTTTATTTATTTATTTTTAGAGAGGGAAGGGAGAAAGAGAGAGAGAGAGAAACATCAATGTGGGGTTGCTGGGGGACATGGCCTGCAACCTAGGCATGTGCCTTGACTGGGAATCAAACCTGCGATGCCTGGTTCGCAGCCCGCGCTCAATCCACTGAGCTACACCAGCCAGGGCAGGGCACACAATTCTTAATAGTTACGTGTTTATTTTTACAGTTATTCAGCAGTTATAAGAAGCAATGCTGGTTTTCAGTTTCTAATGAAAAATTTTACTTAAGTTAAAAAAAAAAGTGTTAGTCAATTTAGAGAGAATTACCCTGACACATATAATGAAAGTGAGAGACGAGGGCCCAAAATCTGGGAACCGCTGCCCAGGACCTTCCCAAACCAGGAGCAGTGTCAGCTGTGGTCAGCTCTCCCTCCTTGTGAGTTAGAAGGCAAGGCAGGGCTTGAAACTGGTAAGCGTGTGACTTCTCCTACCCTGTATGGATACCCTGGAGGTTTGTTTTTGTTTTGTTTCCTTTGTGGGGAGTCTCTTTATTGATCTCTTGTTTAAACTTCCCAGGTGGGAGTATTTCTTACTCTCATTTTATAGTTGGGAGAATCTGGGGCCTCCTTAATCCCCAGTCACTTACAGGACCAGTGAACCGCAGAGCTGTGAAGGGCTTCCGTTTCCTAGCAAGGACCTGCAGAAGAAAGGGCAAAGTATGAGGAGCGACTCTTCCATCATCGTCCAGTGACATGTTGAATCACAAATAGGAAAGGCACATTAATATTCATGTGTGATATGACACTCTTTGCCGATGAATGGTTAAATACTCCCATCTTTCCTCCTCATCATTTAAGACCGAAAAAACAAAACCAGTTAGGCAAGGATTTAATCCATTGTGATCTTTATCCTTGAAAAGCCTTCCAAACCAGTGACATTTCTGTCTCTAAACCCACTGGGCAGAGATAGTAACTTGGTTCAGTGCTGGAACAAAGTCAAAATTCAGTAAATATTTAATGTTGTCAATGAAATAATTTCCTTAAACTCTGGCCTTTGTTTCAGCTGGTTTCTTTCAGAGTAAGATAAATCCAAGCAAGAAGAGCGAGCCCTGTTTCAGTGCTGCGGAGCACAGGGAAGTGGCAAAGACAAGCTGCAAGAGAGCACAAGCTGATTGGCCCAATTAAAAACTAACACGAATGATTGGATCTTTTGTCTAGAAATGTTTTTTCATCAAATTGACCAAGTTCATTAATGCTTTTGGTATAGTCTCTGTCTGCATCTCTTGATTGCATGGCTTAGAAGTGGGGGGCCCACAGAGCTCCCCTTCTGTCAACCTGTCCTACCACCTTCTGTAGTTTGGTTTTATGGAGTTGTGCCTTTAAGCAAAGGAAGGAGAACGCAGCATCTAACCTGACACTCAGAAGAAAGACACAAGAACTAAAAATGTATATGCGAAAACTGAGTTTGAGTCTTTCTCCAGTTTATAATCAAAAGGTTTTTTGTTTTTTTTTTTATGCTGGGGAAGTCACTACGTCTTCCTAGTCCATAGTTTTCCCATTTGTAAATAAGGCGGTAGTACTTCTGAGTCATGGAGTCTTAACCCAGGGTCCACAGAGTCTGTAAGAACTACATAAAACTTCTAAAGTCAGAGTTATTTATGATCACCAAGATTTGGAAGCAGCCCAGGTGATCATCAGTAGATGAGTGGATAAAACAACTATGGGATATTTACATGATGGAAATTACTAGGCCATAAAAAGGAAGAAAATTTTACCTTTTGCGACAGTATGGATGGATTTGGAGAACATTATGCTAAATGAAATAAGCCAGTCAGAGAAAGACAAATACCATATGATTTCATTCATATGTGGAATCTAATGAACAAACTGAACTAACAAGCAAAGTAGAGACAGACTCATAGATAGAGAGCAGGGTGACAGCTCTGGGGGTTGCGTGGGAGTCAGAAGGCGGAGGGACTGAGCAAAAAGGAAAACAGATTCATGCACATGGACAACAGTATGGTGATTGCAGGGGTAGGGAGAGAGGGTAGGTGGATCTGCACGAGAGTATAAGGGGGATAAATGGTAATGAAAAAAATACAATTAAAAAAAACCTTCTAAAATCAAAGGAAAATGTGGTAATTATTTAATTTCACTTTCCTGAGTACAGAATCAATAATTTTAACCTGGTTTGCAAGTGGCAACAACTGTGTCCTAGGTGACTTTTAAGGTTACTTCCTGATGTCTTTTTTTTTTTTTATTGTAACACAGAGAATCACAAGGCAGTGAACAGGCATAGAAATGGATCTGTTGCAGAAGAGAGGCATAGAAGTTCTTGTTTTCCTCATTCCTCTACCAACACTGAGCACCCATGGGCTTTTGACCTTCACCCAAAGTCGCTCCGGGGCCCACACACTCATAGATAATGGGCTACCTCTTTGGAAGAAGGAACCCTGTGCGCAACATATAAAGCAGACCATGTTTGTTGTTATTAAATCATAAAAGAATTATTGGATGTTCCCAAACTAGATCTGCATAACTTCTGCCACACATTCCCGTTAGCTTTGACAGGAAAGACAATTCTTCATGGAACTATTGAGTGAAGCTACAGAATGACTGAAGCCATATAGTGGTGTCTGAGGCTTCTTAAAAGCATGGTCTCATTTGCCTTCTAAAAGTACAGAGGCCAATAAACTGAATGGGAACCAGGGAGGACAGGGGTGAGAAGAAGCAATAATAAAACGATGAGCTATTGAAAAGATAACAACAATTAAAAATCTAAAATTGGCACATTGGCCCATAAAGTGAAGTCCCCTGGAGACGTCACCACATTCACTTTGTATTTACTGAGCTAAGTGAGAGACACAAGCTGAAACTAAGTCCCTCCATTGCCTTGTTGGCCCAGAGATGGGGGAGGGGGAGGCAGGGGGAGGTGCCTCTCTTTTGTCCACATCTCCAAGTCAAGCTAACTGGTACTAGACATGGGGATAAAGGATGTGGTAGGTTGAACCATACAAATCTGCCACCTTTGTAAATGAAAAATGGTCAAATGTTGGCAATGTCATGTGGTGCAAACTAGTACACAGAATACCTCCAAAGCAGGACATTCTAGCTATCTGGGCATTAACAAGGTGTTCCTGACTCATGTATCTTTGGCAGATGTAATTAAGACTCTGAAGAAAAAGACAAGACATAGGTAACTCACTGTGAAATCTGGTTAGCCCATTCTTGATGGTTATAATAATGTTTCTTTTTAAAAAAGAAATGTTAAAATTTCAAGACATCTCTTACACCAACCCAGAAAATGGAGTTATGTTTCTTATAGAATTCAACTTCACAAACCACTGTCCAGAGCCTACAGTGCACAGAGTAGAGACTGCTGGGTACAGGAGCATTTTTAGGGCTTCTTGGAATTGATCTTAATCAATAGATGGGGAATATTACTATCTCCATGGGAAATAATTTGCATACGAAGAAAGGCTCTGTAGCATCAGCATCATCTTGGAGATTGTCAGATCTTTTTGTTTTTTAAATCCTTGATGCCCATAATCACAGTACACAATAGTCTAGACGTAACATAATTTAACTAATGCCCAATTTCTGGATATATAGTTTCTAACCTTTTAATATCTTAACACATTTTCTATAATTAATAACCTTCAACATTAAAATTAGTAGGGTTTGGCATGAGTTTATTTTGTGCAGAGAGAGTCTGACAGCTATTAAAGTTGAAATGTTAAAGTGTGGAGTTTCCTGTGAGTTTAGGAGTGGACAGGAGCAGCATTCCACCAGGCTGCTCAGCCTCTCACGAGCAAGTGGCCTATTGGTTCTTCCCTAATGAGCCTCATTCAAGGGAAAATCTGATTGGACTGGCTTAATAAACGTTTCATTTAAATTCTTTTGCTAATCACGGTCTCTGGGTTTTCCTTAGAGAATTTATCAATTTAAAAGACCATGTTTCAAAGAGCAAAATTTGAAGCCTTGTGTAGTTTCCCCCAGCTTTATTAAAAGTATAATTGACTTATCACATTGTATTAGTCCAGGGTATACAACATTATTTGATATGTCTATATGGCAAAATAATCACCACAATTAAGTTTAGTTAACATCCATCTCCTCATATTGTTACATTTTTTTTCTTGTAATAAGAACTTTTAGGATTTATTCTCTTAGTAACTTTCAAATACTATATACAATGCAGTATTGTTAACTAGGTCTCCATGGTATGCATTATATCCCCAGGTATTATTTGTACCTTTTTGGAAATTTGTAACTTTTGACTTCCTTAACTCATCTCCCCCACCTCAATCCTCTGCCTCTGGTAAACATCAATGTAATCTCTTTATCTGTGAGTTCAGTTTCTTTTAGACTCATCATAAAAATTTGATCATACAGTATTTGACTTTTCTGGACTTATTTCACTTATCATAATACCCTCAAGGTCACCCATGTTTTGCAAAGGGCAGCATTTCCTTCTTTTTTTAATGGCTGAATAATATGTTATAACATACATAGCTCATATTTTCTTTGTCCACTCATCTGTTGATGGACACGGGTTATTCCCATGTCTTGGTTATGGTAAACAAGGCTGCCATGAACATAGGAGTGCATACATCTTTTTGAGATACTGATTTTCTTTCCTTTGGAGATATACCCAGAAGTGGAATTGCTGAATCATATGGTAGTTCTATTTTTAATATTTTGAAGAACCTCCATACTATTTTCCATAGTGGCTGCACCAGTCTATATTCCTACCAACACAGCACAAGGGTTCCCTTTTCTCCGTATCTTCACCTGCGTTTGCTATCTCCTGACTTTTTGATGATAGCCATTCTAACACGTGGGAGGTAATATCTCACCATGGTTTTAATTTGCATATCTTTGATGATTAGTGATGTTGAGCCCCTTATCATGTACTGTTGGCCATCTTCATGTCTTCTTTGGAAAAATGCCTATTCTGTTCCTCTGCCCATTTTTAATTGGATTGTTTGGTTTTTTATTGTTTGCCATTGAGTTACAGTTCTTCACATATTTATAAAATTTTAAATTTATTTTGGATATTAACTCCTTATCAGATCTATGATTTGCAAGTATTTTCTCCCATTCTATACGTTGTCTTTTCCTTTTTCTGATAGTTTCCTTTGCTTTCCAGAAGCTTTTTAGTTTCATGTAGTTGAAATATATCTTGACAGTAACCATTGCAACTATGTTAATTAAGAGCAGAAAACTTTAGGGGCATAATGAGTAGACCCTGACGTACAGTGTTAGTGACACTGGACTCCTAAAGAAAGGCAACAGCCCTGACTAGTGTGGCTCAGTTGGTGGGGCATCGTCCTGCAAAGCGAAAGGTCACTGGTTTGATTCCCAGTCAGGGCATCTGACTGGGTTGCAGGTTCGGTCCCCAATAGGGACACAGAGGCAACCAATAAAAGTTTCTCTCTCACATCAGTGTTTCTCTCCCTTTCTCTCTCCTTCCCTTCCCCTCTCTCTAGAAATAAATAAATAAAAATCTTAAAAAAAAAGCAACAGTGCCATAAAGATAGGTCCAGGCTTTGTTATTTCCAGCTACATCTTCCCAGAGAAACTGGGCAGCAGAGCCTGTGCTCTGGGGGGGTCTCGAGGTGGCACCAGGGGAATCTACCCTCTATCAGCAGGAGCACGACTCTCATTGTTGGCCATTCCAAGGAAGGCCCATCTGTTTGTTCAGTCTTTTCCTAAGGGAGCCAGAAAGAAATTATGTACTTTAGTTAGTTTGTTTGTTTCTAATAAGTTGAAGCCTTTAATAAGCAGCTTTATGGTTAAGTCAAATATTAAAACAAATAATGTGCTGACATGCACACAGTTTTAGAGTTCACAGTTTTCACCAATTTAAAAGCATGTCTGTTGTCCCAAAGTTTTCTGAGAATTCCTTCCCGTAGTGCAATAGCGAGTGTGATTGCACCTCCACATATGCAACCCATAGTCTCCACTGGACCTTCAGTTGTTGTCAGTAAATTCACAGGTATTTATAATAATAATGGCAATAATATATAGTAAAATAGTAATAATAGCAAAGTTGAATAATAATTACAGATCCAGATAAAATTCCATACCAAGATAGAATATTTAAGATACGATTCTTGCCATTTGAGTTGGAGAAAAATAAGTTGTAAAATTTTTTTAAGTCACCTAATAAAATACAGATAGGACATTTAGCAATAACTTCTAAAACATATAATATGAACAATAAGTAGCACGGGGGAAAGAGGAAGAGGATTCAAATGGGCGCTAGAGAGAATGAGGAAGCACTGAGGAGGCAAAGCTCTAACTGACGGCTCCTTGTTTAACTGATGGCTTTTTGTTTTTCCATGGTGATAAACTAAAGGAGGCAGGTACTGAGTGGAGAGCTAGGACAAGCAACATAAAGAAGCAGGAAACAGCATATTTGGGAGTTAGCGAGTATAGAACAGTTAGGCTGGAAAAGAGCAACAGATTTTTGTTTCCTGTAAGAGTGCAAAAACTATCTCGTCTTAAGTCAGAGGGTTTGGAACGCTATTGGAGGTGATTTAGCTTTTTTCTCCCTATCAGTGAGAAAGACCCATGATTAATTAACTTGCTCTCCTTTAAGGTAATTATCCTGGAATCTACCTTTGTTTTTGATGCTCCGAAAAGAAAGAATACACAAATGTCCAGAAGGGAAACCTAGTAGTGAACACAGACTCAATTTTGTAAAACAGCTAGCTCATATAAAAAAATTAATAATAATAACTAAATTCACTGATGTTTCCACCCTGCAAGGAAAAATGAAAAGATAACCCCATTTAGCACATTAAAGCACTCATTTGGGCTTTCTGGGCTACTCCCTGCGGGCTGGGAGCTTGGTAAGTGGTCTGACAAAGCTGATGGATGCTTTGAGTTTTGAACATTTTTCAAAAAGCAGTTAGAAACTGCAGCTGGGGTTACATGAAAAAATCATTACTAGTCAAAGAAAAGGTCAAGGGGAGCCCAGCAGCACAAGAATAAAACACACACACAAAAAAAAACAGACAAAAGTTGGGTAGTTTTAACTAAAGCCACTTATTTCGTTTCTGAACCAGTTGGGGTTCTGTTAGACATCTGGGCTGATCAGAGTCCTCTGGTGAAGGAGGCAGGATGGCAATAAAGCAGAACAGTCATCTCCATAATGACTAAGATTGTACAGCACTTCATAAATTGTGATTTAAAACGATCGAGAATCGTGTGGTCAACAGGATGGGTCTCATTCTCATGCAGAGATAGAGAAGCTCTAGGCAGATACCTGAGTAACCACCCTTACCTCCCAGAGTGAGTCGTCGGACTTGTCTCTGACTTCCAGTCCAGTGGTGTTTGACCACAAAATTGTTTCCTCTACCTTAAGGCACAAAGCAATTAAAAGGATTTACGAGTATATAAAGAAACCCTTCTCTTTTATTTTAGCTACTCCAAGATAGCCCCAAGTTTCTTGAAAACTTCATTACTAATTCTAAAATACACCTTTCCAGCCCAATAGCCCCCTGAATTTAGGCCAGAACGTGATGGTCAACCTGCTTTTCTGGAAGGGAGAAAACAAATGCTCTAAAGCATTCTTGGCATGCAATGAATTAATGCCTCTCCTATACAAGGAATGGCACTCATCAGCTACCGTCCTGAGAAGAGCTGAGGAAAGGTACTCAAAGAATTGCCTGTGTTCTGTGGGTTGGATAAGGAACCTGGTAACACACTTTTCTTTGGAGAAGGAGTTCCTTGGTGTCAGGAAGGCAGCACTACACTTCTCCCCACCTATTTTCTATAGAGGTTTATACTATAAAGGTGATGATAATAATAACTGTCACTTATTGGAAATTTACTATAAACCAAGGACTAGAGTAAATGGCTTATACACATTAACTGATTTAATCCTCACGAAAAAATTTGGAAGGCAGCTGTTATTATTACTAGCATTTTAATAACAGATGGCAAATTTGAGGATCAGAAAACTCAATTAACCTTGTCTGAAGTCACATGTGGAATAAGGGGAGGAACTAAAATTTAAACTGAGGTCAGTTTCACACCAGGGCCAGCCCCTTACCCGTTATGCTACATCATGATCGATGGTACACTATACCGTATTCTTTGCTGCATAGGGTGACTGCTTCTCCTCCACCCCATCCTCAAGTGTATCAGAGAAAGAACAGGCTTGCAGGCAGGCTGACAAAGATAAAGGCTGGGCAACTAATGGGCCCCTAACATTTGAATCCTAGAATAAGCATAATATTATGAATTATATATAATTGGAACTACAGACTCATTCATTTGAATAATATTCACTGGGAGTCTACTGTGTGCTAGATCAGTGATTTTCAACCTTTTTCATCTCTCGGCACATATAAACTAATTACTAAAATTCAGTGGCACACCAAAACCTCTATTATATTTTTGCCAATTTGACAAAAAAAAATATGTATGACTTTGATTTATTCATACTGGATGGCTATTGTTGTGTTGGCTGTTGTCTTTTTGTTTTTTACACTCTAAGGGAAAATAGGTCAGTACCCCTGACTAGTCAGATATTGCATGTTTTAAAAAATCTTGGGGCACAGCGGTTGAAAATCATTGTGCTAGATTACGCTCTAGGTGCTAAAGATGAAAAAAATGAAAAGTCATACCTTCTGCCTTCAAGGAACTTACATTCTGAAAGAAACTAAAGGCATAAAGATTGTAATACAGTTAATAAATATAATTGTGAGGCATGTACAAATTACAGAGGGGGCACAATAAAGAAAATGATTGACTCTTGGGTTTTAGGATGTCTTTCTAGGCAAAGATGTTTGAGTGGAGTCGTGAAGTATGAGCTGGAGCTTGACGGATAAAAACAAGTGAGAATGGACACTCCAGGAAAGAAGAGAACATTCAAAGGAGTGGGATACAAACTCGATAGGGAGACTTGGAGACCTATGAATGGTTCAACAAGGCTAAAGTGCAGGATGAGAGCAAGGCCGGTGGAGATATGACTAGTGGGTCGGGTCATGGATCGCCTTGTGAGCCATTCAGTGGGAGATGAGATGTCACTGAAATCAGAAAGCAGATCACTGCAATAGGGTGGGGAAAACAGGTTGAGGAACTGAGCTGGGGCAGCAACACCAGAAGAAATAGGTTAAAGAGGAAAGGTAATAAGGAAGCCAAGTCAACAGAACTCAACTTAACTACTGATTAGTGGGTGATAGGGAGAGGAGAAGAGTCAGGGAATGACATCACGGTTCTTAGTCTGGGTTGGATGTCATTCTTAGTTTGGGAAGGGGCAAGGTGGAGAGAAGATGAAGAGTTCAGGCAGGATTAGTCTGACAGAGTGGTATCCATGGAAACTCTGGTGAATGTTCTCCAGGCGCCGTGATATGTGGAGAGACTCAGCCACGAAGATTATCAAATCAGTGGCATCCAAGTAACCATTTTTCTCACCATGAAAAATATTGGCATTTTGAATTTATATCATTCCTTTCTTTCTAAGATATTATAGCTGACTTTACCCAACTGCAAATAAATATGCATAGGAATTCTCTAACTCCTTTTGATATATTTTTGTCTCATAGAAATCCTAGTCTTCACCTCTAATTTCCTACCAATCAATCATTTCCAATACAAATACACAAATGATTGTATGGAACAATGACCAACTTATGTATAAGAACATGTTTACTCTTGTCACTTCATAAAAGTTAAGAGAAATCTGAATGAAAAGGCGAGGTTAAACAGTAGTGTGCCTTGTCAGGAAGGAAAAAAAATAGCACTCAATTAAGAAATAATCTTTACATACAAAAACTTGACTTAAATTTTTTAATTGAATTTATTAGGATGACATTGGTTAATACAATCATATAGATTTCTTGGACATCAGGCGTTTTTGGTTCAGTGCTATAATAAAAACCAAAGAACTAAAATACGTTCAGCCTTGGCTCAGTTGGTTGGAGCAACCTCCCATAGGCTGAGAGGTCGTGGATTTGATTCTAGGTCAAGGCACTTGCCTAGGTTGCAGGTTCAATTCCTGGTCAGGGAGCCTATGATGGGCAACAGATCAATGTTTCTCTGTTACATCAATGTTTCTCTCTCTCTCTCTCTCTGTCTCTCCTACCCATGCCCTCTTCCTCTCAGTCTAAAAGCAATGAAAAAATGTCCTTGGGTGAGGATTAAAAGATACTAATAAAATAAGATACTTTCATGTTTACTCCCCATAATTGTCTTGAATTGCAAATAAAGGATTACCATGACATAATATACGGGAGGAAATCCCTTCTATTTGTTAAAGATTAAAGAGTGCAGGTAGGGTGGAAATGAACTGATGTCTCATGTGTATCTTAGTAAGTAAGAAAGGTAAGTGAGAGAGAATTGCTACAGAGCATTCTAATTATAATTAAGACAAAGGCCCATTCAGCTAAGCAGTCACATCTGGCTTCTAGTGATATCAGTCTGCATAATGGAAATATGTTAAGGTAGTGAGATTCTTGGAGTCTCTTGTGAATACTGGACTTTTTTCCTCAGTGCGTCAGACTTAAAATGTCAAAGAGATCAATTCATGTGAATACAATTAATAAGATAATTAAGAAATAGAGAGAGCTCAAGAGGATATTTCCTGATAATTAGTAACCAGCTGGAAAGGATGATGATCCTAGGAAACAGTGAATTAAATACAGATCAGCATGGAGAATTTCTGTCAATGAGACAGCTATTCTTTAAGGCAGCCAGGGTCAGTATCTGAAGGCCATCTGCTAAAAAACAAAACTCAGATTAAACAGGGTTGCTTAGAATTATATGTCCCATAACTTTATGTCCTATATTTTGTGTCCTAGAGAGCCCAAAGAAAGGGGGCCAGAAGTAGGAAGGGAAAAGGCAATGGGGAACGCCATTGTCCATGGAGAAGAGCATCTGGTCTGGACTGGGTCTTGGTCCTGGCTCTGTCCCCACCCCTGTGGAGATCAGCTATATAAACTGGAATGAAGCACTTCACTTGGGGGCCTCAATCATTTCATTAGTCAAATGGAATGGTTGAACTCTGTGGCCTCTACAGTTCTCTGAAGCTCTAAAATTTGAATTATAAAAACAGTCCCTTAACAACCACAACTAAAAAGGAGAACACTTGGGCCAGAAACATGAGTGATAATTGTTGGCTGTTGGTGTTGAATATGTACTAACAAGCATTGAAGGCACAGATTTTAAAGAAAAAAAGGAAAAATAGAAAAGGAATCATTCCATTTTCTTTAGTCACTATCTGAAAACAAGAATGAGAAATGGAGTGTGGGACTATGATTTATTTCTCTGTTCAGCTTCTGATACTTGTAAGCAGCTGATTCGATGTTATAAGAGGACTAGCTACATCTATCAACAAAATGCCCCTGCTTATAAGGAACAACATAATGCATTCACCTTGGAGTTTAATTCCCTCAGTGACAGCGTTCTCTGGAAACTTAAAGAAATCACAGGAACTTATCCAACTAGAATGTGTCATTGCTAATCAGACACTCTGTGATTTGGTGCACACTTTGAAAACGGGCCTCAAACATCTGATGTGTACCCAGGCAAGGGGGAGAACAGACAGTACCCTGTCTGGACCTCAGGTGACCACATACTGCTTGAAGATGCTGCAAACCCTGAAAATCCATGGGATTTCCTAGGCTACAGTTTGGTTGCTCTGCTTAGTCTGAAGGGTCGGCACAGGAACTGCAGAAGGCTGACTAACTGTCAAAGTCAATTTCCCTCAGACAGAAAAGTAAGGTTGGTGGGAGTGGGGGAGGGGCAGGCAAGCAGGAGGGAATTACAGCCTTCACGACACCAGGTATACACCCAAAACAAAAAGACACACGGGAAGAATAATGGCAGAAGTAGGCTGAGAGTCTCTTTTTCCTTGTAAACCAACTGTTGGGAGTTGAAGGGAATCAGTTCTGGAGTCTGATGTCATCCATAGTATTAGCGGAGCTGGGGGGAAACAAACATTCTACAAATTTTGGTAACTTTCGGTATTTTGAGACAACATGAGGGTTATTTGAACTGAGGTGTAGAGCTATTGGTAGCATGGAAACAAGCCACTGAGATGCACAAGCAAGTAAAACAGGGGAGCCTCTTTGAAAGGCACTGCCTATGGCAATCTAAAAACATGGCTCAGCGCCTTGCTCTCCCCTGGTCCAGAGGCTGCTGGGTAAATGGAAGGGTCCGAAACGTCTCAATACTTGACCCTTCCCGGGGGGTCTCCGATGGCATGTTTGCTCTTCCCCACTGCGCCCAGACACAGTAGAACTGGGAGAGAATGGCCACAAAAGTTTTCAAAGGGGAAAAATGAGTCACTCAGCACCAGGCAACTTGCCAAGCATGTGTATGTAAGGAGAGAAGGGCTGCTGCTCAGGCTGAGTGGAATGAGGGCACATGCTGCCAGGCTGATTGTTGCTCTCCCTGGAAATGACCACAGGAGTTTTCAGTACCATCTGGCAAGGCTGCCTCCTCTTCCAGACTCACTCCATGGTCTGCCAGCATCTGCAGCACTCTGAGAAACAACCAGGGACCTCCATAACACCACAAAACCACCATAATTCTCAGTCCCAAGGTTCCACTTACATCCTTGTTTCCTCAGCAAAATGCTGGGGTACACTTTGAGCTGTGATGTGAATTCCAAGAGTAGATACCCTACAAATATAGGACAGAGTGTCCCCCTCTGACTCTCCTCTAAGGAGCCTGGTCCCAAAGGAGGCCCATTGCTTCAGGTCCCCAGTGAAAAGATTATTTTAACAGTTGATGGTTTGAAACCATAGTAGTTTGTGATTAATTATTTAAAAACCATGTGTTTAGCATAAGACATCTAGATAGGTAATCACTGGACAAAGCACTGAGTTGCTGTCTTTTGTTTTTTAAAACAAAGTGGCTTATTTGGAGAGATGGGATGTCCTATCATGGTAGTACATAGAAATAATTGCAACTGACCTGAAGTCATCTAGAAAAGCAACCATAAAAATTTTAATTAAATATTTTCACTAGGACATCTGTGTATTATGCTTAGATTATTATTTCTTTTATGGCTCCAGTGTTTGATGCTGTGGAGAGAGTAGTAAGCTAGAAATTTAAATCTACATTCTAGTTCAAACCACTAGCCAGTTATGTGACCTTGGACAATTCATCTCCTTGGGACTCAACTTTCTTACCTGCAAAACAGACACTGGTGACCTGTAAGATTCCTCCCAGTGCCAAAAAATGGCCCAATAATCTTGCACCAAGATGATGAGTAAGTTCATTTAGAAGGGAAGCATTTTCTAGCCTGATCAAAAACTTCAAGACAACCACAAATCCTGAACAGTCTTTGCCAACTATTCCCCGATGTGACACTGAACATAAGAAGGTAACAATATTAATGTATAAGTACTTACAATATTGTTTTATTAGTTTGTAGATGCTAATGTAGTGGTTGGTTATCAACCTGAGGCCATTTCCACCCCTTCTTCCGGGAGACATTTGGTAATGTTGGAGACATTTTTGGTTGTCACAGCTGGTGTGGGGTGGGGGCCTCAGGGGGTCAAGGTTGGAATGGTTGCTACTGGTGTCTAGTAGATAGAGGTCAAGGCTGTTGCTAAACAACCTCTGATACGTGGCAGAGGCCCCCCACCATAATGAACTACCTGTCCCTAAATGTCACCAATGCCACTGAGGAGGAGCTCTGTGTGTACACTGGCTAGGAATCTAGCTGAATCATGAAGCTGGGAGGTAACCTGGAGAGGCAGCCACCTCTTGCTTTTGCCAAGCTGTGGCCATGTAGGGATCAGGATGCAAGTGGAACCTTGGGGCTGAGAACTGCTATTCTTCTGTGGCATTTCAGGAGGTCCCTGGTTGTTCCCGAGAGGGGCACTGGCAGGCTGTGGAGTGAGTCTGGAAGAGGAGCACTAATCTAGACTTTTATATGAACTCATCTGCCTTTTAAATCCTGGTGACAACTAATTAAATTCTTTCAAAACTCTAAACTTCCCTGGGTGGGGGAAAAGTATAGTCAGATAGGCTGCCCATTTGCCATATTGGTATTAAATCTTAGATGGCAAACACCAACTGCATTCCTCTAGCCCTCAAGAGAAAGTGTTCAAGAGAAATAGGGCCACCTGAGCTATTATGCAATTTCATAAGGTTAGTTTAAATTGAGGTTTTGGGGAGCAGGACACTGTCCAAGGGCTTAATTATGAGAAACGTGCAGTAAATGATAGGCAGCAGCAAATGAAACACCTGTGTTTTTTCTTCAATCTTGAATTCAGTCTACACTCAGGTTGTGTTGTGTTTTAATGCAAATTTGATGTTCTCTTCCTTAAAGTCATATTAAATCCCAGAGCCTCAAGCCAGCTCAGGGGATAGGGCAAAAGCCTTCTTAATCCAGTCATGCCCTTTAATGAGCAATCCTTGGCCTCAGCTTCCAGGATGCTGTGACTTGCTCAGGAGGAGTGGTGCGGGCTGAGACTTGCTGCTTCATCAGGGCAGGGAAATCTGGAGGCTCCACAAACTTGTTTCAGCAGGGTGAGCCAAATGGACCTTTGACATGTCTAGTAGAGAGGAGAGATGGTGACATCTCTTCATATCTGAGAAGCTCCTCATTTGCATCACAAATTAAGAAGCATCTGGCTGTCCCTGGGCTTTCACTGCTTGTTAGTGGAACTTTCATCTGGCCTTTCCCTGGCTTCAGCCATCTGACTCAGACACCAGACACTTGCACTTTGGAGTACTTGGCATTTTTTTCTTGAGTGACTAAATACTGATTCAAGGATTGAGTTTTCTGTCACGTAATTTCATCTGGAAAGTTCTGGAACCCAAAGGTGCCAGTTGTTAACTAGTAACTTTGCAGGGAAGGTTATACCATGTTAGTTTCTAAAGCACTCTAAGGTCTTCCTGTGTTGCTATCACATCTGTCATGACTGTAATACATGAACACCCTGTGAAGTCAGTAGCTGTGATCTAATTATATCTATGTTATAAATAGTATAGCCAACCTTTGATCAACAGAACACCTTGGAGCAGGTAGTAAAATGCAGACTCTGGAGCTAGATTGCCTGCACTCAAATTCTGGCATCATCTCATTTCAGCTGTACAATCTTGGAAAAGTTAGATCCATCATCTGAGAAATGAGAATAGTAGCATCTACCTCATAGAGGCATCTGAGAGTTTCAGGAGTTAATATATATGTAAAGCACTCATGAAATGGCCGGGCACAAGGTAAACACTATAGTTAGCTCTTAATCCCATCATCTTCTGGCTGAGGAAGCGGAAGCACTGAGAGCCCAGGCAGTCTATCTACAGAGGACAGCCTCATCACCATTTCACTCTCACTCAATGAAGAAACAAAGGAACAGAGTGCTGAGCAATGTCATTCATTCATCACACTAGGGGGACATTGAGACTTCGAAATCTGGGCCTCTCGACTCCAGATCAAGTGTCTTTCCCCCTCACCCTCTGGCCCTCGGGTGTCGTAGCATATGTGAGAAAACATGCGACAGAGGTAAGAAGAGGTCTGCAACACAACAATTGGTCCTGACTTACTTTCAACAGACCCAAGAAGGTATTTACAAGACTATGACCCTCTGAAATGAAGATGAGGAGAAAGAGGAGTCAATCAGTCCAGAAACACAATTGAGCCATTACCATTAAGTTATCTCTGATATGTATGTTCTATCATACCAACAAAGAAGTGTTCATTCCCCACAGAGAATTCTTTGAGTTCAGCCAAAAGTACTATGTTGTGCTTTAAGTCAAAATAAGTGCCCACGCCTGCCCTAGAGAGTTTCCAATACAGAACAACTTGCTAGATGTCCAGAAGTTGATCACTTTATCATCAAACAAGATAGCTAGGGGAGCAACCTTCCAGCAAGAAGGTTAACAGGCAAGAAAATGACTTGTCTTGTGCTTGCAGACACATTTTTTCTGCTATGACTAAAAAATTGCTGTGATTTTTTTAAATGTTCAGCTGCCTAGGTATTTTACTGCTAAAAATGTCAAGCCACTGAGCTATTGTTATAATAAACTGAGCACGCCATGGTAGCATCTCATGACCATTTCTGTTGTTACGTGGTCAGCATTATAGATTCTGAATAAATTTGAGCTATTGCTGATCTGCTGTCTAGCATGCAGCATTATTGGCTCTGAAGGAAGCATTAGCTGTGTAGACTATGCATATATATATGACTAATGCTAGGGTACAACTATTACCAAACCTTTATATGTGCTCTTTGTTTCCTAATAAAACTCTTGTAAGGTCCTCCAAGGGGCCCGTCTCAGCTACCTTCAGAATTCACTCAGCCTATTAAGTTAATATAGTAACATGTGAGTCAGGATTTATGACTGTTGATACATGAATAGGATGTGACGGTTTTTAAAAGTGGCTTGTTTAAAAGCTTTGCACTTCCTTGGAAGAAGGGTTCATGTAATATGACTAAATAATTATTATAATCATCATACATTTTCACTACATAAAATTATTTTTCAAGTATATGCAAAATAAAATATGCTAAGTTCTAAGTAGCAGTCCATCTTTCTAATGCAGGTACGTCTCACTTTAAATAAACCAGTGGTTTTCTGAACAATTGAATGCATGTGAAAGAGTTTCCTGGCAATGCCCAAGCTGGGCGAGTCTCTCATTGGGTGTCTGTTCTCCTAGTAGCATCTGTTACTCAGGGGACTTGCTGAGTCAAACTTATCTCTCCTTAGGCACCAAGAACAGAAGTAGATAATCTCTTGGGACTGTCCAGGTTTGAGCACTTCTTATTCAACAATTCAATAAACAGAGATCTTATGTGCAGTATTTCAAAAAATGACCTTATTTGAGAAGAATCAAAGTAAAACTGGAAACAAGTTTACTTGACAACTAAGTTAGATAAATATCACTAAATGACTGTATATGTAACCCAGGTGCGGTCCTATTTAATCTTTCCTCACAAAGGACTCAGTAACGTCTTTTGGCCCTCGGTGGCTTGGATCCGAGTGTCAGTCCCCTTCTTGCATCATTCACCTTTGGGATTCTTAATTACACTTCCTGTGGGGCTTCTCAGCCTTCACCTCTTCTTGCAGAAAGTTTGATGCAGCAGGGGCTGTTGTCGGCAATTTCAGCCAGGACTTCTTGCTATCCCTGCACATGTACCTCATACTCACAGTGTTGCTCCCCTATGGTGCTTTCCTCTACATCTACTCCCAGGTTTGCACATTTTCTTATTGGTAACCTCTCCCTTAAGTTAGGTCTCAGACATACCTCCCAATCCCTCTCAGGTGGAATATGGAATATGTCATGGCCTGTGGGGAGCTGGGGGTGGACAAGAGAAGGGCAGTGATGTCACTCTGGACTCCTAGCTATACTTCAGCCGAGGCAGCTTGGCTTTGAGTTCTACTTTGTGTAGTGTTCTCGGAAAGATTTCATTCTGAGCAAGATCTCATTGGAAAACTAACAAGCAAATGGAGAAATTCAAATACTCAATAATCGAAGGCACTCCTTGCTGGGTAAAGTCACCACTGGATCATAGGACATACTGTTTGTATTCCCTGTTGTGGTCATCTATTGCTGTGTTATAAAACCATCCAAAACTTGACAGCTCAAAAATACAACCATTTTATTATATCTCCAGATGTCATGGGTCAGAAATTCAGGCAGGGCTTAACCAGATGGTTTATTTTGTTCCACGTGGCATTGAAGGACTTCATTTGGTGATATTCAACTCTCAGGTGGGTCTGGAGGGTCCACATTAGCTTCACTCTCATGTGGCTTGACAGGGATGGTAGAAAGGGCAGATTTAGCTAAATCTGTCAGTACACGTTCCCACACAAGGGCTCCATGGCATGACGGTGCCAGGGGAGTTAGGCATCTTGTATGGGCTCATGGCCCCCCAAAGCACTGTTCTATAGTAGAAACTGAGTGACAGTTCAGGGCTAGGCTCAGGAACTGGCACAGTGCCACTTTCACTGTTATCTTATTAGTCAGAGCAGTTACAGAGCCCTCCCACATTCAAAGGGAAGGCAATAGAACTCTCTTCTCAATGAAAAGGAGAGCATACAATTGTGGCCATCTTTAATCCACCATAGTTACAGACCTTTACATGTCCCAAATGGCCACAGAGTTAGTGACTTTCTGATCTCAGTCCTCTTCCTGGTCTTGTAACCTACATTGGCCAGGATGATTAGCCAGATGAGGTGACCTGTAAGTGGCCATTCTAGGGGAATAACAGCCTCATGTTTCTGTTATATATTTCTGAACTGATTTCTAAGACCTCTGACTATTCCTTGTCTGTCATTCCACTGTGTAACTATAAAGTGAGAATATTTCACTTTGGTTGGGGTTGCCAGATAAAACACAGGATGCCCATTTAAATCTGAATTTCAGATAAACAACACATTTTTTTTAGTATACATATGTCCCAAATAGTACATACTCATGTACTATTTAGTATGAGTATAGAATATACTCATACGAAACAATTATTTGTTTAGTCCCACAGCCCTAATATTTTGCTGGCAAAGTTAAAGTGATAACATATCAAAATGTAATAATGGAGACAAGAGTCACAGAATTCTTTTAATTCTTTGACTTTTCTTCTCCAGTGCATGAGGTTTATAACCACATAGACTGGGTAGGGGTGGGAGGAATCCAGTTCTATCCAGGATCAACCACAGCATACAACCACTACTTTGCCAAACTGTGTATGAGTGGCTTTAATAAATAAACATTTCTATTTAGCAGATGCTTCTATCATTCCTTTCCTAAGTTGGAGAAAAGGTCTGCATTTAAATATAGCCATAGTACAAATGTAAAGAAATAGTCAAAAATATTTACCGAGTGTGAACTACGTATGTGTTTGCTCAACAATGATCAACACGTGGTTCGCACCCGAGAGGAGTTCAGAGTCTAGAAAGGATACAAAGATGTGAACAGATAATCACAAAATAACGTAAAAAGTCTTCAATCAGAACAAGAGCAGAGTTCAGTGGGTGTGACGAACGGTACTGGGAGCCTAAGAAGGCTTTGGCATCATAGAAGAGGTGACATTGATCTGATCTTGAAAGACAAGCAGGAACTCCCCAGGCAGAGGAGGAGAGAAAAGGCATTCCCAGCAGGGAGGAGAAGCCATCATGAAGCCAGGAAGGAGCTGCCATACAGTAGAGCAGAGAAAGTTCTGGTCTGGTCAGAGGAGGAGAGGAGGGACCGGCTCCCCACTCGCTCATACTGCAACCACACAGGAAGGATGAGGGAGGATGGCAATCCAAGTCAAAACCTAGTAATGTCAGGAAGAAGAGTAACAAGAGCACATGATCACAAGGTGCAGCTAACAAGCAAAACAAAGGCAGGAGGAAAGGTGCCTAACTTCTGCAGGGATTAAAAAGCAAATTGCTGCTGTAGCTCTAGCAACTTTACTCCCTTCTCACTGTGGAAAGCGCCAATTTTCTATGTGAGGTTGGCTTGGAAGGCTGCAGTAAACAGTTGGCTTCTTTTCAATTTTGGAGATGATGAGCAGAAATATTTCCCTGGTAGGCATTTCCCTGACATACTGTGTGAAGAAAAGAAGCAAAAACTTGTAATGATGCATCATAGCTCTTGTGATGGCAGGATCCTAACCTGGCTAGGAAGCAAAGAGGCTGGGCCTGCTGAAGCCGTTTATGCTTGCATGTTGCAGAGTTGTGATTTTAGGTTAGTGACAGCCCAGTGGTACAACATCAGTAGGAGAACATGGTGAAAAGCCAATGTCCAAGACTAACAATACTGCAGAGCCCTGGCTGGTTTGTCTCAGTGGAATGAGCACTGGCCTGTGAACCAAAGGGTCACCAGAGCAATCTCCAGTCAGGGCACATGCCTGGATTGTGGGCCAGGTCCCCGGTGGGAGGCACGAGAGAGGTAACCACACATTGATATTTCTCTCCCTGTCTTTCTCCCTCCCTTCTCCTCTATCTAAAAACAAATATATAAAATCTTAAAAAAAAAAACAGAAACCATCTCTCTGATGTCTAACACATCTTCCATTATTTGAAGTGTCTTTCATAACAGATCTTACAAACTTAAATTTGAAAGACACAGTGAGATAACATCATACATCTAATAGAATGGCTCAAATTAAAAATATGTAAGACAGTATCAAATGCAGATGAGGGTGCCAAGTAGCTCTGAACACTTAAATGTTGCTGGTGCTAATTCTACTTTGGGAAAAGATTTGGCAGTTTCTTAAAAGTTAAACTTACAAGTGGGTATATATCTTAGAGACATGAAAACCAATGTCCACACAAAAACCTGCATATGAGCATTGATAGCAACTTCATTCTAAATGCTAAAAGCTAAAAACAACTCAAAATGTTCATCAACTGGTGAATAAATAAGTTATGTTATATCCACCTAGCAATAAAAAAGGGAGAACTACAGATACATGTAATAAGATGGATGAGTCACTGGAGCACTCTGCTAAGAGAAAAAAGTGAGACTCAAGAAATTACATAATAAATGATTCAATTTATGTGATTTTATGGAAAAGAACAAAAGTAGGAAAGATATCAGATCCATGGTTGCTGGTAGCTGGAGGTGGGGAGGGGAATTTACTACAAATGGTCATGAGGGGTTATCCTATATCTCAATTTTGGTGATAGTTACATGAGTATATAAATTTGTCAAAGTTCTTCAAACTTTACACCTAAAAAAGATAATTTTACTGTGCATAAATTATACCTCAAGAAACAACAACAAAATTAACTTATATGTCTAAAACAGAAAAAAAAACCCCCAAACCTGGAGAGTTGGAGGAGGAATTATCTTGGGTTTTCATGTGAACAATAGTTCAACCATTTCCAGCTCTGAAGCCTTTTTGACCCTTAGCCTTTCGTTGCCCATAATATGTATCTTATGGATCCCATCCAATAGTAGACTTGAGTGTTTATCAGCCACTTTTAGCCAAGTTTCAGAGAATCCTACTGACCACAGCATCTACCATATGCAACGAACAAACCTCTCTCCAGTGCAGCTAGAGAGGTCCTGGGTATGTATCATCTTTGAAGGGATCAAAAATATATTCACTTAAATCATTTTCTGTTTTATGGTTTAGACAAGGAACTTTGATTGAACATATAGTTTATATAGATTAAACCAACAAGAAAGAGACCACTCGGGGATATTAACACAGTGGTAGCCAAACAAGTAGTATATTTTTAGCACAGATTTGTATGAGTAGTTCTGAATATGGCAGAGGAAATGTATGCAAATACATTCTTCTACTGCTTTTTCTCTGCACCGCCTTTTCACTGTCTTGAACACTGATACAGACAAGTCTCAAACCAGAAGCCAGAACCAGTTAACCAGGGCAGCCGGCTTTTCCCTTTGAAAACAGGTTTCTCATCTGTCTTATGTCGTTAGTCTTGGTATTGGGATGCAAAATTTCTGAGGTAAAATTCCGTAGTAGACTAGACAGTGATTTTTTTATGAACAGCTAATCTAAGTCAATAAACTGCTGTTGAGTGGGGCAGAAAAAGAAATCAGTAGGTCTTGAGAAACAACAAAGGAGAAACCCTTAAACTAATTTTCTACAGAGATATCCAGGGCAGGCCAGGCAACATCTGGCACTACGTTTACAACCAAAAGTGCTCATCGAGTGACAGGGAGGGAAAAAGTTAACTGTAAAATCCATGTAGCACTGAAATGATAAAGCACAATCGTAATTAGGCAAATTTCCTATTAAAACGCATGCCGTGAATGTACGTGGGGACTACTGGTTGTAAATATTAGTTTGTATTAGTGTCTTCCACCCGTGCTTCTGGAGATAATGCTGTTGGGGAATGTGCACCTCCAACGAAGCAGTCACCGGTGTGGCCTGCAGTGGGGGAGGGGCCAGCCAGCAGGAGCGTGGGGGCTGGGCGGGCAGGCGCGAGTATAGCTTTACCAAAGAGGAGGACATTTCAATGTTTCCTGACACTATGATTTGCTCTCCCAACCATGTCAGGTAGTTACTGGAAACCACAGCTAACCACTTTAAAGTGATTTTACCAGAATATTTTAGCCTTTTTATACTGCCTTCCATTTTGGTACCTTGTTTATTTTTGATCTCAGATGCTGAATCAATAAACAAATTACTAGGCCTCTTTATAAACAGAGAATTCCTTTGCTCTGCCGTTATTTTTTTACATTCCAATGCAAGCACCTAGTTTAGGGTCTCATGAGCTTTTCATTTTTCATAAGTTTCCTGATTGAAATTGTAGCTAACATCTGGACCCCTTAATCAACTATATGGCATTATAACTGTTATTTGTTTTAATTTTAATTTAAAAAGTCCTGAAGTTCACTCGCAGATGAAAGTCTCCCATTCAACCCGTAGCCAGTGTTCCCAGAAGTCTGTGTGTTTGTCAGGTGCACTCAAGTCTTGTTCTCAGGCACTAAAAAATGGCATTAGCAGTCCCAGATTATGGGATTGATAATAATAGCTCAACTTGACCATGTGCCAGGCCCTGGCCAAAGCACTTTACTTATCCTAACTTGTTTGGATGTCAGAACAACCCATAGAAGTAGGTTCAATTACTTTAATAATGAGAAACAAGTCGCACGTCCTTCCTGAATCTACAATCCTATCTCTGCCATCTACTTGACTAATCACACTTATCCCAGATTAGGCAGTGAGAGACAAAGACCTCCAATTTTAAACAAAGATGAATTCATTGGATTGCCTGGCAAGGAAAGCCTGCATTACTCAAGTACAATCCAGATCTCACCAAGCAGCACTTGAAAGAGCTAAGGTTAGAACCAAAAGAAGAGGAAAGCAATATTCTGAGTCTGGACCCTTGCCTTATGGATGGTTTTCATTCTGTCTCTGCAAATGGCCACTTGCAGGTTTTACGTCACTGATGCAAAGTAGCTTGGTTTCCAAAAAGACTGGAAAGAGTTCTGAATGAGGCCCTGTGGGCCTCGGGTGTACACAGCAAACATGCTGGATACACATGCTTCAAGTGTAGCAGGATTTCTGTTTCACACCCAGCAGGTACCACATGGCAACACAACATCTGTGCACTGCGGAGGGCATAGAGCCTGGTTGGAGTAAAATGGATGAGAATCAGGTGCTTCATTATTTCTTTGTTCCCTGAGGGCATGAGCACACTCACTACAGAAAGGGCCACTGTGAGGACCGCACTCACAGGAGAGGAGCTCCAAAAAATTCTAACTTGTTCACAGACTTTGTAGTTGGAAACTATTCCATACTCAGTGCTTCCCAGACTTCTGTGGGAGGCATGATAAACTGAAAGGAAACATTTCCTTGTGTCTATTAGGGTTCTGTAAACTTGAAAGGTGGGCATGGCCATACTACTGCTCAAGAAAAAGAAAAATCAGAATAAAAAAAGCATAAACAAGATAGTTACTTTGGCCTACCAAAGCCTAGTGCATTTTTGGCTCTTCTGTCACTAGCAAAAGACACTTTTCTAATTTCCAATGTTTTAGGTTATCTTCCTGCTTAGTCAAGAGCAGGACAGGAAGAGAGTGTAAGAAATGAGCCCGCAGCTGAGGTAGCTGCTGCCAAGTGCCATCCCCAGAACCACGTTTTACATGAGACACCTGGGTTGGAGGAGGAGAATGCGGGTATTACTGCCTCAGCTTTCTCTCTCCAGCAGGAGCAAAGCCAGGATACAAAGGTGCAAGAACATCTGTTTAGATGCAGAGAAAAATGTTACTTAGACTAGATATAAGAAGTTGTCAATAGGTAGCTTCCTTCCCTAACTCCCAATTTTTTCCCTCAAATTTTCTTTTGTATAAAAGAAATTTCCCCCTTTAAGAAACTATTGTTATTGGAAAGAAAAAGCACCCAGCACCATATTAACTACCTGCTCAAAACTTTCTAACATTGACCCTTTGTCAAATGTCACATTTCAGTGAGTAAAAACCTATTTAAGAAGAAAGTTGGTTAAATAAGTAAAAGAGAACTAATTTCCAACCTGTGCATTATACTGTCTAAGAGAATGTAAGTAACTACTCACACTAGAAATGTCCTCTAGTCCTATGATTGTGTGATTTTGGAACTGACAATAGAAAACATAAAAATAATTCAAAATAACACAATACCCAATTACCAAACACTACCTAATATAGAAAAATATTGTCATTTAGGGCCTAAGGGAGTGGTCAAAAAGCCATTCTGAGATCTGACAATGGGCCAACCTCCTAGGGTTCTTGCCTCCGAAAACAGTAAGTCCATGATATAAAGTGGAGACCGGACAGCCCAGACGTCCTTCCTCTAAACCCACGCATCTGTGGTAGTTCAGATACAACCCACAGCGCTGAGCAGACATCAGCAAGAGAGATGTGATTCAAGCAGCATTTATGAGTACAGAATTCTACCCGAGTATCTCTGATTGGTTTTTCTCACAAGATTCTTGGTTCACCCTGTTACTGTGTGTTCTCAGCCATTTAATTAATATAGATGCACTCTTCCAGTAGCTTTATAGGAAACAAAAATAGCAAAGCCCTAGCCTCTGTACTTTGAGAATTTATCCTCTAGATACAAAAGAATGCTTTGATAAAAAATAATTCACAGCCCTTACTGGGGCGGCTCAGTGGGTTGGGCGTCATCCCGTGAAGCCAAAGGTCACCAGTTTGATTCTGGGTCAGGGCACATGTCTGGGTTGCGGGCCAGGTCCCTGGTTGGGGGCATGTGAGAGGCAACCAGTCCATGTTTCTCTCACACACAGATGTTTCTCTTTCTCCCTCCCTTTCTCTCTCTCTAAAAATAAATAAATAAAATCTTTAAAAAGTAATTTGCTAAGAATTATTATGTAAAGCAACATAACAACAACCATTAAGTAATTCCTTAAAAATAAATGCATAAGAGCTGAAGATTTACATTAAAAAGTAATCAAACCAGGACAGAATTAATCAGAAAAGACCTACTGAAGGGAGACAGCTTTATGACACATTTTAAGGGGACTTGCAGACATGGATTTTCAGTGAGAAGAGTGGAAGTTATCGGCAAAGGCAAAGATATTGTATTGTTTCTACTGGAAAAGCCATGGTGTGGGGAAATTAAAGAGGACAACAAAACCAGAAAACGTAGCAGATACTGTACAAGGAAATGCTGGGACGAGGAACATGCAATGCAATTACTTTCACATGCTGAGTAGTTTTACATTTGAAACATTATAGCTCCTCTTAAATACAAAACACTATTTTAAAAATTTGTGTAAAACTTTAGATATTTTATAGCATTTATTTTACCTCTACTTATAAAAATACCATGTATTCATGGTAAAATTTTTGAAAAATATAGTAAAGAAGTTTAAAATGTTCCATAATACCACTATTTAGACTTAACCACTATAAATATTTACAGTCTTTCAAAGATTTTATTGTTCTGTGTGTGTATTAATCATGTGTATGCCTTATTTTATATAAAACCGGATATCTTACAGCACATAGAGCACAGAGTTTTGTATATTTTCCCACTTTTATTATTATTATTTTAGAGAGAGGGGAAAGGAGGGAGAAAGAAAGGGGGAGAAACATTGACATGAGAGAGAAACATCAATTGGTTGCCTCTCGAATGTGTCCCAGCAGGGACCACACCCACAACCCAGGCGTGTGCCCTGACTGGGAATGGAACCTGCAACCTTTTGCTTCAGAGGACAATGCCCAACAGAGTCGCACCAGTCATGGATTCTTCTGTTTTAATGTTTTAAAACTAGCATCTGTTTTATGTGACACTACAGAACTTTTTTGTTGTTCTGGTTTCATTAATGCTTTTTTTGCTTCCCATTTCCCAGTATGTTTGGCAAGTAGCAGCAATTACAAATAAAAGCCCCAGTTATGCTGTCTGGAAGAAGTAATCCATAGTTGAATGAATCCCTTAGCTTGATATCAGTATATTTTGGTTTCTTAGATTAAAATATTCAGAGACTACATTAGTAAAGGTTTGATTCATTCTGTGAAGCCATAAGGGACTAATTTCTTATTATTTATTTCAAATTTCTTCTGGACTTTTAGAGCATTCCTGTTTCACTTTGGGAACTAGATAGCTTGACTTCAAGTAAATGAGGAGATGCTTTTCTTCACCACTGTCAATGTTATTATCAAATCTCATTTATGAAAGAACTAGGTCACATCAAGGCAATAAAGTTCTCAGTGAGCCCACTGATTCAAAATGTTGTATTGTACTACTCTTCTATTGCTCCCTAAATAGTGTGACATGGGTAAAAATCCAGCATATCCCCTTCCAAAGTTAGTTTATCCTACTCACACACTAAACAAAGAGCTTAATTTTCCTATGTTGCCATGGAGTGTGGGGGGGTACAATTAAAAAGAAAGATACAAAAATCACTGTTACATTAAATGTAGCTATTCGATATTTTGATTCTTTTTCTTTCTTAAGTAAAAAGTTATTGTCATTGTGCATTTAGTTTTATGTTGTAAATTTCTGTCTATAGTTTGCTTGCTTCAGTATTCACCACAGTAAGACATAGGGAAGTATCTTTTTTTAAAATATATTTTATTGATTATACTATTAAAATTACCCCAATTTTTACCTCTTTGCCTGTCTCCATCTAGTACTTTCCATTTCCTCCAGTAATCTTCCCGCTTAGTTTATGTACATGGGTCATGTATACAAATTCTTTGGCTACTCCATTTCCTATACTGTTCTTAATATCTCCCATCTACTTTGTACCTACTAATTTGTACTTCTCAATCCCTGCACCTTTTCCCCCTCCCAACTGATAACCCTCCAAATGATCTCCATATCTGTGATTCTATTCCTGTTCTGCTTATTGCTGACTTTGTTTTTTAGATTTAATTTTTGATAGTTATGGATCAACAATTATTTATTTTATTTATTGCCACATTAACATTCATAGTTTTGATCTTCTTCTTTTTCTTAAGTAAGTCCCTTCAACATTTCATTTAATAAGGGCTTGGTTATGATGAACTCCTTTAGCTTTACCTTGCCTGGGAAATGCTTTGTCTGTCCTTCATTCTAAATGATAGTTTTGCTGGAGAGAGTAATCTTGGCTATAGGTCCTTGCTTTTCATCACTTTGTATAGTTTTTGCCAGTCCCTTCTAGCCTGCAAAGTTTCTTTTGAGAAATCAGCTGATCATATTATGGGGTAACTCTCTGCCTTTCTCTTGCTGCTTTTAAGATTCTCCCTTTATCTTTAACCTTTGGCCTTTTAATTATGATGCATCTTGGTGTGATCTTCTTTGGGTCCACCTTGTTTGGGACTTTTGTGCTTTCTGGACTTGTATGTCTATTTCCCTCACCAAATTAGGGAAGTTTTCTTTCATTATTTTTTTCAATTAAGTTTTCAATTTCTTGTTCTTTCTCTTCTCCTTCTAGCGCCCTTACAATTTGAGTGTTGGTATGTTTGAAGATCTCCGAAAGGCTCCTTAGCCTATCCTCATTTTTTTGGATTCTTTTTTCTTCTTGCTGTTCTGGTTAAGTGTTTTTTCTCCCTTATGTTCCGAAATACTGATTTGATTCTTGGCTTCATCGATGGTTCCCTGTAGATTATTCTTTATTTCACTTAGTGTAACCTTCATTTATGCCTGGATCTTTTTTATGCTTTTGAAGTACACTGTGAGTTCTTTGAGCATCTTCATAACAAGTGTTTTGCACTCTGTATATGATAGATTGCTTATCTCCATTTTATTTAGTTCTTTTTCTGGAGTTGTGTTGTGCTCTTTCCTTTGGGCCATGTTTCTTTGTCTCCTCATTTGGTAGCCTCCCTGTGTGGGTACTAGGCAGAGCAGCCTAGTAGTATGGCCCATCTTGATGAATGTGGCTTCCTTAATTCCTTGATGGTCAGACTTCCATATAGCTCAATTTTCTGATGATTTTGGGTGAAATTTGTTTTGTAGTCAAGTTGTTTTTGCTGTGGTTGTGAGAGAGGGCAAGCCATGTTTACCTGTGCCTCCATCTTGATTGGAAGTCAGGAAGTATCTTTTCACTTTGCAGTGAATTGTTCATAAACAGATTTAACATTGATGAATATTTCTCTATTAAATGATGAATTTTTCCCCTGGCAATGCCCTTGTGCCCAGCAACCTTGGCAAGATGTCATGAGCAGATAAATGTTTTATGCCTTGATCTCCTTCTATTTCTGAAAACTTAGAAATGTTAAAGAGATAGAGCATTTTAATGCAGAATGAAAATAACTCCAGGTGGAAATGCATCTATGCTGGCCACTACATAAAACTGTGTACCTTCTACTGTGTAGAATATGGTGACCCTTCTAAAGCCTGGTGGAATATTCAATGAAAAGCTGGCATTCCTGGCTGATGACTTAGTTTTATTAAATGAAAAAATGTGTAGAATATATTCCTTAGGTTTAGCCATGTGCAAAAATATTATGAGATATAATATTTTCAGAACTCAACAAAAATGCTTGCACATTATTCCATTAGACACTGCAAAGGTAATTTTTTTTTAGAGACTGGCAATTTTATTTTATGCAAACCTGATGCACGATCACCAACCGGCAGTGACTGCAAAATGCTGCGGATGGCTCGTCGACACATGAGAAATGAACATACACAGAAACAGGCAATTTTCTGTGGAGCAGTAGGGACGGAGTGGCCACCCTTGCTAGGGGAGGACACCTTGGCCACCCTCTCTGGGGGAGGGTGCGTGTTCTCCTGTCCCAGCAGGCTTTTTATGGGGTTTGTTTGTACAAGAATTCAGGTAAAGCCCATTACTCATTGCAGGGAGGTAAGGATTAAATAACAAGGAACTCTGATAGCCTACTTTGAGTCAGGGTCAAAGAGCTGTAAAACTTTGAGGAACAAACTTACTTCTTCCTTGGACCCTTCTCATTCAACCAAGAGCATTCTAAACAAAGCAGGTTTCACAGGATTTTACATATTCTTTCTTAGGCCTGATCACCAGGGGAACCCACCCTTTCTAGTACAGGGCTGCACCACCCTGTCATTGTTTCAGGCTTAGGTGGAGCAAGGGGAACTAAGGCAACCAAGAGATAAGGAGATTTTCTCACAGATGGAATGAGCACTCAGGCTTTGTCAAAGCTGGGGGGTGAGGGTCCATCACCCCCTTTTTGCTGTAGCCCCCAAAGTCCTTCCTTGGGGGCCTCCCACGTGATCGAGCCTGTCTTAGGTCATTCCCCCCTTGGGAAATCTTACCCATCATTGACTAACCGTCCAAGCATTGGGGTCCAGGCAGGGTGAAGTAAAAGGAGCAGAAGTGGTGCTCCTGCCAGAGAGATAAGCTTTTGTCTCCTTGCTGGCTTATGGTTCCAAGGTTGTTCCCTCAGCCTTAGCCTAGGCGGGGGTTACAGATTCTGATACCAGGCAGGGCAGTTCCAAACACATAGCAACATGTGTTCCTTCTCCACCGATCATGAACAGTGAGTCAGATTTTTTTCAACTTTATGGGCATTACTGTGGGAACTAATTCAGCTGGACCAACTGCCGGACAAACAAAAGTAGTCACTTAAAGTCTCAGTGCAATAAGGTTCATGGAATTCCAGGGAAAAAACTTCTAAAATAACTTCTGAGGTAAACTCTGTTGAGGAAGCATATGCCAAATTCAAAAACAGAAACAAAAGTCTAGTTTCTTCTCCATGCTTTCTTCCCTATGTCTCTTCTAAATTACTGAATGAGTGTACCTAGGAGCTAGAGAGAGAAATAAAAAACAAAACAATATAGAAAAACAGCAGGAAAAGACTTAACCCAAGACAATGAACAGATATAGAGCAAGAATTTCCCAATTAAAAAAAAACAACAACTGTAGCTACTTAAACATTTCACAGAACAATACATTATGAAGCCAAAATACCATGAGTTGACTTAGTAAACTGAGCATTTTTAATAGAATAATACTTCCTGGATAGGAAGAATTAACAATATTAAATGTCCATACTACCTAAAGCAATCTATAGCTTCAACACAATTCCTATCAAGATTCCAATGACATATTTCACAGAACTAGAACAAATATTTCACATAGTTATATGGAGCCACAAAAGGCCCTGCATAGCAACAGTGATCTTGAGGAAAAATAAAGTTGGAACTATACTATAAAAAGTGTATATAAAGTATTCAACTATATTATAAGGTCACAGTAATCAAAACAGCATGGTACTGCCATAAAAACAACCACACAGATTAGTGGAACAGAATCGACAGCCCAGAAATAAACCCATACCTTTATAGTCACTTAGTGTTTGGCAGAGAAAGCAAACACCTACAATGGGCTAAAGATAGTTTATTCAATAAATGGCATTGGCCCTGGCTGGTGTGGCTTAGTGGATTGAACACTGGCCTGTGAACTGAAAGGTCACCAGTTCGATTCCCAATCAGGGCACATGCCTGGGTTGTGGGTCAGGTCCCCAGTAAGGGGTGAGAGAGGGGCAACAAGACATTGATGTTTCTTTCCCTCTCTTTCTCCCTCCTTCCCCCTCTGTATAAAAATGAATAAATAAAATATTTTAAAAAATAAATGGTGTTAGGAAAATTGGATATATGTGTGCAGAAAAATGAAACTAGACCACTTTCTTACACCACACTCAGGAATTAATTCAAAATGGGTTAAAGACTTAACTGTTATAACTGAAACCATAAAAACTGTAGAAGAAAACATAGGCAGCAAAATCTCAGACATTGCTCAGCAATGTTTTATCAGAGATATCTCCGCAGGCAAGAGAAACGAAAGAAAAAATAAACAAATGGGACTACATCAAACAAAAAACTTTTTCTACAGCAAAGGAAAACATCAACAAAGTAAAAAGACAACCCACAGAATGGGAGAACATATTTGCTGATACATCTGATAAGGGGTTAATATCCGAGATTTATTTATAAAGAACTTATAAAACTTAACACCAAAAAAAAAAACCCTCAACCCAATTTAAAGAATGGACCCTGGCTGGCATAACTCAGTGGATTGAGCGTGGGCCTGTGAACTGAAAGGTCACCAGTTCGATGCCCAGTCAGGGCACATGCCTGGGTTGCAGGCCATGGCCCCCAGCAACTGCACATTGATGTTTCTCTCTCTCTCTCTTTCTCCCTCTCTTCCCTCTCTAAAAATAAATAAAATTTTAAAAAAAACCCTCTTTCTCCCCTTGTTCCTGATGCTTTAAAAAAAAAAAAAAAGAATGGGCAAAAGACCTGAATAGACATTTCTCCAAAGAGGACATACAGATGGCTAATAGACATAGGAAAAGATGCTCAATGTCATTAATCATCATAGAAAGTTAAAATCAAATTAAAAACACAATGAGACATAGTGTCACACCTGTCAGAATGACTGTCATCAAACAAGTGCTGATGAGGATGTGGAGAAAGGGGACCCTTTTACACTGTTGGTGGGAATGCAGACTGGTGCAGCCACTATGGAAAACAGTATGAAGATACCTCAAAAAATTAGAAATGAATTTGCTTTTTGACCCAGCTATCCCACTTCCAGGAATATTCAGAAGGAACCCAAAACACTAATTCAAAAGAACACAAGCACCCCTATGTTCATCGCAGTGTTATTTACAATAGCCAAGATATGACAGCAGCCCAAGTGCCCATCAGTAGATGAGTGGGTAAAACAACTATGGGACATTTACACAATGGAATTCTACTTGGCCATGAAAAGAAACTTTTACCCTTTGTGACATCATGGATGGACCTGGAGAACATTACGCTAAGCGAAATAAGCCAGTCAGAAAAAGAAAAATACCAAATGATTTTATTCATACGTGGAACATAATGAACAAACTAAATTAAATAAGCAAAATAGAGACAGATTCATAGATAGACAGCAGAATGATGCTAAGGGGGCTTATGGAGTGGGGGGATTGAGCAAAAAGGACTCATGGACATGGACAATAGTGTGGTTACTGTGGTGGAGAGGGGCTATAAGGGGACTAAATAATGAAAACAATACAATAAAATTTAAAAAACAAAAAGGAGATAAAAAAGAATAATATAAATATTCTGACATTTACTTAAATTACAAATAAGTGTATGATAATGAGGTCTGAGCTTAAGAAATACATGTTTTGCAAATACTATTTAGCATAGCCAAATTAAATGTCTGGTATTCTCTGGCAGGAAAGAACCCCTGACAAGTAATGAATTCCTAGCACAAGGGAATCAAGATAACTGGGTCTGCCCACATTTGGGAAATAGGAATCCAGGGTCTAAATATTCAAGAACTGAGAACCACAGATTCTCTCTCACCCATGATCACCTTCCTGCAGAGGAACCTGGTTGCCTACATCCTAGGGGGCATCGTTTGTACTGTATTCCACAGGAATGGTTGCCACTGGAACTGTGGGATGTAACAGAGATATCTCCCAGCATCCCAAAAATGTCAGGGAGAGTTTGACCCCCACCCCATGCACACACCAGTCTTTCATTTAAGCACACATTCAAGAACTGTTTGTGCAGGACTCTATCCGTCGAGACTCTTTCAGTTTAAACTATCTGAAAACCCAGCTCAAACCGGCATAGTCTAAAGAAAGAATTTGTTGTTTAGTATAACTGAAGGGGTACAGTGGCTTTTAGATGAATAGCTGTGTGTCTCTCTCCGTACATTGGTTCCACCTCCTCTGTGCTGATTGTTCTCTGACAGTGCTTTGTAAATTGTTTAGTTCTATACAAAGCAAAGACGAGATTCTCCCAGTTAATAATGATTATTTTCTCCTGCCATTACTAATTCCAAACTCACCATAACCATCTGTGAGAACATTAACCTGTTGTTCAGTAAGTGAGTAAGTACCTTGTGGAATGAAAATGACCACACCCTTAAATAAAGCAGAAGCAGTTCAGTGCGAATCAGGACTGCTGGGGTGGACCTTGGGCATCTGCACTTTTAACAGCTTTCTAGCTACTACTTACTTGTAAGATCTACTGGCAGGTACCAAGGGGCATGCACATTCAATGTGTAACACTGAAACTAGTTCGCCTAAATCAGTGAGGTGTTTAAAGAAACTCAGTAGTTACTGCAGTATTAAAATGTATCTAACTTATACAATTGTCAACCTTTTTTGGGGGGGGGGAATGGATATTTCAGATTTTCGAAAAAACTGAGGACCACCAAGTCTCTAAGCTTTACTTAAATTTTATTCTTGAAGCCTAATCCCACCTTCAGTAAGTTTTATTCACATACATATGATTTTAAAGATTTTATTTATTTATTTTTTTTATAGAGAAGGGAAGGGAAGGACGAAGAGAGGGAGAGAAACATCAATGTGTGTGGTTGCCTCTCACGCGGGCCCATAGAGACCTGGCCGGTAACCCAGGCATATGCCCTGACTGGGAATCAAACAAGCAACCCTTTGGTTCACAGGCTGGCACTCATTCCACTCAACCACACCAGCCAGGGCCACATATGATTTTAGGGTAAAAGCTGGATGGAACTTGAAACCACTGTTGTGATCGTCACAAATGTGTTGAGATAATATTTTTTAAATGGTAACATGTTGTTTTTTTTCCCAGTGTTTTCTTCTCTTCCCTCTATTCAAACAAACAGGATGCCTAACAGGAAGGGTGAAACAAGGCAAAATGCAGAAATGTCTGAGACTCTGAGCTTGGTTTTCAAATGCTTAAGAGACACGCCCCTCGTTGGTGATAAGAGATTTCAGAAAGTCCTACAAGGAAGACCCTATGACACGACTACTAGAGTTAACTGGGGTGGATCTAAGTGGATGACAATACAGAAAGTCCCTAATCTGCCATACTTACTTCCCTCCAAAACTTGGCACAAAAACAGAAAAAATTTACTGATCTACCCACCTCCACCATGACTAGCAGAGAAGTAAGAGAAAGAGCTGGAGAAGCTAAGAGAGCCATGTGGACACAAACAGGAGAATTTTGGACTGTCTTGCCTCAGCTGACTCAAGCTCTTGGTCATTTGACTTGTGTTTTTTTCTGGGGGGATAGGAATGAACTTGACAAAGATGGACTGTCATTTGGAGAGCCAGGACCACAAAACTTGAGCCACTCCATTCCCAAAAGATAATTTGGGTATTTAACAAAGAGAGGGGAAAAAGCAATGAATTCTCCACAAAGCTTTTGTGTGTACATATTTCATAAGAATTTTATATACTTGTGCATTAGTTATATATTGCTACATCACAAATTATCCCAACATTTAATGGCTTAAATTATAATAATTATTTATTGTCTCATACAGTTTCCGTGGGTCAAGAATTTGGGGGTGGTTTAGCTATGTCATTTGGGTTCAGGCTCTCTCGTGAGTCACAATGTTACCTGAGACCATATACATCTGATGGCTTGAGTGAGTCTGGAAGATCTCCTGCCAGGATGGCTCACTCACATGACTAGCTGCTTCACTTTGGCCTTTGGCAGGAGGCAAATCCTCTCCTCCACAGAGCTGCTTGAGGATCCACATAGCATGGTGGCTGTCTTCCCCCAGAAGGGAGATTCAAGAAAAGCCAAGGCAGAAGCTACACATCTTTTATGACCAAGCTTCTGAAATTATAGACTTCATTTTCTCTGAGATTATACTTGTAATACAGGTTGAGCCTGCTGATTGTGGGAAGGAATTGTACAAGATCAAGAATACCAGCAGGTGAGACTCATTAGATACCTTCTTGGAGGCTACCAGAACTTGCTACTTTGTAATACTTCCACCAGATAACAGGGGATACTTGCTTCAAATGAGAAAGGAAACGTTCTAATTACCATCCCTATGAATCATCTCAGATATAAAAGAGGATGGCAGTTTACCCCACTCTCAAAAAGAAGCAGTAAGTAGGTTATTCTTTGAACTTAACTCTGAATAAACTTCTTTTTTTCTGTTTCTCAAAGACAAAGGCATCAGGGGGATATGGGAAGATTTATCTTTTTTTGCATAGATCAAAGAAATAAAAAACAAAACCTCATCAGTAAAGCACTGTGAGAATCCAGTGTGGATTATATCTTATTTTTATTCAATTTTACTTTGAATGGAAAATAAAAGGGACATTATTACAACAACTCCTCTGATTAATGTATGTTAAAATCCTGAGTCTTTTACTCATTGCTTTATGAAAATAGCCAACTAACATAGGACCTGGCAAAGAGAATGGAGTTTTTCCTGATCTTTGCCCAAAAATTCCCGGCAGTGACTGGTGTATATCAGTGACTAAGGGAGAGTCTGCATACTCCCACCCCTGCACCCTGGTATTGCATAAGTCTCCAAAACCTGTTCATAACCCCAGAAAGGTGGGTAGAATCCAGCACAAGGAAAGTATTAGCTAAAATTATGTTGCAGAAAAACAATGTATTCATTAGCACACGTGAGCTTTGAAGTCTGAGATACTGGCTACAAAATTGCTCAGACCAGATGTGAGAGAAAAGGTCTGCTCACTAACTAGTTCACCTAAGAGGAAACCTCACATGCTTTTATTTATGATTCATTCCTCATCTCTATTGCAAAATGTAAATCTTATCATTCTCATCTAGTAGCAATTCCAGAAGGAAAACCTAACTTTGAGACCCTTGAACATTTGTGCTTGTTAGCCAAGGGTCTCTTTACCCATGTTTTTACTGGAGAAACGACACAAGATTTCACTGTTTCCAAGCCATACAAATGAATTCAGCCCAGGAATTCTGCCCCTTACTTCAAGTACAGAAATTCACTTGTCCATACAAAATATTCATATGCCCAAAGTTTTCCCATCTTTTGGAAAATGAAATCATTCATGAAAAAATATGTGTTTTTAAGATTATAAAACAATGCAGAGTTTATTACATTAGTACATTGACTTTGGAGTTAATAGTAACCTAGTAATGAGTGTAAAAATTGCTACTTGATCAGTTCATTCTGTGCAGCTGTGTCACTTTTCAGAAATTTTTGAAATGGCTTTCTTATAAATTAGAGGGCAAGCGGGTTGCAGCAGAAAATACTTTTTAAGGAGTTCGAATTCAGTTCTCAGAAGAATTTTCAGTACTGCTGCACCTCACCAGTAGCATGCTGGTAGCCATGAGCAAGCAAAAATAATTGCAAATGTTACTAAACTCTCTGTTCAACACTACTTTTTACTTCCCAAAAGGGGAGGAAAAAAGTAAAACAGTTCCTTCATCTTGTGTAGATTCCTCCAAAGTATTTGAAGACATGTAAGAAAATTTACAGCATTAGTTCAAAGTGCATCCAAGATTTTCTTGCTCTCGAGGGTCAGATTCACTGTGTAGTTTAAAGGCCAAAACCATTCCCACAAAAGAAAAAGACTGAAATTTCATCTGAAACTCAAAGCAGCTTTTCAAAAAGTGAAAATTTAAAAACTGTTGTATATTTATATTTCATTTCACTATCTTCAGAGTTTTTTAAAAAATACCAAAAGCCAAATTACTACTCAAAAATCCCACCATAAAAAAAGGTTTTCTGTTTCTAGAACTGCAGAAAATACTGAAATTTCCTTTGTAGAATGACTTTCATCAGTTTCAAAGAGACAACAGATAAGACTGCTCTTTAAATACTAATCTCAAAAATTTGTTATTTGAATTTTTAATGTTTTCGAAATGTGCCACTGCCTATATAAATGTGATTTTATTTCATTAGATGTGTCTGGACTTTCAATAATCTAAAATACAAGTAGATAAAGTTTCAATTTCATTACTTAAAATGCTTTTTTTAAAATCATTCTTATATTCAACAGAGGACTAATGCAAACAATGCTGAGAGTTCAGTAGAAACTCTCAACACCCCCGGAAAGCATCCCAGGGCGTGCTTGCTGGGTTTTCCCAACTACTCTCTTTGTGGGTTTATTTCCCATCTATGTCACACCTTAGAAAAATGCAGGGTCACTTGAATGAGAGATTTTCCTCTTCAGAACAGGGAGTAGAGATTGAGGGCTTTGACATTGTCATGGAAATGACTCTGTAAATGCCGCTCGCAGGCCTATTTCAAGCCAGAGTGAGCCGGAACAATGTTTTCTTTTTCTTTTCCAATTATGAGATTGGAGTGTGGGGAGAGAGTAGGCCATTCAGGAAGGTGGGTGAAACAAAAGGAGTGTGCCTGAGAGAGTTCTCCCTTATGCTGGCAAATTGTATACCACAGCTTTATTCAGGAAAGATGTTTGTCTCCTCTGTCAGGTGCACAAATGCGGCCTGTTCAGAACTGAAGAGGAAAGACAGAAAAATAAGAAAGAAGAAATGGAATGGATCTATGACTTATGAGTTTTAAATGTTAAATATTTAGCTTTAAAAAGTTGAGTTTCATACTGGAAATTATGACACACAAAAAAAGTTCTCTTTTCAAAGCAAGTAATTGATTTTTAAAGTAATGCTTCAGCAAATATTTAAATGGCGATTTAAATTACTATTTATTTTGGTGCTTTTATCATGTAAAACTTTATGTTCTTCTAAAAAATGCAAGGAAATAAACTCGTTAGTTGCCTTTCCTAAAAATGAAATGAAACAGACTGAAGACAGGGAAGTAACAATTAACGATTGCTTTAAAAACTGCCCTCACACTGAGACAATTAAGTTGACTTTCAGGATCTATGATCTCAATGTTGTCTTAATTTCTAGCTTTCCTGGCAATTTCTAAAAATAAAAATGCAAAGGTCTTCCCCAATTCAAACAAAACTTTCCAGAGAAACAATTTTAGAAAACATTCCTGGATTTAAGCTTTGAGGACAATTTAAAGCTAATGATACTGGTTGCTAAGTCTAAAACACAGTGTTTTCAAAGTCACAACACATTCTATATCCTGCCCCTCACTTTAGAAGCTCATCCTTTTATTTTTATATATTTTTTTAATTTTTAAGTATATTTTATTGATTGTGCTATTACAGTTGTCCCAATTATTTTCCTCCCTTTATCCTCTTCCTCCCTGCACTCCCCCACATCATTACCTCCCCTTAGTTTGTGTCCATGGGTTGTACATACAAGTTCTTGGCTTCTCCATTTCCCACACTATTCTTAACCTCCCCCTATCTATTTTGTCCCTACCAATGATACTGATTCCCAGTACCTTCCTCCCCATTCTCCCCCCTTCCTTTCCCTGCTGATAACCCTACATGTGATCTCTGTTTCTGTGATTCTGTTCCTGTTCTCATTAATTTTTTTAAAAAAGAATTTTAGAGAGGGGGAGGGATAAAGAGGGAGAGAGAAACATGAATGTGTGGTTGCCTCTCATGCGCCCCCTACTGGGGACCTGGCCCGCAACCCAGATATGTGCCCTGACTGGAAATTGAACAGGCGACCCTTTGGTTTGCAGGCAGCACTCAATCCACTGAGCCACACCAGCCAGGGTGAGGTTCATCCTTTTATAAAACATTTTAGCAATTCTTTTAATATTTGTTCTTTGAGTCTGGGGTCTAGCAGAAAGAAGACTTCTCTACAGGAGTTGTCCACAGTATCCATTCATTGACCCCTCCTTGACCTTTGAGAGAAAGGTAATGTCTTGGCATTGCTAGACAGGCTTGGGAATATGTTTACAGGTCAGCTACCTTATGACAACTAGAGACTGCATAAAGAGTATTCAAAGCATCTTAGAATGAGAGATAATGAGCTTTTACTATTAAATGTTAACACAAGGGGGTTCCAATTCAAGGAGGCTCAGCTTAATGGAATAGATGTCTAAATTAATTTGAATTCCATTACCTTGATTTAGCAGAACTTCCACCTTAATACCCAAGGGTAACTCATATTATATGGAAGCAATCTTCCCAGTTGGAGTCCATAGTACTTGGCCTGTTAGGTGACAGTGCTCTGTTTTTATGTTAAAATAAAACCTGCAACTGGCTTCTCAGCCTCACTTTGTAATTTCACCCCAGTAGAAGAAAAGAACAATTGCTCTTCTCTGTAATCAAAGACATGCCTTCAATTTAGAGGCACATTCATAAATGTTTTTAAAGTATGCTTTTAACATTAATCAAGAAATTACATAAAATGAACTGAGTATAACCACTACTGAAGATTAATATTTAATACATAGCACCTATAAAGATAGCATGGTTACATCATTATCAAGACTAAGAACAGAACAAAGCACTGAGTAATCCACGAAAAAAGATTGCTCCTATTTTCCAGAATGGGAATTAAGAAAAAAATTTTTTTGCAAAGGCATAGAAAGAGGAATAAGAATAGGGTATAAGGATTCATAAAACACTTAAATTCTCGATATTGATGACATTGGCTTAACTCCCTCTCTATTAAAAAGGGGATGAGTCATTTCTCAGAAGTCTCATGCCAATATAAGGACTTAGAAAAAAAGTGGGAAAATGTTTTCTTTTAAAAAAAGGCTGACCTTATACTGAACAATAACAGGAATCCCCCCTGTCTGAAAGAATCTAATATACTCTTTAGTACCAAAGACCTTGAACTAAATCCTATAAATTAGTGAAGCTTGAAATTAGGGTAAAATCTTAAATTTGTATAGTTCTTTATAGTTTATAAAGCTTTTTATATAATGTTATAACTCTTAGCTATTTATTTTTTTCATGGCATTTATCAATACCTGACATATTATTTATCCATCAATTTCTTTATCTTTCTACTCTTGCCAAAATTTAAGCTCCATAAGAGCAGTGATTTCCGTCTGCATTGCTCACTCCTGTGTCTCCAGCACCCAGAACAGTGCTTGGCGCATGGAGGACAATACATATGTATTTGTTAAATGAATAAACAAGATAAACAGAGGAGTAAATACTATTTCATTTGAGTTTTGAAACCTCCTGGTTAAAAAAGCAGACATATATTTTTCACTTTGTTACAGATGAGAAAACCAAGACCTCAAAACACCAGATTATTTATGAGACTATTAACAGTTAACTGAGGTCAGAGCTATGATTTAAAAGATCTAATTCTTAATTCCAGGTCCCTTCTAGTATTACTTTGCTTATATGTGCAAAGGCCTAAGGTAGTCAAAGATTTACTGCACTCAGAATCATCAATCCATTTTCACTTTCCAAGAAGATCGATGTGAGAGGAAAAAAATGAGTAAGTTTATGTCCTTCCTAAAGGTGCCAACCTGTCTTAGCTTTCTTTTCTATTGAATCACTTTCCTAAATGAAATTGTCCTACTAGGTGTTTGTTGTCTCATCACCCATTCTGTTCATGATTTTTTTCCCTAGTATTTTCTCTTCTATCCTATGCAATTAGTATGGCCTACAAATATCGTTTACTGAGCCCTTTGTACACAACACCAGTCATTTGTCATGTGTCTACTCACAACCAAGATGCTGCCGATCTATCAGGCTCCACAGTCCAGGCTTTTTCCACCCTACCATGATGCCCTCAGGAATGATCTGGCTCTATAAGGCAGCCCTTGGGAGCCCCAGAAGAGAGCTCACCCCACCCCTCCGACCCTTGATAAGGGAACTCAGCAGAAGCTTAAACCAGTACTGATTAGCTGCAGGGCTGTTGTGGTATAAGAGCAATTGGAGGCCAGATTGTTAGCACACCAGTATCTGTGACAGTTTAAAGGTATCTGAAAATACCCCAGGATTTGACTTAAGGTTCGAATGATAAGGTAATGATCCAGCCAATAGTTGTTCTGGGAGGGCTCAGTGCCTGGTGCTCGTGAACGGATCAACTTTATCTTCCCTTCCTCCATCATCAGTTACCCAAAAAAGTTTTGTAAAGATATTGTGCTTTCTCTTATTTTTATCTCCTGCTCTTTCTCTCCCTTTCTTCTTAGTGAAACACTAAGTTTAGGCTTTTCAGAGTCAGTAGTGAGCAGCTGCAGAAGGTGGCCAATTATGACACTCGTGTTCCTCCCGACAGCCAGTTCAGATTCTGCCTCCAAACTGGTGCCTCACATCTCTGTAAGAGTCACAGCGGTGCCTTCTACACAATGGCCGAGGAGAAAGGGAGGGAGAACAGATATTTTGGTCATCAGGTTCCTGTCACTGAAAATGCTAATCAGACAATGAAAATAAATTCTCTCTGAACTTGATCCTCAGTTACTAACCTTTTGTGAGGTCATTAAAGAAAGAAACTAAGTTAAATAAACAGGTTCCTTGGTAGACTTACAACATAGGACAAGAAAAATATACTTGCTTGTTGTAAAGCCAAGTTTGGGGCTGTGGCAGGCCTCTGCTCATATATTAAGACAAATGGGAGTTTCAGCAGAGTGTCCTAGAATAGAGCTATTTCTCAGGATATTTTTTTAAATTGTTAAATAGTGTATACTGTGTCGAGCTTTAGTTTGGACAAAATGGAATGGTGCTAACACCATTGATCGGCAAAGATGAACCACAAGTTTCAAACAGCAGAACAATCCCTGTCAGTCATAGTGCCAGGGATATGCGAAGGACAGGGGTTTGGATCCCTCTTGGAAGTGAGACCAAGGAGCCACACTTAGAAAGATGCTCAGAGTTCTGGCATCTCCAGATGACTGAGAAAACCTAAGCCCTCGTGTACCTGAATATAAGGCAAAGAACTGCTCTACCTTTGAGCCTTTATAAAGTCTCATACTCCATTTTGGACAAATTTGTTTAGGGAAGACCAATTAGCCTACATAGACCTCAATTAATTTTGATTTTAGTTGCTCAAGAGGGCTAATATAAAACTACATTATAAGGAAGGAAGGAAAGAAGGGAGGGAGGGAGGGAGACCAGGCCTCGCTCCCTAGATATTCTGATTTAATTCACTGACAATGAGAACTTGGAAACAATTTTTTTCTTACTATACCTCAGGTGATTCTAAGGTACAGTAGCCAAGGTTGAAAAGCACTAATCTGAAAAAATTAGAATTTTTAAAAATAGCAGATTTAGTAAATATTCCTGAGGTTATGACAACTTCATGATGCCAAATGTTGTGTTTCACTTAGTCATAAATAGGTGACTAATTTAAAAAAACTTTAAAAAAATACAATATGTGAATCAATTTAACAAGAGGATATAAACCTTGTAAACATCTATGCATGCAACACAGGAGCATTTAAATATATAAAGCAGATACTGACTGACATAAAAGGAGAGGTTGATAGTAACACAGTCATAGTACAGGATTTTAACTTCCCACTGTTATCAATGGATAGATCTTCCAGACAGAAAATCAGCAAGGAAACAGTGGCCTTAAATGACACATTAGACCGATAGATTTAATTTATATTTTTAGGGCATTTCACCCCAAAGCAACAGAATATACATTTTTTTTCAAGTACACATGGAACCAGCATTATTTACAATAGCCAACTGAGGTTGAAAGCAACCTAAGTACTCACTGATGGACAATTGGATAAAAAAGAAGTGGTACAGCCCTGACTGGGTGGTTTGGCTGCTTGGAACACTGCCTTGTACACTGAAAGGTTACATTCCTGCTCAGGGCACATACCCGGGTTGTGGGTTTGATCCCTGGTTGGGGCACATATGGGAGGCAGCCAATCAATGTTTCTCTCTCACAGTGATTTTTCTCTCTCTCTGAAATCAACAGAAAATATATCCTGGGGTGAGAATTAAAAAATAATAAAACTAAAAAAGATGTAGTACACACACACACAACTATATTAGCCATAAAAAAGGAATGAAATCTTACCATTTGCAACTACATGGATAAACCTAAAGGGTATTAAGCTAAGTGAAATAAGTCAGAAGAGAAAGACAAATATCATATGATTGCACTTATTTACATGTGTATTCTAAAGAACAAAATAAGTGAACAAACAAAACAGAAATAGACCTATAGACACAGAGAACAAACTGCTGGTTGCCAGGTGGGAGTTGGGGCTGCTGGGCTGGGTAGAAAATGGAGTAGAAGTTAAGAAGTACAAATTGGCATTTACAAAATAGTGAAGGAGATATAAAGTGTAGTATGGGGAAAATAGTCCATAATATTGTAATAACTATGTGTAGTGCCAGGAGGGTACTAGAACCATCACGGGGGTCACTTTTTAAATGGTACAATTGTTTAACCATTATGCTATACACCTGAAACTAATATAAAATAATATTGAATGTCAACTGTAATTGAAAAAGTTTTAAAAAATTAAAAAGTACAAAGTTCCAGTATAAAATAACTCTTGGAGATGTAAAGTACAGCATAGGACATACAGTCCACAACACTGTAATAACTATGTATGGTGTCAGATGGACAGCAGACTTGTCATGGTGATCACGGGGTAAGGCATCTAAATGTTTAATCACTGTGGGGTACACCTGAAACTAATATAGTATTGTATATCAACTATAATGAAAAAATTGTCTTCAAATATTATTTTTTATTTTTATCACTGACACTATTACAGATTCTCCTTTCCCTCCCATTTGCCCACCTCCAACCAGTCCCAACCCCCTTTCCTCTGGCCATCACCACACCATTGTCTGTGTCCATGGGTTATGGGTTATGGACATAGGCTCTTTGGTTAGTTCCTTTACCTTCTTTCACCCAGTCCCCCTGTCCCCCCTTGCTTCTGACAGTCTGTTTCAGGTATCTATGCCCTTGTTTCTTTTTTGTTCATCAGTTTATTTTGTTCATTCAATTCCATGTATTAGTGAGATCATATAATATTTACCTTTCTCTGACTGGCTTATTTCACTTAGCATAATGTTCCCCAGGACAATCCATGCTGTTTGAAAAGGGTAAAATTTCCTTCTTGTTTACGGCTGAGTAGCATTCCATTGTATAAATGTTCCATAGTTATTTTATCCACCCATCTACTGGAGGATGCTGAAATTGCTTCCATATCTTGGCTATTGTGAGTAATGCTGCAGTGAACAAGGGGTGCACATATTCATCCAAATTAGTGTTTTGGGTTTCTTCAGATATATTCCTAGAAGTGAGATCAGTGAGTCAAAAGGCAGTTCCATTTTTAATTTTCTGAGGAAACTCCATACTGTTTTCCCCAGTGGCTGCACCAGTCTGCATTCCCACCAAAAGTGCACTAGGCTCCCTTTTCCCCACATCCTTGCCAGCCCTTGTTTGTTGATTTACTGATGGTGCCATTCTGACAGGTGTGAGGTGATATCTCATTGTGGTTTTAATTTGAATCTCTCTAATGATTAGTGACATTGAGCATTTTTCCATATGTCTATTGACCATTTGTATGTCCTCTTTTGAGAAGTGTCTATTTTTAAAAAATGGAAGGAAAACAAAAGTTAAAAAAAAGACTAGGTAACATTGGGAGATCCTCATTAGACTGTGGACTCCTACAAGGAAGAGACTCTACCTTATTTATCTCTGTAATTCTGGTACCCTTCTGGAAAATAACCCTGCTGGTAATATAAAACATATTTGTCAAATTGAAAAAAAGAATACAGTATGTGGTTAAGTTGTGATAATTATGAATATTTACCTACAAGACTCATGGAAAATAAAAACCCTTCCTAGTGTTACACTAATGGGTGACTGAGAGTTGGAGTAAAATGTCCAGTGATCGCATCCCATGATGCCTCTTCAGGTTGGTTAGGTCATGTACTATACAACTGCAAAGGGTTACATTCATGCAACGTTCACATCTCAATGGGGAAATAAGGACATAGATAATATTCAGGCTTTTGTCATACTTAGACATATATAGTGAGGTGTTACCTTGACTATTTTGTACAAAAATTGTAATGAATTCTGCTTCTCAGTTGATACAGAATAAAATAGACTGTCCTGGTGCTGAAGTTGGAGACAGAGGAGCTACTGTGGACCTCTGTTTTTTATACCCACCCAGCATCCCTTCTGCTTTTATCTGATATTAGACTCCTTCCCTGTATTTTTCCCTGTATTTGTCCAAAGAAACAGAGCCAATAGAATATATATAGATATATACATATGTAGAAGTAGATTTGTTATAGGAATTGGCTCATGTGGTTACATAGTCTGCCATCTGCAAGCTGGGGACCTAGGAATGCTGGTAGCATAGTTCAGTCAGAGTTCAAAGGCCTGAGAACCAGGAACACTTTTCCACGTGCAGGAGAAAGATACCTGGGCTCCAGTAGATAGAGTGAATTTGCCCTTCCTGTACCTTTTTGTTCTATTCAGGCCCTCAAGAGATTGGATGATACCCTCTGGGTGATCTTCTTTACTCAGCCTACCAATCCAAGTGCTAATCACTTCTGGAGATACCCTTGCAAACACACCCAGAAATGATGTTTTTGCCAGATATCTGGGCATCCCTCAGCCCAAACAAGTTTACATAAAATTAACCATCACAATCTCTCTGCTACATAATTTTTTTCCCCTGGAGGAATCCATTCCATGTGGTCCTACGTGGCTGCTCTGGCCTCTAGTCTCCATCCCCATCTGCTCCACAGGGATAAGCACATGAGTAGGTCTGGTCAGTCTTCCCGCCAGTGAGAGTGATTGACTGAAAAATGGACATGAGATTCAGGCTCGACTAATCAGAGTATTGCCAGAAGTTTTCTGCTAGATCTACTTGAGAGGATGTTCTCTTTCCATGAAGGTTATAAAGCTAATGCAATGTTCTTCGGGCTATGTGGCAAAGAATTACTATTTATTCTCCAATATCTGTTCTCTGCTTGTTCCACAATAACAAATGGTCTTATAGAGTGTATAGAATAAAGCCTACATTTTTCCAGTCTTTCTTGTAGCTACTTATGGCCCTGTCAACGTGTGGTACATAAGTGAAAATGTCCTGTGAGAGTGTTCAGAAATCTGTCTTACGAGATAGGTGCTTTGTAACCTTCATCAGTACTTCTCCTTCTGCTTGTAATACAATGTTTGCATGATTAGAGCTCCACCTCGGACCGTGAGCCATACCCCCAATCCAGTGATGGAAGTTCAGAAAGCTGTGAGAACGGGTGCCTGCAGGCTTCATGGGACATAGCTGTTTTACCAGCCCTGAATTATTTGCAAGACCCAGATGTGAGAGAGAAATAAAATGTGTTGTTTAAGCCATTTTTAATTTATTTTCTATTACTTGCAGAAGTAATTAACTTCTAATTAATCTTAATTAATTCAGGCTGCTTTCATCAGTATTCTACCACATGCAGGCCAAGAGACTGCCTAAGAGGGAAGGCAATACAGAGGAAAGTAGAAAAAAAAGAATTATTTTGACATAATTTGTGTCATTGGATCTAGCCATACCTGAAGTTATACTACCTTTCAATTTTTTAGTTATATAAGCAAACCTACTTACTTTTTTGCTTAAGATATTTTCAGTTGGGTTTTTATCATTAAAAAAAAGTCCAGATAAATCTATAGCAATCTTTTTTTAATATATTTTATTGATTATACTATTACAGTTGTCCCATTACTCCCCCTTCATTCCCCTAATCTATAGCAATCTTGAGGAAGTGTGCTCTCAATAATTTGCATGACATCATTTTGACCAATTATGAGCTCTAGAATTAGAAGAAGGAATTAATTTATTTAGATCTCTCGATTCCCAAGGGACAGAGAGATGTAACTGATATTTAGATCACCTCAGCACCCCCATTATTTCTTTACCATGGGTGTGTTGTTTTTACTATTTTTAAATTATTACATATTCAAATGGTTTGTAAGAGTTAAGGCACTTCCCAGGAAAGTGGTAATTTAAGAAGATTTACCTGGTTGCAAAGTGCAGGAGGGGCTGAAAGGATGCTGAAAGGTCGAACTGGAGGCAGGAGGCCAGTTATGAGTAAGAACTGAGATGACGGGAGCCTAGCAGCACTGTGACTAAACAAGAAGGGATGGAAGTTAAGACCAACACTTCAATCACCAGCTTTAATATATATGACCTACTACTGGTATTTATGCAGGGTAGGGCAAAAGTAGATTCCCAGTTGTTTGTATGGAAAATAATACAATACAACATAATAATGTGAGAATAAACTCTGTTTCATGTACTCACAACTGTAAACTGACCTTCACCCCACCCTGTATTAATAAAGTGCTGCACAGTTTATGACAATGCTATCTTATTTGATTCTTAACGCTATTCTTTGGAGAAGACAAAGCAGGTAACTAGTTTCACCATTTTACGGAAGTGGAAACTGAGACTTGGTGTGGTTATGAGTCTTACCCAAAGGCGCGTGGGTGTCAGAGTGGGGACCAGAACCAAGGTTTTCTGATTAGCAGTTAGTATGGATGTACTTGGTTGTTCTGTACACAGAGAGCCATCAATAAACTAAGCTTTCTTTCTAGAGGCTCCATTCAGTTTTGTTTATATATTCTACCTACTTGTTCATTGTTTTCTTCTTACTCATGACCTCTCCTGAGCAGTGATGTGAGCTAAAAGACAGAGCTTCTTCCTGAGATGAGTCATCCTCATAACGCAATATCAGAACCAAGGAGAATGTGTGTTGATCAAGGGAAGAGAGAGTTACTACCAAACAGGAAAAAAAAACCTTGACCTGAGCCCCATAGAATGAATTTATGTTAAATTTTCAAATCTCTTCCTCTGCTCAGTGCCTCCTCCACTATGAAATCACCTCTCATTCATTATTGTACTGGTAGCCCTGATAATTTTAATAATTTGCCATTTCAGGAAAACATGGGAAGGAAAGAAACTTGCTTTTAGACAGTGTCTTATTCAAGCAAACAGAAATGGTTTCTGAGCCGCAGGAAACAAATAAAGATGCCTCTACTTGGAACTTCACTAGTGTTTGCCTGGCACTAAAAGATGTGCTGTAGAATAACAGTGCATTGTAAGCCTGAAGATTTTGAAGGCTAGGGGGGCTATCTAAACTTGAGGAGAAGATGCTGACTATGTCTAGGACCACTGAGCTCGAAGTCCCAAATGCTGGGTGTGAAACCTCAAGCTAAATGTCTTTCCATACAGCAAAATAAAATGCCAAACCCTTAATAATCAGCTCAGTTTTCATGACTTCCAAAACAGCACATTTATTATTGCTCAAAATATAACACTAGCATACTATGTATGTAGCCACAGTGTATGACCACCTTTATAATACTGATGCTTGGCACTCTGGTGATATTGTAAAGCATTCTAATTATGCATCTTCTATTATGTCATTGGTTTACCTTTTATCCTTTGCTTGTGAATTAAAAAATGCATAATTTGGAATTCTGTGGGATCCTGCTGAATTCCTCAAGACCATGGTCAAACATAGCTAACTGGTTATGCTTTTCCATAATGTTATTCTTGGTCATGGAAGGGAGTATCTTTTTAATAAAGGAAAATTGGCAAGGGGATTTCTTGCAGTACAGTCCTGGTTTGACACAAAATTTGAGGCGCCAGGGATGCAAACATCTCATCTTCAGATCCTTACCTGGCAAAGATGCAAGAGAACACATTTCCCTGGCGATGTACAGCAATCTGCAGCACCACGGTGGTTCTCAGGTCTTTGGACTGACCTTTGCCCAGATGGTAGAAATCCAAAGTAAAGCAGTGTGACCTGGCAAACGTAGGGTCCTGGAGCACAGTGTGTGATTTCTTCCATTCCTACAGAGATACTCATTCGGCTGGGAGTCTACTCCAGGGACAAAGTGTTTCCAGATCTCTGGCAGAAAAAGAAATGCCCTCTTTTCAATTTTCTCTGTTTCAAAGAAGTAGAATGCTGACAAGAAAATATGAGTATCATCTATACTTTTGCTATAGCAATAAGAGCCATGTAGGTTTTAGTGTTTATATAATAATGATATTAATGGTGGCTACTTATAAGATTGCTGTAAGAATATTACATTCATTTTTTTCTAGGCTACAGAATACTAGGTAGTAAATGAAATATGTACACATATGTGCGTATGTATATACATGTATAAATGACAAAATGTGATGAATTGCGTACACTTACATGTATGCGTAGTATGTATGTGCGTGCATATACACACTTGGTATATTGAGCATGAGGATTAATCAGGTATAATCATAAAAAGCCACTTTGTGTTTGTTTTCTGTATTCTGCTGTCCTTTCTAGTTGGAAGACATCTTCCTCTGCCCTAGGATGGAAACACAAGCAATCCCATGCCTTTTCTGAGCACACTTAGGCTGTAGAACATCCTACAATCATTTTAAGTTGTAAAAAACAATCCTGATTCAGAAACTAGACTCTCCAGTTCAATCTATGAATCAGTGTGGCAGAAGCGAGGGTGTTGCCCTCACCCCGCCCCCACCCCTTTTGCTGTGCTGGGACATCCACTGCTCAGTGTTTGTAAAGGATGTCTGTGAATGGCTCCAAGCTAATTCTCTCAGGACAACTGCCCTCAGCTGACAGATGTCATCTTGCCAGGAAATGAGGACACTGCCCCTCCACCCCCAACCACCGCATACACATTAACAACTGATTTCAAAGGAACAAGAGGCCAGCCCATGGCTCCAGGAGAAATAGTTCTGCTGTGCAACTTGTGCTGCAGACCCCTCCTTCACAGATCAAGCCAAGGCTAGAGTTCACCTGCAATCATAGCCTTGCTCTACTTGTCCACCTTCCTTATCCTTGTCTTTTCTGACTTTTTCTGAAGAGCATTCTTCAAAAATTTATTTGCCCTTACATTCTATACGCAGACTCTGCTTCTTGGGAACCTAATCTAAGAAAAAGCAAAACAAAAATTCCCTATTTTCATTTAAAGTTGAGATTCTTTGTCTTCCACTCAAGGTATAGCCAACATGTTTTAGAACAGACCTCTTTAAAAAGATAACAGTAAATCAAAACCACAATGAGATATTGCTCATACTTGCAAGAATGGCTACCATCAAAAAGCCAAGAGCTAACAAGGGCTGGCAAAGATGTGGAGAAAAGGAAACCCTTATAGGTAGAATGTAAGTTGGTGAAGCTACTATAAAAAACATTGTGATGATTCCTCAAAAAATTAAAAATAGAACTACCATATGACCTAGTGATTCCACTTCTGGGTTTGTATCCAAATGAAACAAATACGCTAATTTGAAATGCTCATTGTAGTGTTATTTTTAAGAGCCAAGACATGAGAGGAACCTAAGTGCCTGCAAATGGATAAAGAAACTGTGATGCACACATTAGAATATTATTCAGTTATGAAAAAGAAGGAATGTTGCCATGCACGACAATACAGGTGGACCTTGAGAGCACTGATGTGAAATGAGTTAGAGCAAAGACAAATACTGGATGGTCCCACTTACATGTGGGGATGTTGCGGATTAGTAAAATGAGTGAAGGGGGCCAAAAAACTTTCAGTGATTTCCAACAAATTCAGGATAATGGGGACTCTTTGAGGGAGGCAGGAGGGACTGGAAAGAGATGGGGGAAGAATAATAATAGGTGCATTCATAGTGCTTAGTTACAAATGCCCAAACATAAAAATGATCTAAGCAAATAAACTAAAGGCTGACATTTGTTAAATCTAGGCAGACGGATACATGGGTATCTGTTATATTTATTTTCTGTATGTTTAAAATGTTTATCAACAGTCATGTGGAGGGTTATATGCCACCTGACCATCAGAGGGCCAGGCCTGTTTCTGGTTTCCACTAAGACAATTGTATGCTCTTGGCCAAATCCCTGAACATCTTTTAATCTTAGTTCCTTTACTTGTGAATGAAAGGTAACAGCATTTTACCTACCCCTACTTTGGTGTTTAGAAGATGATTAAATGAAGTAACACATGTAAAAAGCTACTTTGAAAACTATTGAGATAAATTATTTTAGAATTATTACTGTTTTCATGTTGACATGTAAAAAAATGGATATCCATAAAAAATAGTCATGCTAGTTCAGGGAGCTAATAGCAACATAATGCATATACTTATTATTGTTTATATCTTACCATTTTGACTCTGAACAATTATACTAGTCATCTCATCCTGCTCTAATGGTTTGACAAGGAGAGGGAGAAAACTGGGCCCCATCATTCTTCCCAATTCTATCTCCTAAGTAGACTAGGGATTTGAAAGAGTTAAAGCACAAAGATTGCATGTAAATTATTTTAGGAAATGTCAGTTTAGTATAAAAAGACCACCGGCCACGGAACACATTGCACGCTTCTATTTAGAGCTTTAAAATTTTTATTTTAGGCAGTAGCATTGAAGAGGAGTGTGAAGAGAAGGGAGAATAAATGGACCTTTTGCATACATATTAGGTGTACTCTTCTTAATAAATGACCTTGCCTCAAAAACATTTGTTGGATAGAAGTAATTAAGGCTGAGGCTCTATCCTCTCTCTACTAATTAATTACAGCAAATGAGGCTGTAATGTGCATCATAACAACTTAATAAGCTGGGCCAAACCATTTTAGATTCTGCTACGCTAGTATTTCATCACTGCTGGGCTATTTAAATTAGGTAAGTAATATATAAACATAAATAGCTTTTGAATTACCTGTGTCCTTGATTCTATGTCTTGGGCAGATGAGCTATTTATGTGGTTGGGGTGAAAGCAAAGAACAATACAGTAGAGGAGACTACAAGGAAAGGGCGGGGAGGCAGGGCAAACATGACAGCTTATTTAAACAATTATCTTCAAAAATATACTATCCAGGTCCTCTGGAGGATGTCACACTGGCTGACAGATGCCATTCCAACAGGTCCTTCACATTTTTCCGTATTTGTTGGACCTGAACAGTGGAGGATCCAACAGCTACATGAGCTTCTCTTTTTTGACATCACTGGTTTGTTAACAATTCTTGCCTCAAATGAGTAACTGAACCTGGATCAAAGTGTGACTGCTATAAGTTTATTAGTAATGTCTCTTCTCTAAATGAAATTGTAAAGGAAATTGGTAACTCATACAGTCAGTGAATACACTTTGTACATCTGGGTATGAGTTAAAATATGGTTTGCTGTCAATGAAAGAGCTTTTCTTTTTATGGAGCATCTATTTTAGCAAGTCTGTGCTAAGATGTCAAATGATAAAATTTCAAGTGGGTCCTCTCCCAAGTTTCCATGTATTTTTAAAAGTCCACTCCAAAATCCCAAAGCTTTCAAAATGCAAAGAAGTGCAGTAATAATGACAGAATGACAGACACAAGAATGAGAGGGTAGACGGTGAAACCTCAGTGGCTTTTTAGTACAACACTGATCCATTTATTGCTACAGCCAGTGAGGATGCAAGTGAGCAAGAACTGACAGGAGAAGAGAGATCTGTCTGTATTCTCTCTTGATCAGTGAAGTAGAGAGTTTGAATGAAAGCTGTTCCTTGAATTAGACATTTTCATAAGTATACCCTGTATGCAGAAAAATATCTAAGCAAGTAATTTGGAAATCCTTGGGGTCAGTTTAAACCCTGGTGATGCCTCAAAGGATAACAAGATTCCTTTACTCAACAATATATGACCAACTAAAATATTTTTCTCCAACAAGGAGAGCCAGTACTTTTTATAGACCTTTATCACTCACTTACAAGCAATAAATCCACAGTGTATTTGCTTAGAACAGAAACATGAAGATACAACCAGACAATCTTGCTTATATTTCTTTGAATCCTACTATTCTCCAGCTTTTCTTTCTTCAGATGTCACATGCTCATATGGTCTTGAGTAAAAACTGAAATGCTCTAATCTCTATGTTAGTTTAAGGAGTTTATTCAACCCACCTCACTATGGAAGCCTTCTCTGAAATCCCATGACTGCACTTCACAGAAGGGCTTGGCAGTGCTGAATTCCAGTAATAGAAAAGGCCTCTTAAACAATAGCTCATTTGATTTAAATAAAATTTATCAATATCATATCAACTCTAGAACAGTAGTCTCATTTATTTTTTGTATTGTTGTTCAACTACAGTTGTCTCTATTTTCCCCCACCACTCTCCCCTGCCCCAGCCACCGCCACCTCCCACACTCAATCCTACCTCCCTGTTGGCTTTGTCCGTGGGCCCTTTACACACGTTCCTTGACTTGACCCTTCCCCATCTTTCCCCACTATCCCCCTGCCCCTGCCCTTCTGATCACTGTCAGTTTGTTCTTTATTTCAATGACTCTGGTTATATTTTGCTTGCTTGTTTGTTTTGTTGATTAGTTTCCATTTAGAAAGCAAACTCCATTAGGGTAAGTTTTTCAATTGGCTAGTTCTTTTTCAGTACTAAGACTGACTGTCTTTTGAGAAAGATATAATTAATGCAGAATATTTTATCTCATCTAAAGACATATATTAGTTATTCAAATTCCAAAATGACAGTGCATAATTTTCCTTAAATCTGTTCATATTTATTATGCATTAAATCATTTAATTTTAGTAAAATCCTCCTCTTGCTTTGAGAGACAAACATTGTCCCAGGTAACTGAACAGTTTGAGAAAATAATTGTATTAGGTTAGCCTAGAGGAGGGAATTTTATTTCTCTGTAACTTTATACTGGTTTTAAAAAGTTATGCAAATTGCTAGAAAAAAAGTAGGGTAAGAAAATTTGCTTATATGTTAATAAAATAACCATGTTATAACAAGGACCAAAAACTATTATGTAGATGACCAATAAACATGACAGCTACTTAACTTCAATAGTTACTAAGAAAATGCAAATTAAAACCACAGTGGAATACTATACCTATACTGTAATGACTATTAAAAAGACAGAAAAGGCCAAACGGAAGCACCAAAACTCTCATACATTGCTGGTAGACATAGGAACAATCAGGTCAAGTACTTTGGAAATCTGTTTGGGTGGTATCTGTTTAAACTGAATACACACATAGCCATCTATTACACCCAAGTTCCATTTTTAGGTGTATTCCCAACAGAAATTTACAAATTTCTACTCAAATGTCCATCAACAGTTGAATAGATAAACATATCAGAGCTCATTCACACTATAGAAAACTCTATAGCTATGAAGGTAAATGATCTAGAACTACACACAACTACATGAATGAATCTCACAAATAGTGTTAAGTGAAGGAGGTCAGACACAAAAATATACATACTGTTTGATTCCATTGATATAAAGTACAAAGATAGAGGAAACTAAGTAATGCCAAGTTTATGTTATTTGTTATGAAGGCGCAAAGAGCCAGCCAAGTGCTGAGAGGATGGGAGTGCTCATCACCCTCTAAACTGCCCCTTTCTCCCATGCGAGGCGCCCACCCAGGCACTACACACATAACACTTTTCAAGTGAACGCTGACGCTGGACTGCATGGTGAACCGTGGAGACGTGCTTGATGCTGCTTCCAGGGAAAAGGACATTGTGCTATTTCCCAAACACAAACCCCTAGTGACCCTGACTACCAGGGAAGTTTTTCTTTAATTCTCCCATTTACAACCCCATCAAAGTACAGGAAATACTTTGATTTAGGTTATGGTTAGAAATGGAAACCTCTTAGGTGTGATGTGGTGGGGGGAATGGGTTGGCAAGGGGCAGGGGTTGTAAAAGAAGATGAGTAAGCTTATTGAATACATTTGCCAAAAACTATTATAGACATTTACTTCACACATAATCTTTATGGAACAAGTTGCAGATGAATACTGCATTAAGGCTCCTTTCAATTTGTTTAAACTGTGTACAAAAAGATCACATGGAGGCTAAGATGTAAAGACAGGACAGTGTTATCATTGAATATAACTTACAACCAAGATAATCCAACACCTTTAATGATGTGTATGAGATAACTGTGTTGACTAATAAGTGGTAAGTGGTACACAAAATAATTAGATGAGGGTTATTCTTATTTGGTCAGATAAATATTTCTGATTTTTCTTTTCTTCCTGTTAATTCCATACCGTGCAACTTTTCCATGGAAGGACCTATCTTTGTGTCCTTATGGCAGCAGCTGGGGCTAAGATACTCAATTAATGGCGTTGAATGGAAGAAAGTTCAGATTGATAATTCACCCTCAAGTTCTCTTCTGTCAGGGTTTCTCGCATTCCACCTATCCACAATGGCTTGTGACAGGAGCCATGGGAGGGGCCCTTGACGCATCTCTTCGGTCTTCTTCACCTTCAGGGTCCCTGAGCCCATTGTCCAACCACTTATTACTGACCACCCACAACACCCGCCCCTTTCTCTCCACAACACTGACCTACCTACTGCCCTGGACTCAAACGTCGGTGACAGTGGAATTCTAGGATACATGCGGATGGCTAATCAACGAGAGCTATAATTCTCAGGCCCATGTACATGTTGGAGAGTCATGTGGGAAACTTACAAACTTTTAAAACATACTGATGGCCAGACCCAATGCTCAGAAACTCAGACTCAGTTTGTATGGGTAGATTCCTGGCAACTGGAATTATAAAAGTACATCAGTTGATGCTGATGTAACCAGGGCTGAGAAAGGCTGCCCATAGCATAAATATGTATTCACTCGATGTAGGGAAGAACCCTGAGTAAAGCAGGATATAGGAGAAAGGGCAATAAATGTGAACTCTGGGCATATTAAAGCATAAAAGAGAAGAAGGGGTAGGAGGCGTGGGAAGAATCAGTTCACCAGAGCACCTGTCCTTGACCAGGGTTTGGGCTGTTATGAAAAGAAGCTGACAACTTCCAGACATATCTGCAGCGAGTTATACTAAGAAGTGAGCTCTTGGTGATTCTCTTCAAGGCACTAAAGCCCAATTTTAATCTGATGCAGAGAGAAAATAGCAAGGTCGGAGCACACGATTCTGGGTATATGAGAATTTGAGGAGACCACAGGGTAACCAGTCTTTCACTAGTGCAGTGGCCTTGGCACCCTTGAACACCACGCTCCAACACCACACTCCTGTCTGCTGAGCAGGGTGTTCTGCCCCACATCCCCACGCACTCTCTTTGCCAACTCAGCAATTCTGTACCAGATAGTGACATGGCCTTTACATTTATTTTTCAACTATAGTTGACATACAATATCATAAGAGTTTCAGGTGTACAAGACAGCAATGAGACGACCTTATGAAGTGATTGCCACGGTAAGTCCAGCGCCCGTGCCACACCGTATGTTGTTATCACCACATAACTGACTGCATTCCCTATGCTGTATGTAACATCCCGTGACTATTTTTATAACTGGCATGCACTGATGTCTGATGTCAGTATTTTGATAGTTGTCATTATTGCTTTTATTATGAATTTAGTTTCCAACCCTTCACAGTGAAAACTACTTTCCCAGGAAAGCTTCAAGCACTGGCTTTAGAATCAAAAAGGCCTAGGTTTGAATGCTGATTTGGTTATTTTTAGTCAGAAGACCTTGAGCAACTGATTCTCTGAGCTTCAGTTATTTTCAATCTATAAAATGGAGATAACATTATCTTCCCTGCAAGATCTTGTGTGAATTAAATAAGATCTTAAAAAAACATGCTCCTGATGATTAAAAGGTGCTCAAAATATAGTAGATCCCCCCTCTTCTAGATAAAACCTATCTTTCAGACCTGCACTAGCCACATGTAGCTATATAATTTAAATTAGTTAAAAATATTTAAAATTAGAGATTCAACTTCTTGTTTTCCCTAGCCACATTTCAAGTAATAAGTAGCCTATAAAGTTAATAGTATATATATATTACTATATATAGCATATATACAGGGTGAGGCAAAAGTAGGTTTACCATTGTGAGTGTGCAAAACAGAGTTTTTCCTTGTATTATTTATTAACTGTTGTATTATTTTCCATACAAACTGTAAACCTACTTTTGCCCCACCCTGTATGAATATATAACATATAAAGCTATATATACTATATATAATAACTACATACACCTTATATATAACTGTATATACAACTATATGTGTGTACATGCATGTATATTTGGACTGTATATACATATCTACACATACATGTAACTATATATGCATATATGTATATGTATACTTCGCATGTGTACACACACACACACACACCCTACTTGATAGCACAGATTACAGATCATTCCCACCATCACAGGGAGAGCTAGTATGCAGTGCCGCTGTGTTACCAGAGCCTGCCCGAGTGCCGCTACAATGAAGATGGGAACCAACTGGGGAACCCATTGGCCAGGCTTGAGGTACAGGGCTAAATCCCTCTGTCAGAGTATTCCAAGTGTAACATACCTGTCTTTTCTTGGTGACCACTTTCAGGAAGGAAGGGACAAAAAAGGAAGATGCTGAGGAATATGAAAACGAGCCTGGCTTACTCAGCAGTTTGCTGAGGCTGGCAGGTTACGTTAGTCTTTAGCTCTGCATAAGCAAATAAAGCCATCCAAGGCTGTCAGGAAAAGGCATATTAGCCATGAATTTTATGTATTACTCACACACAGCTTCAAGACACTGCCTTGGTCAATTCTGAGTTCATTTGCGTAGCAACATGGGCTAAATTAAGCAACACGACAGAGCTGTGGGGCAAGGAGTCTTCTCAGAACATCTTAACCCCTCATTGCAGACTTTGAAGTTGCCTTTCATTTAATTGCTATGCCTAGTCCAGCTCGTCAACAGCTTCCATCTAAGGCCTACAGTTTCCAGGTCATTGCTCAGGTCATGATTTGTTTAAACAGGAATAATAAGAACCCCAGGTGTGGGTGAGCAGGTGAGCACTGCACAACTCCCCAGTGCACCATTTACGAAATGACTACACATTTCTGTATTTATTACTGTAATTTCCCAGGAAATAGCAGTAAGTATTTTAAACAAGAGATGGCCTTTTTTAAAAGTTCCATAAAGGTACTATAGACTTTAGCCATAGAAGCGGGTAGACTACTCTGAAGCCAGAGGACAGGAAACAGGTGAAGAAGTCAAAGTCCTTGATCTAGGAGTAATTCAACATTGACACCCAAGAATATTCTGGATATACAAGCAGTCTTTGTTCCAACAGTTTCTGGAGAAATCCTTCCCCATGATTTACTAAACTGGGCCAGCTAAATCATCTGGGTTACAAATTTTCACTGGTTTCGACCAGATTTCAACACTGACACAGTGGTTCTCAAGCCTGGCTCTACAATCACCTGAGGAGTTGTTAAAAATATACTGGATTCAATAACCCCACCCACACTGAATGGTGGCTGCCAGAGGCAAGTGTTTGGGGGGTGGGCAAAATGCGTGAACAGTGTCAAAAGGTACAAACTAGCAGTTATGAAATTAAAAAAAAATATGGGGATGCAATGTACAGCATGGTGACTATAGTTAATAATACTGTATTGTATATGTGAAAGTTGATAAGAAAGTAGATCTTAAAAGATCTCATTACAAAAATCAAATTGGTGACTATGTGCAGTGACGGATGTTAACTGGACTTACTGTGGGGATCATTTTGCAACATTCACAATTATTGAACCATTATGCTATAAATCTGAAACTAATATAATGTTAGATGTGAATTATATCTCAATTTAAAAAAACACCTGATTCTGAACCCCACTGTAAACAGAATCTCTGTGGATGGGGTCTGGGTACCTGCATGGTATAAAAATATATGTGCAGCATACTGAATAACTGCTTCTCCAGCAGATGGAAGGAATGAAAAGGAAGGAAAGAAGAAGAATCTAATATCCTAAGTCTAGGCCAAATTATTTAATGTTAGAAGACTTCTTAAATGTATTTGTATAGGCTTTTTAGTCATTAGGACCAAAAATAAGTAGAAAATAAATAAATTTTAAATAAGCAATATGATTTGGTAATCATGATTGTGAAGTGGTTCTTCATCACTCAATTTATTTTTAAATTTTTTTTCTGTATATAGCATTTGTGTATTTTTTTGTTTGTTTGTTTGTTAAGATTTTATTTATTTATTTTTAGAGAGGGAAGGGAGGGATGGAGAGAGAGAGAGAAAAACATCAATGTGTGGTTGCTGGGGGCCACGGCCTGCAACCTAGGCATGTGCCCTGACTGGGAATCGAACCTGTGATGCCTGGTTCGCAGACCACGCTCAATCCACTGAGCTACACCAGCCAGGGCTGTTTTTAAAATTTTATTTATTTATTTTTAGACAGAGGAGAACAGCTAGAGAAAAAGAGGGAGGGAAACATCAACATGTGGTTGCCTCTCGCATGGCCCTCTCCTGGGGCCCTGGCCCACAACCCAGGCATGTGCCCTGACTGGAAATTGGACCAGTGACCCTTTGCTTCGCAGTCCAGAGCTCAATCCACTGCCCCTTCCAGCTAGGGCTTCATCACTTAATTTAAAGGTTTAGAATTGCACTGCAAATGTAAAAAATAATAGCAAATTTTCTTGATAAACTGTCATGTAATGTTCAAATCCAGCTTTAAAGTGTTAGAAGAAGGAAGAAAATGAACAAGGGAAAGGGGTGATCTGGCTCATTTACAACTGAAAAAATCCTGCAGGTTGCACGCAAGCTCAGAAAGAAGGGCTTCACTGTGACCTGAAACGTAAGTGGCATAATGACAAAGGAAGCCAAGATCCTCTTCACCAACCGTGACTTGTTTATTTAGAAGACCTCATAATTACCTGCTAAATAATCCAAGTGTGGCCGTGTCTAGTTTGTTTCAGATAAGAATAGCTTAGTCATGTTACTCACTTTGAGACTGGTCTCTGAGACAGGCGTTATGCTCATTTCACATTCAGGTCTGAGGTAGCTAGTCTCCTTGAAACCTCTCTGTAGTTAAATTTGCCCAGCTGATCCATTCTGTGCTATTTCAAACATGAGTAGTTATAGCTTTGCTGTCTTCTTTTGCCACTCCAAGTTAGTGAAAAATGTTCAAAATTCCCAGAAAAGCAGATGTATTCTAATTAGTTCTTAGTAAAATAGCCAATCTATAAATGTATTTTCAAATGCATGTTAGGAGCCTAGAAATGCACATTCACTTTGAATTCATCTATGGCTGCGTCTACTAGAGATAGATGTCTAAAGAACTTTGAGAAGAAAACATATTTTCCTTCTTCCCCATATCTTCTCATCCAAATCCTTTATTGCTTTCAAAAGTCTGTTCGCCACTCATATCTTCCATTAATATTTCCCAGTTCAAAGTGACCTATTCCCATTCAAGATTTATATTTGTCTGACCCTATCATTTTATATTTTTCACACAACACCCCTTATAGTCATTTAACTTACTATATGGAAGTGTCTTTTCTACCTGTCATATTCCTCAAATATGCCCATGGGCACAGTGCAAAGTGGAAGAATATATACTTTGTAAATGTTAGATGAATTCATTCTGAAACACTCCAAATTCCTGAACCAACTTTATCCCATATCTGTCTATGCCACTGGTGTCAAACTCATTTTCACCAGGGGCCACATCAACTTCGCAGTTGCCTTCAAACAGCCGAATGTAACTTTAGGACTGTATGAATGTAACTACTCCTTAACTAGGGGCAAGGAGCTCGGTGCTGCCACTGGGTAGAAACCAGGTGCCTGGCCAGATAAAACAAGGTGGAGGGCCGGATTTGGCCTGTGGGCCTTGTTTGCCACCCGTGACTATGCTATTGTTTGCTCTTTCACAAAGGAGAAGATATAGTAATGTGTCAACATACATGATAAGATGCCCTGGTTTTCTCATAGCTTCAGGACCCAAATGGCACAAATCCCTGAATTCTTTTAATGTGGCATGCCTGGAAAAAGGGTAAGGGGTTTCAATGCTCCCCTAGTGTGTGTCTTTAAAGATTTTTTTAAAGGATGAGGAAGAATGCTGCCAACTAGATAATGGCATTCCATTGACCATAAAATATAGTCTGATTTCAAAAACATTAAAATGTGAAAAAATGTGTGCCTTAAAATTGATGACATATGTAAATGAATTTTTAAATAAATGCAGATACTATGTAATAAGTGATAGTTTCTTTATTGAAATATCAAAATATTACCATAAATCAAAGAAAAACTTGCCTTCAAGAGAGGCATACCTTGGACTTTTCTCTGAAACACAGAGTACCAGACTAGACCCTCCACCACGCTGGGGGCTGGTGATGGCCTAGAATATACCAAGTGCTCATTTATGTTCCCAGAAGGTAAACTATCCAAAACAAACAAAACCTGTGGTGTCATGGCCTTTGCTTCAAGACCACAGGAAGTTGTAAAATGCAGTCTTAAAATAATACAACATGAGTTCATGTTTATAAAAAATGAGGTTGCCACGTTGTTGTCCAGGGTCCTTATGCAAGATATTTACAAGCTGATCCACTGGTGGTCAGTGATCTACACTGATCCACTGGTGGCCAGAGTCTGCCTATGTACACTCATATACTACAAAGCCGTCCAGCTTCCTGTACACCACTTTGCACGGAGTGTAGCACACACATTTTGTATTAGTTTAGTTGTGTGCCTGTCGGTGGATACAGGGAGTATGCCTTGTGCACTGCTGCATTTCCCCAGGTAGCCTTCACACGGTGAGTAAGCCTTCAGAGAATTGTGAGAAACAGATGAACAAAGAACTGACCCAAAGCTATGCTATCACTTAGTTCTGGGATTAGCAGTTAGCCAATGAGTCAGTGAAGAAAAACACATGAGATAGCTGCTTTGCAGAACACCAACCAGAAGAAGCATACATGTGGGGGTGGGGGTCGGGGGTGGTTCTTAGGAGAAAGCCTGGGAAGAGTGTCTTTTCCCCATTTACCATTCTGTCTGGCTATGAATGAAAAGCAACCCTATACAATGTTTTTAGCAACTGGTATCAACATCAACAGTAAATTCAGCAATCTTGCCTTTTATCCTTTATATCCCAATATATCCCCACTTTCTTTAACTGTGAAGTAGACTTTACATTTCTCAGGTGGAAATCTTTCTTGTTCTTAATCCAAACAGATGTTTAACCTGCTGATGTCCCTGCATGTACTTTACAACACATTTAATCAGAGTCCAACATCTACAGGGATCTCTCTATACTGGCTGTATCGAATTCAAAGCTTTGTAAGCCATGAGCCAGGACCCTTCCATACTCAAATAAGAGAGCACATTAATTTTCCTCTTGCCCTAGAATCCTCTTTTTTTATCAAGACCTGCATCTGAGCACAGGAAGGAACAACCTGTGGGCGGCAAAGATCCACACAATTGCTACAGATGTGTTCTTTCCAGCCACACTTTGGATGCTGCCCCCATGGCCCTTTGCTGCCCCACAATCGGTCAAGTGCCATTTGGATTTCCTGTCCTGAGAATACACAAGAGAAAAGAAGATGACATCATGCAGACTTGCATCATGTCTCCTGCATGGGAAAGAGGCCATAATCTGTCCTGGTTATCAATTAAACAGCTAACAAATATCGCCTTCTTTGTGACCCATCCTGTGGCGGTACTGCCTGATGCTGGTTCCTGGAGCACAGTACTGCAAAACATTCAGACCAAATATAAGATCAAAGAGTAACAGGAAAATAACAAGGCTGTTATGTATATGTATCACCCATATTGTCTTTTTAAAATGAAGCAGGTGGGTTTATATCTTAACAATATCTGATGAAGCAAGAACAAACATTATATGAACTGTTTAAATGACCCGTAGTTGCTAGATAGTTTATTCATGTTTGCATCCCCTTAGTCTAACATGCTGCTCAATATGTAATGTTTTGAATCCAATACTGCTTGCTGAATGAATAAATGAATGAATATCTTACCAAAAAATGGATGCCACCTAAGCAGAACTGTCCTTAAAACTTTACCTGTCATAGCTTCCATCTAAGAAAAAAAAATAGCACTAAAATTATGTGGTTTGGGCCATTTCATATTACTATCTTGGCCATAACTACTTTCTCCAGGAATTTGTGCTAAGGCCAAAGGATCATGTGTAAAGGCCAAAGTATTCTCGGGCACCTTGATTTGAGATGGATCAGTAAGAATGCCCCATATTGGACAGTGGATAATAGACTCCACTGGATCCTTTCTCAGAGAAGGGGGTCACAAGCTCTTTAATCAGACGTGGTGATGAAGACCAGGGTCCAGAGAGATTGATTGCCAGCTGTGTACTTATGAGGTAGCCTATTACTCCATGCAGCTTTTCCTTGTGTTCTGAGGTGCAGAGTTCTGAGAGATTAGAATGGAGACTGCTTGATAATAGTCTGGGAAATGCTGAATGCTATGTCCTTTCTTGACTAGTCAACTTGTACAATTAAGTCTCTTAAAAATCTTGCTCCAAAAAAAGTTTAAATCTATTTAGAAAAGGGCCCCGAAGTTTTTATTTTGCAGCACGCTTAAGTGCAACAGTGTTGCATAGAACACCTAACTTGAGAAATGATGCCCTAATGTGACCTGGATGTATCTCTTTCCTCATAACTTAAATAAGTCTAACTGAAGTATTGCCTTAATTATGGGGCTTATAAATATTATACTCAGGAAATGAGCCTCCAACTTGTAAGAATGAAGCCACAGGCTCAAAATTAGACCAGGCCCTTTTCTATAAAGCAGTTACTCAAATTGTAACTTGAGTCAAAACTAAGGGCTCCAAAAATTTTATGACTCCATGACTTCATTCAGGAATCCTAAAAACAACTGTGGTCATCATTTGTTAAAAATGCGACTTTCAATGTTCCACAGACAGGAAGATAAAATTCCTCTGAGCTGATTTATTTTCATCAGTGCCTTGCTGGTAAATATGTAAACAATTTTAAATGAGGCAAACAAATACGCTGAGCACAATAAAAGTCATCTGATTTGCTGCTCTCTCAAGGAAAAGAACTCTGAGTACCTTAGTCAAATAAATAAATGATGTATGCCTTTCCTCGTCACTTTTAGTCTTTTCAGTAAATTTAATAAATAAAATTGATGCTTTTGGAAAGAATTTTAGGTCCACTCTTCCAATTGTAACATTCCTCACTTAAATATCAGTTACCACAACATTCCAAACTTTTAAGCAAAAGCTGTTTCCTGCATTTATTTTGACACATATAAAGCAGCATCAATCAAGTTCAGGCCATCAGTCCTGGCTGGAGTTTTTTTCTGATACATGCCTGGTCTTTATTTCTCACTTTTCTTCATCTCCTTATTTACTCACACCAACCCCACTCTGCTCCACCGTATGGCACATGACACACTGAGCTCATGGCAGGATAACAAATTTTGTTCTTTAATCAGCTGATACCTGCAACATATGCTACAAGGAAATGCATTTTAATTTGTCTAGAAATTCTAACTAGGATCATGAATAACTGAAAAGGTTTAGCAATGAGCAAACATACATAATATAGGAGAGAAGTGAGAATGAACTCTCACCCTGAATTAGTTTAGAGATAAATCAATCTATTAACATTCAAATAAGGATTGGAAGACTTTTTCCCCTCAAGGAATTAAGAATTTATAGCAACACGTTACTGGGTGGATCACATCCCAATCTGTCGTCCCCCACCCAGCCCTGCTCCCCTCCACACCAATCCCAAGATATTTCTGTGACTTGCCAGAAGAAAACTACATTTCTCTCCTCCTCTCCAATGGGTGCATATTTCTGAGTCTCTCCCATAAAATGTTAGAGACAGGTAAGATGACTTCAGTAAAACACATACCCCAAAATATAAAATTTTATAGCATTCCTTTGAGATCAAATATGCTGTCATAGCTCTCAATTTTAGATTTGATATTCCAATTATTACATTTCAAAAACTTGCAGTAGGAACAAATGCAATTCCTTCCACTGAAAAATCCTTAATCTCCAAAGCAATTATTAATTTTTCCTCAAACTTTTCTGCAAAAACTGAACAACAATAATAGCAATAATAATAATAATAATAATAATAATAATAACTTTTAGCTTTTCTGTACGAGGTACAGCGCTACATACTTTATATACATTACCTTTTTGGAACTTCATGACAAGCTTAAGAGACAGGAACTATTTTTATTCCCATTTTACAGATGAGGAAACTCAGACTACGAGAGGACAATGACTTGCCTAAATTCACACAACTAGCAAGGAAGCTAAATCAGGATACGAATCTGCTCTCTTTGACCCCACTGCTCAGCACACACCTTATACGGAAAACTTTGACAACTGTGGTAAGCATTACCACATGCCCACAAAAGAAGAGCACAGGCATTGCAATCGTGAGCACACGTGTGTTGAGGTCACACACAGAGAAATGTAATAAACAGGAGAATACACTCTCTAGGTAACTAGAAAACCAGAGAAGTATTTGGATAATCTGAAACCTATCCTTTGCATTTTAGCCCAAAATACCTATAAAAATACAAAACACCCAATGAGGCTTCAAATGCTCTAATATCTCACTGATTATTTTAGGGCGTCTATTTCACTCTCCCTGCACAGGTGCAGCTCTCATGACAAAGGGACAGAGACAGATGTATGATTAAGGCCTAGGCAATCCTCCCTGTGGAGGTCATGGTCAGAAAAATTACAGCGCAAGTCATGTGTATCTGAGAGATACATTCATTACTAGTACATGTTGAAATGCAAAAGAAAAATTAAAAACACTGAAAATTAGCATTTATTATATTTATATAATACAATACATGATTATTTCCTTATTTTCAGTTACCATCTGGAAATTATTAAACAAAGAAACAATAAAGAATAAAAAATTTTTTTTCAAACAACAGAATCATGGATATTGCTAAAAAATACAACCATAAAAAGGCTTTAACATTAATCAATCAGAATCTTTAATAGTTGGCTTTGTGAAACCTTTGTAACAGTCATCACAAAAAATATCACTGTGCTCAAGGCGTAAATACTTTTCACAACACTTGCAAAAATATTCTGATAAGTAACTCAAGTAATATTTGCTGAAGTTCCTCAACATCTGTTGGACTATCAAATTGATATATGTTTTAGGCATTTTCCATTGTAAATGAAAAAGACAAACACAACACTGACTTCGAAGTTCATGGAAAAATCCCAACTACACCGTCACTGACTTCAGAGTTTGCGGTCTCTCTCAGGTAACATGTGCTATCAGATATCACACACCCTTATGAAACATGTCATAACCAAACGGACAGCTTAAATGTTACAGTTTAACATTAATTATACACAAACACACAGCTAGTCATGACTTTGACTCTATGCACCTGATATATGTAACAATATTTAAGAAAAAGTGTGTTTGAATCTCTCAGATCAGCTGCAGCCTCCACAGGGTCAAACATATTTACATTCCTACAAATTTCAATTTTAGGAAAAACCTACTCCAATATAGGCATCAGATAAGCGTTTAACACATTTGATTTCAGCAGGCTGAATTCAAGCCAGGGCCACATAAACAAATCAATTTTGTAAGCTAGATGGGATAGCCACCTAAGTGGTGAAATTTAAGGAATACAAAAGATTCCTCTGCTTGAAATAACTTCCACCCTTGCCTGAATGTCTCCATTACACTTTGTCCCACTGAACAGAATCTCCCTCAGGTGCTAATTTTGGAAATTCAAATGATACTGTAAAGCTGTTCACTCTTTAGTATCAATTAGCTTATTTTGATTACTTTGCTTTCCAGCAGAAGTGGGGACCTGTCGCTGTTCTCAACCCTGGCTACACATTAGAATCACCTAGGGATGTGTTCAACTAATGCCAACGCCTGGGCCCCCAAGATTCTGTGGTCCCGGGGAACCCAGGGCCCAGGCTGAGGCACATCTGACCAGCTCCCTGGTGGCCTGGGTGTGTGCCCGGCTCCAGAGTCACTGCTCCAGACACGCTCTGCTTCCCTTAAAGAGAAATGACATTTACTAACCATGTTCATGTTTTCTGTGTTTTCAGTCCTGCATAGATTAAATTCTCTCGCAGCAGTCTATATTAAGAAAGAGAGTAGCCAACACAGAATATACTATGAAATAAGAAATCAAAGTTGTGTGGAGGGAAGTTTAAAGAAAAAAGTCTACATTTGGCTATTTAAAAAAAAATCTGATTTCTTGAGAGAAAATTTTTCTTAAGTAACCCTGTAAATATGATTTGCTGCTTTGAAATACACACTTGCTGGGTCTCTTTCTCAAGCCCGTCGCAGCTGCCATGGGACAGCAGGCAGACCCAAACTGTCGGACTCCACTCCTTCCGAGACCACTGGCACTGACTACAAAACGGGTTCAACAACCGACAGGTTCAACCACTATCTCTTTTCATCTCATTTTATCAGCAGTGCGGCTCCTCAATGCACGAACCAAACTGGATGAAATACCTGTACTTCAGGAATCTAAGTCAGTACATTATTATTTCTGACACTTGCTAAAAACAAACATCCAATGTCACCTAAAGTTCTTACAATAAATCATACATAAATAACTCATACATTAACATGTAAAACTTACCCAAAATTAACATTTACCTCTCTTTACTAATTAACTCTGTGCAATCAAGATAGGCTTCTTAACCTCCGCAAGCCCAGTTTCTTCAGTACTAAGATGGGACTATTAATACCTACTTTACCTCCCATGAGATTTTCTTAAATAATTTTATTATAATCCTTATGCACTTGAAGAACTAAAATACAATGCAAAGGTAAGTTATTAGTAATCACTTAGTCATAAGCTTTATGAGGGCAGAAATAGTGTCTCATGCATTTTTGCATCCTCAGAACTTATTGCAATGCCAAGGATAGGGAACATTAAATAGATCATTAATATAAATATAGATCATTAAACAGATGAATAAATGAATCTATGAATGCATGGTAGTAATTGTGACTCACAAAGAACACAGGCTAATAATTACAAGGTAAAACGAAATTCGTTCTTATGCTTTTTTTTCTCTCCATCACCAAAGTTACTATTGTCTTGTGAGATCAGTAGCCACATTTCCAGCCACATTTGCAGAAGCCTTCGGTGACTATTAGATGAAATGCTGTCAGAGCCGTGTAAGAGTGTGGGGAGATGAGACAAGACATGCACTTACCCGCCCATTCCTGGAGCGCAGTCTTGCATTCCATTCCTACTTAGTTCAGAAAGACGGGTGTTTTTTGAAATGAGACTGATAAAAGATTATAGGATTTCAACTCTAACACAAAAGTGAAGAAGAAGACAAGAGAAAGGCTATGTTGTTTAAGTTTCCTCTGTGTGATGTTAAATGTTAGCATTCTTGGTACTTTCCAGCAGAAGTGGGGACCTGTCGCTGTTCTCAACCCTGGCTACACATTAGAATCACCTAGGGATGTGTTCAACTAATGCCAACGCCTGGGCCCCCAAGCATTGCTTGTCTAAAAAGCCCAGAGAATCAACCAGCTGAGTCTTTTCTCCAGGTTTTCAGTTAAGCAGCAAGGCCCTTGATTGTGACCATCACCAGCATCTGGCTAGGAACCGCTGTTGCGCTAGTGAGGTCTGGGCCATGGCCTACAACCCAGGCATTTGCCCTGACTGGGAATTGAACCTGTGATGCTTTGGTTCGCAGCCCATGCTCAATCCACTGAGCTATGCCAGCCAGGGCCCTGTTAGTCTTCTTATCTCATCTCCTTTCACTTTTAGTGACCAGATGCAAGTTTCCAGGGTTTCTTGCAAAGTAAGCATGCGTTTTCTTTGGTTTTACTTACAGTTTTTCCCATAGAGTCCTGCTGTGCGTCCCTCCCACCCCTTCCAGTTAAGTCTGGAATCCTTTCGACAGAAAGAGAAGTTAACAACAAAGTGGTCAGATGCATTTTCTAGGTGCCATCCTTCCCAGCATGGCTCCACACTCGAGAAAAATTTCTTTAAAAATAATTGTCACTAACACATATCATAAAGAACTTCATTAATTAGTTTATACCTTCCTAAAATGACTTTATAACTGTGCCACTTATTCATAGGCATTTTAGTAAGTCACACCCTTATGAAGAAATTACCACCCCACCGCCCACTGGAGGCTGATTTATGGACTCACTGCACTCATAGTGCAGAGTAGAAAGCAGTCCGGGGAAGAGCAGGCTTTCAGATTCCACAGGTAGGAAGCCTTGGTAAACATTAACGTATTGTCTCTGAGTTCAAATGAGTTGGCCAGAAAAAGCTCTGCCTAAGTAAAGACTGTTCTGCACTTTTTCTCTGCTATTTAAGTAGTCAGTACTATCTTGTAGAAGTTAGGTTTCCAGACAGATGTAGTCCCTTTCTACTCTTCAATGTCTTCCTGGGGGTGGGGCACATTCTGGGAGGGGCTGTTATAACAGAACATCCTGCATGCAGATTGCCAGTTGCCTACCTTATATCTAGTCTACCATTTTTTCTTACTGAAAGAGCCTTACTTTTTATTCAGGTAGCAATGAAACCTTGCTTAAAAACTACCTTTCCTTGCCTCCCTTAGTTTAGATTTGAGCATGTGATATAGCCCTGGCTATAAGAAGTAGAAGTTGCTGTTAATGTGTCCAAAAGAGCTCCTAAAGGGAGGGGCAGATCAGGAGGTACGCACCGTGTTGCTTTCAGCACTTCCCGTTTCTCTGGACTGGACTGTGGCTGTAGCCACAGTGATCACCTCCAGAGCTTGAGGATAAGCATGACACCTCCGGGGGGCAGAGAAGAAGCCTAGGAGATCCTGGGTCCCCAGTGAATTTGCTGTCATCATGTTGGTTCTAAGCGGTCTACTAAAGGATTTATTTTATATGAAAGAAAAATAACCCCCTTTTTGTTTTAAGCCTCTAATTTGGTGGTCCATGTTACTTGTAGCTAAATACAATTCCCAACTGAAATAACTTCAGTTCTAAAGTTCATCAATCATAACATAAAAGCTTTTGAAATCATGCCATTTAAGAAAGGTTGAAGGAACTGGGAATTATGGCTGAGTAAAGAGGAAATGGAGAATAGAAAAAATGGCTATATTCAAATATGTGAACCACCAACATGTGAAGAGCCACAGACACCAAACGAGGAAGAATGGGTGAAAGCAAGAGAAGCAGACTCCACCCCAAGCCAAGAGACCTTCCCAATAAACTGATCTAGCTCCTAATGGACAGGTTGCCACTAGTGGAAGGGTTCAACTATCGGGATGAATGTCTGCTCCTCGGAAATATGGTAGATGAGATGAAATCTCTGAATAAGGCAATTGCAAAGGGCAATATTTGCTTAAGTTTGCACCCCCAACTCAGAGAATTTATAAATCTATGAGTTAATAGTGCCTAAAACTCAAATCACTTTAATACAACAAATATTTATTGAGTGACTGTGAAGTAGATTTTCATTGCTTTACAATTCGGACCCTGGCCCACAGTGTCCATGGCGTTATGGATGGGATGAGACAAATTCACACAAACTATAGAAATTCTGTAGAGAATCACAGCTCTCTCAGTGAAAGAGAGGGCCAGCCCTGACCCTTGCCTGGACAGACTTTTATTGGGTCTAATTTGCACAGGAATACAGGGTATATATGGAAAGGTCATCAATCATTGTCAGGCAGTAATGATCAAATAGATAACATTCAAAGAACTCTGAGGGCTTATTTTGAGTTGGGGTCAGATAATTAAAGGGCCATAAAACTATGGGGAATGAACCCACTTCATGCTTGGACCTTTATCATTTAAATTGAGGGTATTAGGAAAGTAGGATTCATGGGATTTTATGCATTCTTTTGCCTGATTGCCCTAGGGAATCCACCCTTTCCAGCACAGGGCCACACCCACCTCCAGCATTGTTTCAGGCTTAAATCTGGCAGGGGAAGTAAGCAGGGCAGTCAACAGATTAGGACTTCTGGCAGACAGAATGAGGACTCAGGCTATGTCAAAGCCGAGGGATGAGGGGCAAGTGTCCATCACCCCCTTTTTCTATAGTCCCCCAAGTCCTTCCCTAAGGGCCCCTTTGAGACCACACCTGTCTTAGGTCATCCCTCTTTTGAGGAACCTTACTCCTCATTGGCTAACCAGTCATCCGCCTGGGGCCAAGCAGGGTGAGGTGAAAGTGCGTAGAGGTGGTGCCCCTACAAGGAAGATAAGCTTTGTCTCCTAAGTGGCTTATGGTCCCAAGGTCTTTCTACTCAGCCTTAGCCAGGAGGCGTTACAGTTCCTGAAACCAGGCAGGGCGGTTCCCAACAGCTTTGCTTTGTTTATTGTGTTTAATCTACCTAACTTTTATATCACTTGTAGGCCTTTTTCAAATGTGACTGACTTCTTAGTTAATTTTGGAAGTGTCTTTAGTTTTTCAGAATTTATATGGAAAATGATGCTCTGGCTGGCATAGCTCAGTGGATTGAGCACGGGCTGCAAACCAAAGCATCGCAGGTTCAATTCCCAGTCAGAGCACACGCCTAGGTTGCAGGCCAGGTCCCCAGTGGGGGCCACATGAGAAGCAACCACACATTGATGTTACTCTCTCTCTCTTTCTCCCTCCCTTCCCCTCTCTAAAAATAAATAAATAAAATCTTTTAAAAAAATGTTATAAAAATAAAGAAAATGATTACAGCGAGGACAACCGAAGTGGTTACAGGACTTTTGTTGTATCTTTACCACATGCTGGGTACCAAATCACTTTCTTTAAATTGATTATCTGTAATTTTGCAACAATCCTATGATGAGAGTAGTATTATTATTTCCTTTTCTAAAGTAGAAAAATAAGGCACAAATAATTTAAATAAGTTTTCAAGATCATATAATTAAGGGTGATATCAGAATAGAATTCAACAATCATACTCCATAATCCCTTGATGAGCAAACTGTGCTCTCCAGGTCTATTCCACATATAACTTCAAAAAGATATGTCTACCTGCCCTGGCTGGTATGGCTCAGTGGATTGAGTGCTAGCCTGCAAACCAAAGGTTTGCGGGTTCAAGTCCCAGTCAGGGCACATGCCTCGGTTGTTGGCCAGGTCCCCATTAGGGGTTATGCAAGAGGCAACCACACACTGATGTTTCTCTTTCTCTCTTTCTCCCTCCCTTCTCCTCTATCTGAAGATAAAATAAATAAAATCTTTAAATATATATATATGTTTACCTAAGGATCATAATAAAATTGGAAATGAATTACAACGACTATAATATCAAACTATGAATTATGAAGGCAGATATCCTGTGTACTTTGAATATTGCTTTAACAATACTTTCTTCTTTCATGTCCAAATACCATTTTACCCTGTCTCTAAACATTACCCTGTGAAAAACAAATCTGGAATAATAATGTTAAAATGGCATGTGGCAGCTCTGTGACAAAGGCAAACATGTAGCTTCTGAATAAAGTGATGAGGGGTTGTGAGGTCAACATTTCTCAACAAACAGCTACAATTACATTTATGAGGCAGAGAAGCCCCAGCAGCAATCCGAATCTTCTACCATTAAATGACTGGAAGCACCAAGATCAGGAAATTTTAAAAGTGTAAGCAGGCAATGATTTTTCACAATAAATCTGACAACAAATATTAAAAGCCATATATTAACTTAGTATTTGAAAAACAGAACACCTCTTTGGCAATGGTTCCAAACTTTTCTCTTACAACATTATAATACAAGAATATGAACATGTACAAGTTGTCATGTTGTAATTATTTTATTGTGAATCAGTGTTAGGTTTTAAAACTGTGTGTTAAAAATTAAAATAACTACTTAATTATTTAGAAAATAGTCACATTACAACTAAACAAATTAAACATTAATTTGATTACTAAGCATCTTTTCTGTTCTAACCCATGCCTATTATTATTTTTAAGTCTTCTTAGAGCTGTATCCCACTTTGAAGCTTTTTCTAATATATCCTTATTCTGTCTTACAAGCTGATCAGTAATGATACACTCGGGATCAAAACTTTGAAATAACTGACTTTAAATATGTCCACATACATGACACATGTTTCATCTCCCTTTGGCACAAAAGCCTGCTCACTCACCCCTCTCCCCATGGATATTACCCCGTTTAGTTCCTCCTGATCCACGCTGACTGCAGACCCTAACAGCCCAATTAGTCATTGAAACAGTTTTCCCTCTCCTTACACTCAACCAATGTGTAAGTGATCAGCTGGCTAAATGAAATAAATGTACATCCAGGATAGGTGCAAAGGGACAAGGAGCAAAGAAGAGAGGAACAGAGGAGAGAGAGAAAACAGTAAGATTTGTAGATAAATAAAGTGAAAGCTGAGAGTGCTTGCTGATAGCTACCACTTAGGTGGATCTATAGCACTAATGACAGAGTGGAAAGCCAGGAGGAAACCCTTCTCACTAACCTCAAGGGTATACAGATCAATGACTTGCTTCAGTAAATATGTCCCCTATAAGTGGTGGCCCTGTCCATTGCCACTAAGGGGCAATTGTGGGCCAAGGCTATAAGCCAGGAACATACTTTCTCTTGTACCCAAGTACTGCGTCTCTGCCCACAGCTGCCCTGTAGCACCAAACGCCTACAGGGCAGGAATGCAGTCAGGGTGGTGGTGATTTTCTGGAGATTGCGCATGCGTCCTTCTTTGCTGCCATAAGATAACACTGCAGGTGCTTTTATTTGTTCTGATTATCAGCATATAAAAAATAGTTGCATTTTCCTCCTAAGCTACCAAGCAGCCAAGGGTTTGTGGCTTATGACAGCTGCCAAGTGATTTTCTAGGGGCAAAATAAAGTAACAAAGGACAGAGGTCAAGTCTTCTTGTTGCAGCCCAGGACCCAGCATTGCTGATATCCTGAGAGGGAAAGAAAAATCAGTGTTCTGACTGTGTTGACTCTGCATTCCAACTGGGTACTTCATCCTTTCTCTCTAGTTTGAGCATGTTAAACACGAATATGCTGACACATGCGGATAAGTGTGCACTGCAATTGTTACGCTATAGACAAAATCTTTTCAGTTATTCAGAACAAACCATTCCAACAACTCAGAGTCTTCTGAAACACAGCCATACTAGTAAACAAATAAACAAAACTCTTGGGGCAGCCAGAATACACAGCACGGCATTCATCTTCCAAAGCTGGGACAGTTTCTCCCACGAGAGAGTGCCAGACCCTTGCCCAGAATTCAGCTTACTCTAATTAAGATGTAGTCCTAAGCAGTTTGGCTATTTGGTACTTCAGCTACAAAAATTAGAAACAGAAGAATGAAGGGATTTGTACTGCCTAGACAAACATACTGACAGCAGAACAAAAACAGCTGGTCCCCAAAAAAGAGGCAGAGTTAATGGCGCCACACAGGCAAACCCAAACCAGTAACAACACAAAATAAAAATCGCAGGAGAAAATGATCTATCTGCTTCAGCAACTCCACAGTAAAATAAATCATGTAATGACAAATCTGAAACATCAGAAAAATACAAATGCTCAATACTTTATGAAAGCAGAGAAATTTTAACACTTTTTTAAAAAAGTTTTGGCATTTCAATTGATGAAGTTCCATTTTTGGGAACCTCCACTAATTACTGAAATTATGATACATCAATATTAGTTTTAAGATACATGGTCACTTTTCTAGCTACCTAATGCATGGCCAGTGCAAAGCCAAGCCAGAACGTGGGAAAGAGGCTAAAAATGTCAAAGTCAGATTACTGTGCGGTAGTGCTAGCAATATGCACGGGGTGGATGAAATCTTTAAAAAGGTGGATGTACCGAGAAGCTTCCCCCAAACTCAGGCTTTAACCTTTCGAGTATATTAATGACTGCTCTTGTGCCATGTGTGACGACAATCCTTCTAGTGGAGTGAGAAGGGAAGGTCATTTCTCCTTCACAAGAGACTAAGCATGGAGCTCAGAATTCTAGTTTATCTTTAGATTACTTGTTAAGTAGGTAGATTTCCAGGATCCACTCTTGGATATGCTAGTTTGGAATGTTTGGCCGGGCACCTGGAATCTGCATTTTTTTAACCCTCGGCCAGGTTTGGAACCCATGACCTGGGATGCTGTGGTTTGGAGAGGTGGTCTGCATGTTTAGGTTTCTTGGTTCATTTGCCTCCACCTTAAGGGATCTCCAGTCCAAAGAACAGATGGCGATGCTTCTGGGACACACTAAAATTCAGCCTGGCTCCTGTCATGGACACACAAATCTCCCTCACCCATAGGGTCTCAGTGAGACTCCTAGCTAGCACCCTAAGCAGTTCAAAGAGATTAATACATGGGAAATATATACTTGGCCCTAACTTGTTCTTCTATCACGAAGCAACTGATCCCCATCCACCACCAACAAAAAGTGTTAGAAAAGAAATTTAGAAAGACTAGATATTTTACTTTCTCAAGACCAGTTATAAGAAAAACAAATTTGTTGCTGTTGTTGTTTAGACTTCCTTAGGAAGCTGACACTGGTGGTCAGACTATCCCAACTGTAACCATATTCTCCTCTCTGCCACTCTGTTGAATAATAACAGCAGCTCATACTTAGGTATTGCTTATTCTAGGTGTTGCTCGCTTTATTCTGAATCATTTATTTCTAACTTCATTCTTTCCATCAGTTTAATTTTTCATGAAAATATTATAGTCCCTGAACTGCACAGATTTTTCAAATACAACCTCACAAAGACCAATTCTTAAAGATAAAATGAATCATTAGCAACATATATGAATATGCAGAACCTTCCAGCCTGGGTAGAACCAAAACCTTAGCTATATTTCTTTGCATTTCAGCTGCCAGAGTGTCACTCATTACCTTTATGGTTTTTTTCCATTACACAGAAAGCAAACATTGATATCTCTGAGCACACAGAAATTTTCTTCTGCAAAAACTAAGTAAACTCTACTGTCAACAGGGCAACTTGTTTAACATTTTCCCTTCAATTGCTGAACAGGGATCCTCTATAGTGTGAGATTGAGGTGAGGGAAAAGATTAAATTTTACAGTCTTCTGCACCTTCCTGCAAGATCCCCATTACAAGTGCTAGAAAAAGTAAAAATAAAGTGGTTGCCAGATTTGGCTATAGATGCTATAAAAACTTCTGCACAATCACTAGATTCTTGCTCCTCAGAGGCTGAGATTGTAGCTAATCATCTCTGGCCCTATGCAGCAGAATTGGTATATTTTAGACTCCATTCAGTTTCTAGAAATTTCCATCTCTCTTTATCAAGTGATAACTTTTACATTCTTACTGCATAGCAATGACTTAGAATTAAGTGAACTAAAATTCTCTAGAACTTAAAAAGCTTCCTGTACACACCACATATGAGTACCTGTCAGATGGGTAGAATAGACTGGGATTAAGAGAATAAGGAGAAGTAAAGTTTTTCTGGAGTCAATTGAAATAAACTGTGTGTGGATTTTCTTGAACAAAAATTAGAAATAGCCCTGGCTGGTATAGCTCAGTGGATTGAGCGCGGGCTGCGAACCAAGGCATCGCAGGTTCGATTCCCAGTCAGGGCACATGCCTAGGTTGTAGGCCATGTCTTCCAGCAACCGCACATTGATGTTTTTTTCTCTCTCTCTCCCTCCCTCCCTTCCCTCTCTAAAAATAAATAAATAAAATCTTAAAAAAAATTAGAAATAGCAGGGCCCTGGCTGGTGTGGCTCAGTGGATTGAGTGTCAGACTGAGAACTAAAAGGCTGCCACTGCAATGATCCTGCTCAGGGCACACACCTGGGTTGCAGGCCAGGTCTCCAGCTGGGGGCATGCAAGAGGCAACTAATCGATATTTCTCTCACACATTAGTGTTTCTCTTCCTCTCTCCCTCCCACTCTCTCTAAAAATAAATAAATAAAATCTTTTTTAAGAAAAGAAAGAGTTATTTCCCTCACTTTTGACTAGTGGACATACTTTAGATTTACAAAGGTCCTACAAGCTATTTTGCCATCCCCACTTGGTAAAACACATCCCCCCCAGGCTATACCTACACACATTTACTAAGGCCCTATCCATGCAGTCAATAAGTATTTAAAGAAAAAATAAATTAAGAACCATTTAAAATTTTAACCGTAACATCCCAAGCACAGAAACAGAAAGAATTTCACAATTTAAGAAAACTAAAGTGTGTCATTGTAGAGAAAATACGGGCTTTGTAGTGAGAAGAACTGGGTTAGATTTCTCATTAGCCCCTAATGCACGAGCCTTAAACATTTAGCTCTTCAATCTATAAAATGGGGCTAATACAATTTGCAGATTTGCTTTAAAGATTAGAAGTTACATCTGTAAATCTCTAAGCATAATATCTGGCATATATGATTTTGCTAATGGTAATGGTGAGTTTTCTTTAAGAACTAATACTACTGTGAGGGCAACTATTTATTTCCATTATTTTGCACATTCCAACTCTTCCTGTATCAGGTAATTCTAATGCGGTTTTATTATTTTGCTTGATATAACTTCCCAGAATAATAGAGCACCATATTCAGGAGGAATAAGAAAGCATACTCCAAAGTAAATATAAATAATTAAAAAAAATTTTTAGAATGCTGCAAGTGGCAGTATTTCATCTTTTCTTATGGCTGAGTAGTATTCCATTGTATGTACGTGCCACATCTTCTTTATCCGGTCACCTTTTGAGGAACATTTCAGTTGTTTCCATGTTTTGGTCTCTGTGATTAATGCTGCAATGAACATAGGGATGCATATATCTTTGCAAATAGATATCTTCAAATTTTTTTGGTAGATACCCAGAAGAAGGGTTTCTGGGTCACCTGATAACCCTATTCTTGATTTCTTGAGGAATCGCCATACTGCTTACCATAGAGTCTATACCAGTTTATATTCCCACCAACAGCATATGAGAATTCTTATTATCGACTTGTTTGTCAATAACAGCCATTCTAACAGGTGAGAGGTGATATACCATTGTAATTTAGATTAGTATTTCCTTAATAGCTACTGAAGTTAAGAACCTTTTCATACATCTGTTGGCTATGGATGGATCTTGAGAATATCATGTTAAGAGAAATAAATTAGAAAAAGTAAAAAGCCATGTGATTGCACTCATATGGTGTGATATAAAATGAAAGCAGCAAATGAACAAACAAGACAAAAAAGAACAAATAAAACTCATAGACAACAGTATAGCGGTTACCAGAAGAAAAGGGGGGTGGGGGACTAGTGAAGGGTAGAGGGGCTTGAGTGTATGGTGTTGGAAGGAGATTTGACTTTGGTTGGTGGGTACACAATGCAGTATACAGATGATGTATCTAGAACTGTACACTTAAAACTTATATACTTTTATTAAACAACATCACGCCAATACATTTAATTTTTTTTAGAATGTTACCTAATTCCAATGTTTGGAGCTTTAGTGAGAGGTCCTTTTTATCAATTAAGATTCTTGGATTACAAAGAACATAAACTTGAGTCAAAATAAATTCACTGGAAGGATACAGGATAGCTCACAGAATTGATGGAAATGCTCAACAGCCAGGTTTGAAGGACAGAACTAGATATCACGCTGGGGATCAAGGTATGGGAACTAAGGTAGCGTGTGTTAGGGCAGTGGGGGGCAGTGTGGGCAGAATGTTCCAGTCTGAACCACTTTCTAATTTTCTGTCACTCTGCTTAATAAAAACGAAAGTTCACATTTATGTAATGCTTACCAGTGTCAGTGATAATTCTAAGTACTTTGTATGCATTAAGTCAATCTTCACAACAGGTTTATGAGGTAGGTAATTCTTGGGAAATAGAGTCTCATTAGTGTAGCTGAGTCATATTCCCTTGGATTTAATAGCCTCACCAAGGCATGATGGAATAGGGAAGTCAAGGGAATTTTCACAAAAGAATGGTTAAATGAGACTGGGAAAACAAAATCTACAGATGTTCAGTACAGTTGATTAAACCCACATGCCTAGCTCTGAAGGATTCACTTCTCTATTTCTAGTTGGCAAAATATTTTCTATTAGTGATATGCACTGACAAGCATTCAGAAAGTTCAAAAAATAAATGCCTATCCTCCAGAAGAAGTCACATTTTCTTTTCTTAAAATGAGTTTTCACACACTGATTCCATTTATTAGTAAACTGAGAAAATCATACATATTTAAAAAATACTTAAAAGAAAATGTAAATTCAGTCAATTTTAACTTTCCTGACTCCACGGAGTCTAGGAATCACAGAAGAGAGGAAATTCTCTATTACCCCAGGATTAGTGCAATAGACATTTTCCCAGTCTCTTAGAAGCCCCTGGTAAAATAATTCCTTCACTGATTTTATTCAAATAAGACTTCCATTGCCAGAGAAAAAAAGGACATTTCATTATTCTGAGTACTTCCATTTAAACACACACACACACACACACACACACACACACACACACAAACAATTCTGATGTTTGAACTGGAAAAAGAAAAGCAGTTGCTGCCAATTAATGACCACATTATTATAGTGTGAGGCTTCTGGAGGAGGGCAGAAGCCATATTTCATTCATCCTCATGTCTGTTGTGCCTAACACAGGGACTGCACTCCTACAGAATGCAGACAAAATCTATTTTACAAATGAACGAACAAATACTTGAAATTATTTCAAGAGCAGTTCCATTTTTTTTCCAGTTAGAACCTTAGCATCATTATTGTCATTTAAAATACCTAGAAATAGGGACAAACCTCAAAGTTTTCAATATTTGCAAGAATAATACCAAAGTCATATAAAGGCAATTAGCACTCTTTAAGTCCAAGATTATATTCATTCTTCATTCAGGCATTAGCTATAATTTGAATGTCTGTTGTGTTTAAGTCAACATGTTAATGTAAAGAACTATAGATGTGTGAAACAAAGGACAGGTGCCTCGTACCCCAAATTTTCAGATTTCCACTGAAATGTTCAAAGGGTTATAAAAAACAAGAGAAAGTCACTTTGAAATTAGAAACCAGAGAGATTCCATCCAGAAAGCAGAAACTTATAGGAGTTTCAGCTACAAGTAAAACAGATCAGATAAACAGCAAATAAGACAAGTCACCAAGGAGTAACTCTTAAATCCTCCATGCACAGTGGTTTATTTGGAGGGACAAGGTCTGATGGCTGGGGGTTCTAGTAGAGCAGAGAGTGAATGCAGCCTTGGGATTCAGTTGGCTGAGGCAAATCATTGACCTTTGAAAGGAGTGTTTCTGGAATCTGAATTATTACAGAGACCTTACCAAACAGTAAGATTGCAGCTGGGAAAGAAGCTGGACATAGATGCAGCTTATATAAAGTATGAGGCAAGCTGGCTAAGAGATGGGCAGGAAGGAAAGCTGGGCTCAGCAATCTGACACCTGCACAGCACCTTCACCAAACGCGGAGAGAAAACACTGCACAGCCATCAGTGCTCTGCTGGACGCCCCAGGTGTTCACCTCCCCTCTTCCCCCTTGCAGGCTGTGGGAGGTGAGTCTGTGAACCTGCAAAATAAATGATATCAAGCTGTAGTCAAGCTTAAGAGCTGTGGTCCAACCTACCAGAAGTTTGCAGGCAAAACCCAAACATGAGTACTCCACTGCTCACAAAAGAATGAGAAACAGGGAGAGAAAATATTTGGATGAGGTTATAATAATATTTGATGGCATGATAAATTGAAGGTAACATTCAAAATTTTTAAAAAGTGAAATTTAAAAGTTACCTACTATATAAGAAATAGAAATAAATATTAGAAAACATGTGTTTCATGTCCCTAATAAAATTAAGAAAACTAGAACTATGAATGGTGAGTGAGGTTAGATTACAAATTAGATGAAGGTTTACATAGGTAAAAGGCAGCACTCTATTAATCTGGAGTAAAGGTGGTTAGGCTAGAATTGATACTGCAGAAAATAAAATTAGTGATGTGAAGGATAAGCCTAAAAGGTTCTTTCAGAATGTAGAGAAAAAAAGTAGAGACTTAAAAGATGAGAAAAATGTTATAAATGAAGGATAAAATAAAAACAGAATCCCAGTTTATTAGTATTCAGACAATACCAGAAGAAAATGAGACAGAAGCAATAACTAAATATATAATAAAAGAAAGCCAAAAAATGTTAGAACAAAAGGTTATCTAATGAAGAAGATTAGTGAAAAAAAGGTCAACACCTCTTGAAATTTTAACATTTCAAGAATAAGAATAAATCCTATATCCATCTAGGCAGACAAAAGCAAAGCTAGAAAAATTAAGGTGGAACTCTAATAAAGTCCATTCTGGGGAAAAAGCCACAAATAACACTCTTCTCATTTACTCTGGGGTCAAAAGGAACTCAAAATTCCTGTTAAAAGACAGCTTAAAAATAAATTAAAAAAATAGAAGATAAGTAAAGGATAATAAAGGCAATTTACAAAACAAAACTAAAATTAGCAATAAATAATAAAATTGCAATCACACAGTACTTTTTTTGTGCCAGGTACTATTTAAAAGACTTAAACAGATTATATATGTTTATATACAAAAATCATATTTATAAAATTAATTGGTCAATAAATTTATCAAAAGTTCAACCTTGTAATTAATTAAAGAAATAGTAATTAAAACAACAGGGATGTTACTAAGTATATTATTCTATCAGATTGACAATAATTACAGTTATTAATTATAGGTGTTGATCCCAGAACAAACATTTTCATACATGCTGGTAAGAGTATAAACTGACATTACTAACCCAGAAGGAAGTTTGGCAAAATTCATAAAAATTTAATACACTCATATCCAATGGCCAGCTCAGACAATTCTATACCTGGAAACTTATGCCAAAGAAATGATGTTTCCTACACAAAGAGGTATTTATAATCATTTCCAATGGTTCCTTCCTCATTAATTTCTCAGCCCTTGTTGTACTGTAAAAATATTAACACTGAAAACAGAAAACAAACTTAATATTCATGAATAATAAGTAGTTTAAATAACTTACAGTATATTCAAACTGTGGAAAACTATAGTTTTTGAACAAGATGATATGTATTTCAATTTTATGACATTAAAATATCTGAAAAGTAAAAGCACGATGCCACTTTTTAAATATATATATACAGAGAAAAAAAGAGCAGAGGAATGAGAACAACTTAAAAGGATTTGTCCCGAAAGCTTAAACTTTGTTAAACCTGGTAGTTGGACTATGAATGACTTTTATTTTCCTGTTTTTACTTTTTCTGAAGAACATTTGAAAAAAATAACATTGTATTTAAATTTGTTTTAGTTATGGGAGATGATTTAACTTTTTTTTGGTAATACTTTTAGTCTTTCATTATTAATCAAAGAATAATTAAAATGAAAGAACTAAGGATATGATTTCAATAAATTAGAGGGTGAAGCAAATCTAAAAAACAAAAATAAGTAATTGAAGGTAAAAATGTATTTTAACAAATTAGAAAATGGAAAAAGACAGAGTTAAAAACAAATCTGTGAGCAAATCCGTTGGATAAAAACAAGCTTTAGGGCCCTGACCGGTGTGGCTCAATTGTTTGGGTTACCAGTTCCGGGCAGGACCCATGCCTGGGTGGGGCATTTGGTCCCTGGTTAGCGTGCTTACAACTGATTCATGTTTCTCTCCCTCTTTTTCTCCCTCCCTTCCCCTCTCTCTAAAAATAAATAATTAAAAGCTGTTATTTAAAAAAGAACAAGCTTTAGGAAAATTAAGAATGAGTAAGAAGACAAATCAACAGATATAATTTTTAATTGCTAAAAATATATATGTACAATTTTATGAAAAGTAAAGAGTGAATAAAAATGTTTATAGAAAACACTTTTCCAAAACTGAATCAAGAAGATATAGACAATCTGACTAAATCAATGATTATGAAAAGAATTTAAAACTCTGTCAAATATTATTTCTAAAATATGGTTCTAGGCCCCTTTAATTTTTATATAAAATTATAGAAAAATTTTAAGAAATTGATGATTTTCAAACTATTAGGAGTCACTCCCACAGACTAAAAAAGAATAAAAAACTTTTAGACAACATTTCAAGAAATTAATTTATCCCTAATTTCCATATACACAAAATTAGAACACAGATATGTTTTTAAAAACCTCTCAAACTCACATTTTAAAAAAGATTCATGGAAGTAAAATTCCAGCAGAGACCAACCAAGAACACTAACCCAAATGAAGGTTCTAGGGTGGCTCATCACTGCAGATCCCTCTTCCTGGGGCTGGACAAACTGAGTCTCTCAACGGCCACTTCGGCCCTCGACACAGATCTGTTCACACCCGCTGAGGATAGACCTCAAGCAGCTGCCCTTTCGGTTTAACATCAACTAACTAATTTGAGTCTTTGAGAGAGCTGTTGTCTGACTTCATCACCAGAAGCATCTGGTTGTCAACTACTCTTTGAGAAATTCTTATACAACTGTATTTCAAACACATAAACAAAATGAGAGGCAGGCTACAGGATTCAGAGGAAGAAGATAATACTTTTGATTAGAAGGACAAAGATAAGGAAAGTGGTAGCATGTGAGCTGGTTCTTCAAAGACAGCGTTTGGACACTTCTGTATCATCACACATGGAGAGTAATTTAACACAAAGCAAAACTCAGGTCCAGTAAGTCAGAATCATAATAAATACATTGTCCAATTTAGGGTTGCCAGATAAGATACAGGTCACCCAATTAAATTTGAATTTTAGATAAACAGATAATACCTAGTCTAAGTATGTCCAAAAAAATATGCAATATTTGGGAAAACAACCACAGGGCCAGGAGTAGAATATCACAAAGTTCAGCAGAAGTGCTTTTAACATACTTTTTGAACATTCACAGAATATTTTGCTTTTCTTCCATACCTTACCCCTCAACTCACTTAAAACTTTTGAAAGCTACTCTAGAAGTCCCTATCCAAGCACACTTGAGACACAAGTTCTCGGTGGAGAAAAGGGAAGGACTCCAGAATCCTTGAGGCAAGTAGTCCTAGAGAGGGAAGTGCGTGCAGTGAGCCCAGCTCTGGTCTCCGACAGGGCAGAGTGGGCACCGAGCTCTCAGAACTGGCAACTGCCCACAGGGCCAGGCCAGGGAGCAAACAGCCAGGCTCAAGGCACAGAATCCAGGAGCTTGGCAAAGACAGCTACTTTTCCTGGATATGTCACTGAATTGTGAGTTTTAAAAAGGAAATAGAGCTGACCATTATGTTATTTGGGATTTCCACAAATCTATATCCAAGGATGACTGTGATAAATATTTCCCAAGGTAATTCCAAAAACAGCCACAGTATAAGCATAGTGGCTTAAAAAATGAGGTCTGGCCCAGTCCAGGTGGCTTGGTTGGTTAGAGTGTCATCCCACACACAAAAGGTTTGCGGGTTTGATTCCCAGGCAGGGCATATAACTAGGATGAGGGCTCAGTTCCTGGTTGGGGTGTGTTTAGGAGGCAACCAATTGATGTTTTTCTCTCGCGTCAATGTTTTCTCTCTCTCTCAAATCAATAAACATATCCTCGGGTGAGGATTACAAGAGCAATGAGGTCTGAAGGCAGACGGAGCTGGTGTGAATCCCCACTCCACCCACTGAGTTAAGTTACCTTAGGCAGGGTGCTCCTCATCTCTGCAGACTCAGTTTCCTTTCTGTAAGATGAGAATAATATTTACACACATGTGAAATGCCAGCTCACAGTATAGAAGTTACTACGTAAGAGGTGATCATTATAATGTTCCAATATATTTTCGATGTTACCAAAAGGCAAAGAAAGTGCAAGAACTGTTGATCTTCCCAGCGTGTCTTTCCTCCAATGGGAGAAATCAGAGATCTTGCAGCCTAGGATCTAGTGCCAATTCCAGCCTGACCAGGCACTTTCATGTCTCTGGAGTGCTAAAATCACTCCCAGGATCGTGCTGCTGGAAAAGGAAACCAGTTACTCACAGAGGGGTGGGGGGAATATGCTCCAGTCCCTGAACAACTTCAAAATAGAAGGATTTTCAGAGGCAGGGAATATGTGAGATTCCAAGAAGATATTTGAGAACTTTCTTCCCCCAGAGGGAAAAAAGTAGGTCATGTGCTCTTAATCCAATGAAGTTTAAGGTCACAGGTGGGGGGAGAAAGAAGATAGTTGACCTTAATTAGCTCCAAAAAAAGCCTAAAACTCCTGGGACTAAACCAAAAAGCAAGCAGACCATCTGGTGGAGAGATCCAAGCTCCCACATGTAAGTACTAGTTTCAGCAGAAGGAAACCAAATCTAGGACAGTTTCTGAACAATTACCACTTAACTAACATTTCCATGTTATAAGAACTAAATTTATCTTTATCACAATTCCTGTATGTGGAAAAGGCTCAGTCACCACCAGAAAGGAAGGTATGTGAAGGGATGGATTGTGTTTGCCCTTTTTACTGTTACGTGTCCAAGAAATGCCGTGTGCCTGGCACATAGTTGGTGCTCAATAAGTATTCATTAAACTAAATCCTTCAAAGCTACATAGTAAGTTAGTAGAGGAAGCTAGGATTTGATCCCTGGTCTGACTGGAAAAACCACATTTGCTTCTGTGATACTGCCAGCCAAAGCAGTCTGAGGCCAGGACCAGTCCCAGGACAAGCTCCCGTCCCGGAGATACTCACCTCCAAAACATATTTAGTATCTTAATTACTGTAATGACTTCAAACCTGTCAAACTGCACCCTTCTCATGTATGCAGTTAATTGTATGTAAATGATACTTTAATAAAATAGTAAAGTACACACACACACACCCCAGACTGCCCCCAGACTTCCTGCGGTCCACTTTGTGCTGCGAAGCACCAAGGCACTAGAGGAAGTTTCATCACTGTTAACTTGGAATACACATTTCACCTTTCAAGTTTCCCTTTTCTTTCTGCCTGGAGGTTAAACCGCCATCCTGAGAAAATAAGGACAAAAGCTTCAAGCTACGGCTGGTGAAATGGGGAGCTATAGGCCCCTGAGTCCTTGATGACTGGAGGCGCAGCACCTGCTTTGGCCTGTCCACCTTCTGAGGGTTTTTTGATGTGGGCAAAATTAGTGTCTATTTAGTTGACCTGATATTGTACGGTTTCTTCATACACTTCTTGCAATTACCAAGTGACAGTATCTACAAGCAAAGTATTACTATAATGAAGATAACACAGCACCACCATTCCTCAAAAATCTCCAATTGCTGCAGAACAAAATCCAAAGCCTCCTTAGTCTCATCTGCTACTGCCGTACCAAGGCCCTCCATAAACACACCCTTCCAGCTCCAGCAGGCTCTTTGCTCTGGTCCAAACAAGCAATATGTTTTAAGATGAATGCTATTCCCTTAACCTGACATATTTTTCTTCTATAATCTTACAGACCTTGGAAGATTTGAAGAATTGATGCAGGCCACAGTTAGCCAGTGAAAAACTTGAGAAGAAAATTCTCCTGAATATAAGCCAGATGCCCTTTGCCCAAAATAACCATATCTGGAGAGGGAAAAGCAAATGCTCGGATAGAGACTTGATTTACTCTTTGCTTTTAATGTTAAAATCTCTCAGTTTTAAAAAATGATGGATAAATTATCATTTATTTGGAATATGTCAGAATAAAAAGCTCGTTTACAACAGCAGTCATGAAAAAAACTAAAATTTTAAGAATATTTTTTCCTGTTCTACAGTGTCTGATTATACACAAAGACAGGTTTCTGTTTTGTACATGTGGTAGAATATACAAGTGAATGCTACATTTTCTCATAGAAGAAACGAAGGCTAAGCACTGTGTTCTGACATTTTGTGTGGTGGTCAAACCACAAGTTACTGACCAAAATATTTCATTTCCAGAGCTACTTGTTATGTAACTAGGATAAAGTAATTAAGCCTTCCAGTTCATCCATCTGTCAAGGAGAAAAGATATTATATTTGCCATCTGTCCGGCTTTCAGCTTCGGCAAACACTGATGAGAGGATCTACACTGAGTACTACAGGGCCTTATGTCAGCTCATTCAAAAGAGTTGTCCAATATCAAAAACTACAAATCAATTTTTGTTTATTGATTTTGTTTCTTGAACCATTTCAAATATAACAGAAGCTCATTATTTGCTACCCAGATCTAACAGATGTTAATATTAGAACATCTTTGCTTTTTCTTTCTTTACTCTTTAATGAAGTATTACAGATATAACTGAAGCTAATTTCACCCCCCGCCTTTCCTCTCCTCTTTCCCCAGAGGTATCCTGAAGTTATGGAGAACCAATTCCATGCAAGACTACATAATTTTACTACATATGTATGCATAAAATAATACACAATATTATTTTGTTTTTATATTTCACGTTCTTTACATATATACATATCTTTTACTAACTTGCCTTTTTCATTGAACATTTTGCTTTTCAAATGTATTCATACTGATATATGCAAATTCATCCAAGTGATTCATTTTAACTGTCAAATAATAATAACTTACAGTTAACTTATCTCTTCCCTGACTAGTAGACAGGTTGTTTTTCATTTTCTACTATTCCAAGCAATGCTATAATGAAGATCTCTGTACATATGTACAATGCTTCTCTAAAATATATGACTATATTTTGAAGTAATTGCTGTGTACTTCTGTTCATTTTTACAAGAAGTTTTCTAGGAATTTTGATTGAAATGGCATTGAATTTTTAGATAAATTTGGGGAGAGTTAATACTTTTAGGAGTCTTCCTATTCATGAGTATGGTATATCTCTCCCAATGCCTGGATTATATCTTCTGTCTTTAAATAAATTTCATAATTTCATACATGAAGAAAGGAAATGTTTTTGTGAGATATTTTCCCCCTAGGTATCTTATATTTTCTCTCTTCCCTTGCTCCTCACTCTCAATTTCTTAATTGTTCTTTTGAGTTATATTTCTTTTTTTTTAAGATTTTATTTATTTATTTTTATAGAGAGGGAAAAGGAGGGAGAAAGAGAAGGAGAGAGACATCAATATGTGACTGCTTCTCACATGCCCCATACAGGGGAACTGGCCTGCCACCCAGGCATGTGCCCTGACTGGGATTTGAACTGGGAATGATCCTGTGGTTTGCAGGTTGACACTCAATCTGCTGAGTCACACCAGCCAGGGCAAGTTATACTTCTTGTAATGTATTTCTACAAGGTTGTGCTGTTTCACACAAACTCTACTGAGTTTTTTCTAATTAAATTTTTATTGTTAATTTTGGCAAATTGCTGAGCACTATAAATTTTAAATGTTCTATAACAAAGGGAAATGCTCTGTCTCTCTTGTTCAAGCCTGCTTTATTCTGATGACCTTCAGGCTAATTGCTTATGCTTAGTCTTGCATATAGACATGCGATGATTAGAGGAATTCTGCTTGTGGCTTGAGAAGGTAAGGGCAGTAACTATTACTCATCAAAGATTTTCAGCAGCCTTGTGATTAGGCTCATATCACCTAGCACCATCTTCCTGGGACCCCTGCTGGTGCCCAGATGTCTGAGGTGGTCAATCACCTCTTGGCTCTCCCCTTTTCCCTTCCCTGGACACAAAAGAAACCTAAAGTCTGTACTTTTTTAAGATGGATTTGAGGTACCACTAAGTCTCCCATCTTCTCAGTTGGGACCTTCTCGAAGAATAAACCTTTCCTTACTCCAAACTTCAACATTTTGAGTCGGGCCCTTCTGAAGCGCGGGGCACACAAACTCTGGACCAGCAACAGCTCTTTCGTCTATCCATATTTCCATATTTCCCAAATGTCCTTGTCTGCAGATTCCTGAGGATTTTCTTTCAAGCAAACGTTATTTGTGGATAAGACCTTATCCACAAGTTTTATTTCTTTTCAATTCTTATACTTTTATTTATTTTTTTCCTGTCTTAGGCTGTTAACTAGGACTTAGAGTAGCATGTAGAATAAATGTTTGAAAAAGGGCATCTTTGTCTTGTGTGCCCTTAAAAATGCTTCTAATAACTTTAATTTGCTATGAGTTAATATCTTTAATCAGTAAGTCATTTTTAACAATTTTGAAGTTTTAATATTAGTGTCCAGAAATAGGGTGTTTAAATTAATATATAATAGATTGACCACAGTAAAAAAGTATTTGTTTGAAATATTTTATGTTTGTCCTAAATAAACATGGATAATAATTCTTCTATACTTTAGGCTGTATTTTAAGTTTCCACCAGTCCTCCATTCATTCTAGAAGTCTAAGCACCTTTGAAAAACAAATCATTAGTTTAAAAAATGAATTTCAAATATTAGTAGGTATTTTAAACAAAGTTACCTCACTTGATGACACGGCAAATAATTAATACCTGTCATCTATTAATACAATCAGCTGTTCTCATAGGACCTAAGGCAAATAATCAAAATGAACTGTAAATATTTAAATCAACCTTTAAAACTACAAATACTTGGTACTGTTACTACTGATTTATGTAATCTTTTGGGGGCCATTTTCCCAAAGATATTAGATTGTTCCCTTCTTGATCGCTCTTTTCCCAAAGCATAATCCTCCACTTGTGAGAAATATATAACCCTAAAATTCATTCATTAAGTAGGTTATCATGAACATGGAAAAACCTTTTCTAATGCAAACATTATTGTAAGTGGTAAGTGAATTCTCACACTACCCCATAAAAAGCTACTTACTTCATAATATACCTCAACTTCCTTTGTTAAGACTTTCTATGCAAAGAAGGATTATAAAACTTCCAAAAGGTCCTTTGATAAATGCATTGCAAATGCAGACAGTGATCTACAGGACAAATAAAATATACTGGAGCATTACACTTAAAAACAGGTGTAACTGAGACAATAATTCATTTATTTATGCAAAGACTATTCAGGTGACGAAATGGGGTAACAGAAGTGAGGGAAAGATATTTAAAAATTAAAAGGGGTAAATTCTAATCAAACTATGCTACTATGTTTTGTTATGAACTTGAGCAGATTAATTTATGTCTCAGGGTATATTAATTAGGAATGTGCAGAGATATGAGTAACAGAAAAACTGACTAAAAGTGAATTAAGAAATAAAGACAATTAATTAGCTCACATAGGAAGAAATCAAGAGATAGAATGCTTCAGATCCAGTGTAGTGGCTGCCTACAGTTGTCAAAGATCCAAGCTGTTTTCATTTTCCTACTCTACTTTTAGTCTTTCTATCTCAAAACTCCAAGATGGCTGTCAAACTCCAGGAATCACAATCCTATTCAAAAACATGAAAACAGGGAAGCTAAAAAGGATACTTATGTAGCTACTTTCTGCCTGAAGCAATCCAGCAGATTATCACTGATATATTGTTCAATTAAAGTTGGTCACATGACCACCCCTGTATAAAAGAGAGTCCGGGAAAGTGAGTATCTGGTTAATCTACCCTCTATAGAGAAAGAGACAAGGGAAACAGGAGCTTTATGGCTCTGTGTATGAAATGTGAGAGTTGAATAAACTGATCTCTTAAGTATGGCCCTAGACTAATGAGTAATTTTTGAAAATAAAAAGTAGTGAGGCTTCTAGTCAAAATGAAGGCATAAGTAGACACACCTCATCTCACTGCACAACCATAAAAAGGAACACAACTAACTTAAAAATGAAAAACACCCAGAACTGCCAGAAAATCACCTAGAATAATACCCAGAACTATATGGAATTCTTACAACCAAGGGTTTGAAGCTGTATTCATCCAGTCAGGTAGGAGGAGCAGAGAGGTCTCGGTGTGGTGGCAGTGGTCAGCTGAGCAGGCAGCCCCACACTCATGTGTGGTGGATAAAAATCAGGGAGATACCTTGTGAGCCAGTAAACCTAGCCCCAGGCAAGAACTCGCAGCCCAGGGAAAATAAAGCCTCATAACTCTGGCTGTAAATGCAGTGGGGATTGGGGTGGCAGAAAAAACTGCCAGTTTCTCAACATAGCCCAGAACATACACAAATCCACCCACCCTCCAGACCACAACCAGGACAGCAGCTGGAGGGGTGCCAGCTACTATACAGGAAGTGGGTGAAGTGACTTGGAAATGGAACAATGGCCAGGCAAGCCCCCAGGAGTTAGCCAGCAGAAACATTGTCCCCTCTTTGGTCCCTCACTCACACATAAGCCAAGGTTGCCCTGCTCTGGAGAATACCTAAGGCTCAACTCCATACAACTTACAGGTGCACTGAAACAGAATCAAAGGACTCTACCTGGTACACAGACACAGAGAGGCTGTCAAAATCTGGAGACAAAGAAATATGGTCCAAATGAAGGAAAAGAACAGAGCTCCAGAAATAGAAGTAAGCAATGAGGAGATAGCCAATGTATCAGATGCAGAGTTTAAAACAATGGTGGTCAGAATGCTCAAAGATATCATTGAACACAGCAAAAGCATAAGGGAAGGGCTCTACTAAGGGAAATAAAGAAAAATCCACAGGAAACCAACACTGAAGGGAAGGAAGCCAGGATTCAAATCAATGATTTGTAACATAAGGAATAAATAAACTTTCAACCAGAACAAAATGAAGAAATGAGAATTTAAAAAATGAGGAGCATGTAAGAGGATTCTGAGACAGCTCCAAAAGAGCCAACATCCGAATCATAGGGATGCCAGAAGGAGAACAGGAAGAGCAAGAAACTGAAAACTTACTTGAAAAAATAATGGAAGAAAACTTCCCTAATTTGACAAAGGAAACAAACATATAAGTCCAGGAAGCACAGAGAGTCCCAAACAAGTTGGACCCAAAGAGGTTCACACCAAGACACATCATAATTAAAATGCCAAACATTAAGGATAAAGAGAGAATCTTAAAAGCAGCAGGAAAAAGGCAGAGAATTACCTACAAAGGAGCTTCCACAAGACTATCAGCTGATGTCTCAAAAGACACTTTGTAGGCAAGAAGAGACTGGCAAGAACTATAAAAAGTGATGAAAAGCAAGGACCTACAACCAAGATTGCTGTATCCAGAAAGCTACCATTTAGAATGAAGGACAGAAAAAGTGCTTCCCAGACAAGGTAAAGCTAAAGGAGTTCATCATCACCAAGCCCTTATTATATGAAGTGTTAAAGGGACTTATTTAGGAAAAAGATGAAGATCAAAACTATGAACAGTAAAATGACAACAAACTCACAACTATCAACAACTAAATCTAAAAAACAAAAACAAACTAAGCAAACAAGTAGAACAGGAATAAAATCATAGATATGGAGATCATTTAGGATTAAAAACTGGGAGGTGTGGGGGAGCTTTGCCTGCCGAGCCCCCCATCTGCCACGGATGAGAATAAGTCTACCAAGACATGATCTGCTTGAGGAGGAAAGGTGGCTGATCTCTCGAAGAAGAACCAAGAGCCTTTTCCTCAATGGCTTTTATTGGGTTGGTTTACACAGGAAGTCAGGTAGAGCTCATTACACATTGCCAGGAAGTAAGGATCAAATAAGAAGGAACTCTGAGGGCCTATTTTGAGTGGGGTCAGATAGCTAAAGAGCTGTAAAACTTTGAGGAACAAACTTACTTCTTGTTTGAACCCTTATCATTTAATTGAGAGCATTCTAAACAAAGCAGGTTTCACAGGATTTTACATATTATTTCTTAGGCCTGATCCCCCGGGGAACCCACCCTTTTCAGCACAGGGCTGCACCACCCTCTGTCATTGTTTCAGACTTAGGTGGAGCAAGGGAACTAAGGCAGCCAAGAGATTAGGAGATTTTCTTGAAGACAATGAGACCTCAGGCTATGTCAAAGCTGAGGGGTAAGAGTCCATCACGCACTTTTGCTGTAGCCCCCAAAGTCCTTCCTTGGGGGCCTCTCACATGATTTTGCCTATCTTAGGTCATTCCCCCCTTGGGGAATCTTACCATCATTGGCTAACTGACCAAGCACTGGGGGCCAGGCAGGGTGAAGTAAAAGGAGCAGAAGTGGTGCTCCTGCCAGGGAGATAAGCTTGTCTCCCTGGTGGCTTAAGGGTCTAAGGTCGTTCCCTCAGCCAGAGCCTTGGCGGGGGGGTTACAGCTTCTGATACCAGTCAGGGCAGTTCCCAACAAGGAGGGGGAAGTGGAAGAATGGGGGGAAACCCATAGGGATTTAGAAGCATCATTGGGTAGGTACAAATACACAGGGGGAGGTTAAGAACAGTAAAAGCAATGGAGAAGCCAAAGAACTTACATGCACAACCCATGGACATGAACTAAGGGGAGAGAGATCACTGGAGGGAAGGGGGAACTGGGCAGAGGGGGACAAGGGGGAACACTTGGGATAACCGTAATAGCATAATTAATAAAATGTACCTTAAAAAATGTAATGAAAACAAGTGACCTGACTTTTACATATATATTTAAGAAACTTCAGTTTTTATTTACATTTCCTATGATGACACTTTTCCCCTCCTTCAAAAACAAAACAAACTTCCTCTATCCATGTTTCCAAAGTTCTAAAGTGAACAGTCTCTTCCCTCCCCTAACTAGAAAAAAACAAACCTGAGTGGTCCAGACACTGAGTCATTCAATTTAACTTTGATGGGGTTGCATCTATTTTTGAGGTTTTGCCATCGTGGTTTAAGAACACTGTCTGCAGAAACTTTGGATGTTTTTCCCAGCAACTCTCTGAGTTTATGCTGCACTAAATTTAAAATGGAAAATTAATGATGCAAAAGGCTAAGTAAATAATTCTATTGGAAAAAACATGAGTGATCATCTTCTTTTAAAAAAATCCAAAGAATTAAAAATGTATGGAATTTGTCCAGCTGACATTCCATTTGTTGTATCTCATACTCCCATGTAATATTACGATGTACCTCTGCTTCTTTTTTTAAAGAAAATTATACAGCTGCCCCTTATTATTGATAGCACCCCTCCAACACTGAATAAATGTGCATTCTAAAATTAAAACAAGACACTACATGAGAAAAGCTTGGAAGCCAGAATGTCGCCAGCTGTGTATGCCAGATGTGATTATAGAGCAACAGTGAACAATGCTGCAATCAGCCTATTGGTTAGCCAGAAACTGTGGACACCCAGAAGAGGTTCCATCTGAATACATACCCAATGGTGTGTTCAAAACTACCGTGCAAAAATGCTTGTTTTACCAAGATACTCTATGGGAATATTTAGCTGTTACATTGTAAATGCTGTTATTTTGGTTTCTAAAAATGTCATGACAGGAAATGATTCCAGGGAGGAGTTGCCAAGACGGCTGTTGGGCAGACCCAAGAGAGGGAAAAAAAAGTTAAACCTAGAGAACAAGAAGCTGAGAAAGGTAAAAACACCACTTGCTGTGTTCAATAAAATAGAGTCTTAGAATCCAAAATAAATTAGATTTTTCCTTCCATTTGTCATCACCCAGAAGGCTGGTGGTTTCAAAGAATTCCCACTGTTCACTGTCACAAAGATTATAATGTCCTACTCCTCACCTTTGGATTACTCACCAAGTTGATAAATTGCCTAAGTTTATATAAAGACAAGAAGTGACTCTTACTCTTCTTTATTTCCCAGCCGCTATATAGAATGGGCAGCTGAGTCTTATCAGCAAGAGTTTCTGCAGGCTCAGAAACACTCATATTATTTTTATTTTGTTCCTGTCTGAAAAATGCAAAGTGAGGACAGGAAGAATAGAGGTTAGTCAGGAAATAACTAATGCCACACCAGGAGTCTGAACTTCCTCAGAGGGCTGCTAAGGTAAGTAAGTAGTTCAGTAACTGAAAAGCTGTAGAAATTCAAAGAAAAAGAAAGGGAGAGGGGAGAGGAAAAAGGAGGCAGGGAAAACCAAATTTTTTTTTTTCCTAAATAAGTTTGTGTTTTAGAAGATCTTTCTCCAAGTACAGAGTTCCTGGTTTAGAGAACGTACTTCTTATCAGTAATTTTTATCAGTTATGTGTCTATCTTTATGTAATAATTTGTCTTATTTTCCTGCTGTTTATCTATACAAATACTCTGAAGTCAGAACAGACTCCTAAGAAAATCAGCTAGAGGGAAAAGTAGCCATATATACATTTGGCTCACCACTATATACATATAGTGAGGAGCCAAAACTCATCAGTAAAGACTTCTCATAAAATTTCCTACATACCTATAATTTTACTGCTTTTCAAGTAAACTCAATGCCTCCCCCTCTTCTACAGCACACTTTATTTTTAGACTGCCCACTTAACCCTTTACTATGCAATACGTTCCTCATGTGTTTTAAAGTACAATCATACACTATTTAATGATGGGATATGTCCTGAGAAATGCAACATTAGGCAATTTCATCACTGTATGGACATAATAGAAATGCACTGTATGGTGCGTTTATGTAAACCCAGATGGTATAGCCTACTACACACCTAGGTTGTATGGAATAGCTTATTGCTCCTGGACTACACACCTATATGGCATATTACTATACTGAATACTGTAGGCAATTATAACACAATGATAAGCATTTGTGTATCTAAACATGCCTAAACACAGTAAAAGTACACCAAAACGATGGTAGTAAAGATAAAAAATGGCACATCTGTACAGGGCACTTTTCATAAATGGTGGTAGCAGGACTGGCAGTTGCTTCAGGCGAGCGAGTGAGTGACGATGCACACTACTGCAGACTGTGTGCACACTGCACACTTAGGCTGCACTAAACTTATTTTTAAATTTCTTTCTTTAATAAGCAACCTTATATTACTGTAATATTTTTACTTTAAATTTTTTTAACATTTCAATATTTTTGTAATAACACATCTTAAAACAAACACATTGTACAGGTGTATGAAAATTTTTTTCCCATATATTTATTCTACAAGCTTTTTTCTATTTAATATTTTTTCAATTTTTAAACTTTTTTGTTAAAAACTAACATACAAACACACACATTAGACTAGGCCTACACAGGATCGGGATTATCTTCCACTCACATGTTGTCCCACTGGAAGGTCTTCAGGGACAAGAACATTCTTGGAGCTGTCATCTCCAATGATGACAATGCTTTTCTTCTGGAGCACTTCCTAAGGACCTGCCTGAGGCTGTTCTAGAGGAGGTTTCACTCTTTTTAGAAATATGTCCATGGTGTTTTGCTTGGTTTGTTTCTTTTTTCATCCTAGATTTGCTTGTAAGCAGGTAATACATCATGAATATTCTTCTCTATTAATGAAAACTTTTCAGTGTTGGGGCCCATGTTTTTAAACATTTCAAGGAGCTTGTTGTGATCTGCAAAACTTCTGCTAAATGTTTCACTGTGACTTTTCTTTGGGGTTCTTCCTTTTCTTCCAAAGTTCCCTTTTGTCCTGCCTCTTCTTCAGCTAGGTGTTCCTGTTCCTGCTCCAACAACTCCTCGCTAGTCATTCCTCAGGAACTGCCTCTAGGAGGTCCTTAGTGTCATCTTCATCCACACCCAGGTTAAAGTTGTCTGCCATCTCAGCTATAGCCTTGTTGATTTTTACAACTTCCTCATCCTTGGCAAAACCTTTGAAGTCATGAACGAACCTCTTGAATGTCTTTTTCCAGATGCCATTAATACACTCCTTGGTGACATCACTCCAAGCCCAAGCAAGGTTCTTGATGCAGACATAGGTATTGTAATCCATCCAGAGTTGCACCATTGTCTTCTTCTCAATGTCTTCCTCAGTTGCAGCAATAGCCTGGGTGGGCAACAGTCCACCTAGGGCAGTAGGCCTTAGAAGCTGCTATAACTCCTTGATCCATTAAGTGGAACAAAGAAGTGATGTTTGAAGGGAGAAACATAATTTTGATACTATTTCAATACTAGGAGGAAGACCACCAACAAAAAGTGGGTGTACGTGCTTTTTATCAACAGGTAAAATCCTCAAAGGCATGTTATTCTCCAAACAGTACTTCCCTATTTCACTGGAACAGCAATTCAGAAGAACATCTTGGAAGAGGGTCTGAGTCATTTATGACTTCTTACAGTTCCTGCGGCACACTGGCAGTGTGTGCTTACTAACACGCTCGAAGGTCCTGAGGTCCTGGCTGTGCCAGTTAACAAAAGGGTTTTAATTTGTAGCCTGCAACACTGACCCCAGTAAGATTGTGTTCCTGTCATTAAAAGTCTTGAAGCCTGGCACTGATTTGACTTACTTATGGAGGAAAGTCCTTTCAGCCATCCATTTTCAGAATACAGAGGTTTTGTCCATATGAATATTGGCGCTGGCAAGTAATTTTCCTTCTCCATCAGCTCATCTAGAGTTTCCAAAAATTCTTCAGCTGCCTTCACATCAGCACTCAGAAGACTCACCACTCACTTTCACATTGAATCATTTAAACCACCCAGAGCTAGCAGTAAATTCAACATCCAAAGTTGTAGTTTGGTCCAGCCTTTTCTTTCAACATCACAAACAAAATTTTGCTGTGGCTATGATTATCATGGTGCTAAGAGGGAGACGCTTCTGTGTCTGGTCTTCAGTCTAGGTCCTTAAAAGTTCCTCCACGTCTGAAATAGGCCCACTCAAATTTTTGTTAGTCTTGTTGCCTTCAACATAGGAGACCCTTTAATAGCTTCTGTCACTTTGTTTTTGTTCTTTAAGATTGTAGCTATGATGGAATGGGACAGGCCTGCCAGGAGAGAAATAACCATCACTAATTTTCCATCTTCATAGCTCTTATTCACTTTTATTGTCATTTCCAAGTCAATCACTCAACAAGCCCTCTTACTGGCAACATTAGCAGTGGATTTTGTGCATGTAGGGAACATGATGAACAAAACAACAGGAGATTGAATCAAGCACAAAAGAAAATAATACAATCAAAAGACTGTAAACACAAGATGTATGAGGCTGCTGGCAGGGTAACATGGCATACTGTTTCACAGCAAACTTTCTTTTTATAAATAAAAAGAGTACACTCTAAAATGACAATAAAAATCATAATACAGTAAATACATAAACCAGTAATATAGTTGTTTATTATCAGTATCAAGGTATTATGTGCTGTACATAATTGTATGTGTTATAGTTTTATATGATTGACAGCACATTTTTTCCCACCAGCATCATCCCAAACACATGAGTAATGCATTGTGTTGCAACATTATGATGGCTACAAAGTCACTACACAATAGGAATTTTTCAGCTGCATTATAATCTTATGGAACCACCATCACATACAGTCCATCATTGACTGAAATGTTGTTATGCAGCACACAACAGTAAAATTTTCATATAATTTTATCACTCAAATTATAACCCTGTATCCCCCCATGTTGCCTTATATGTAAGTGACTTTTTGTGTGTGTATAATTATAAATTTTCATAGATCTATTTTTTAAACTGAACAAGGTAGAGAGAGGTGAATAAGGAAGGAGGTAAAGAGGGGAGGAAGGAAGGAAAAAGAAGAGAAGCTAAGTCAATAAATATTTATTGAATACCATAGTTGGCAAATGGCAGAGAGGTGATACAACTGCCTCTACATTCATATTAATAAGTGGGCTGATTTAAATTTCATCCCATGTATATGGCATGATTTTAAGCTTAGAGTACATGTAAGATCAAAGTTAGAAAAGTTGCCTCCATTCCTTCAAGGTGTAAGGTAAGTGACTATGCCGTATTCTCCTTCTCCCTGGGTGGTTAGAGCAGGGCCCTCTTAAGGAGAGTATTTTCTCCTTTGTTTATTCTTTCTTCTGCTCTAGGGATGTAAACAGGCAAACTTATTGGAAGTGACTCTGGTTCAGTTAGGAAAAGAAAACATTCATGGGTTACTAAATAACACTGAGTAATTCACAGTTTGTTCATGTACTCCTACATAAGAATTAGCTTTATAAAAACATTTCAACAATTAAATAATCTAAAATATCAGGAAATTATGCCAAATTATCTCTCATTATTATGGTGATATGCAATTGTTTTTAAATTTGTTTTTTTTTTCATATCTGTTCTAAAAGCATTAGTTCTGGATAAGCAAGTTAATAGATAATTATAAATCTCTTTTTAAAATTGGGCTAAAATTAAAGAAAGCCAAACAGCTAAAGATCAACCAATATGTTAAAAGAGTTCATATTTTCTTTTAAATGGCTATTTAAAAAATAAAACCACAATGAGATACCACTTCACACCAGTCAGAATGGCCATCATAAACAAATCAACAAACAAGTGCTGGAGAGGTTGTGGAGAAAAGGGAACCCTAGTACACTGTTGGTGGGAATGCAGACTGGTGCAGCCACTGTGGAAAACAGTATGGAATTTCCTCATGAAACTAAAGCTGGAACTTCCTTTTGATCCAGCCACCCTATTTCTGGGATTATACCCTAAGAATCCTGAAATACCAATTCAAAAGAACCTATGCACCCCAATGTTCATAGCAGCACAATTTACAATAGTCAAGTGCTGGAAACAGGCTAAGTACCCATCAGTAAATAAGATTAAAAAAACTGTGGTACATTTACACAATGGAATACTATGCAGCAAAAAGAAGGAAGGAACTGCTACCCTTTGCTATAGCATGGATGGAACTGGAGAGTATTATACTAAGTGAAATAAGCCAGGTGACTAATACTGTATGATTTTGCCTATAAGCCAAATCTAATCAACAAAACAAACGGGTGAGCAAAATAGACCCAGAAACATGAAAATAAGAACTGACAGTAATGAGAAGGAAGGGGGCTGAGTGATAATGGGGAAAGAAGGGGAAGGGTTGTCAAGGAACATGTATAAAGGACCCATGGACAAAGACAATGGGGGAAAGGAAGAGGATTGAATGGGAAAGGTGGGGGGTGGTTAGGGCAGGGTAGAATAATGGGGAAAAATGGGAACAACTGTAATTGAACAATACATTTTTTTTTAAACTAGACTACTTTGCTCACTTTGATGAGAGTCTTTTATCATAAATGGCTGATGGATTTTATCAAATGCTTTTTCTACATATATTGATATGATCATGTGTTTTTATTCTTCATTTTGTTTATGTAGTAAATCACATTTATTGATTTGTGAATGCTGTACCAACCTTGCATTCCCAGAATAAATCCCACTTGATCATAGTGTATGATCTTGATGCACTGATGTATTCAGTTTGCTAATATTTTCTTGAGGATTTTAGCATCTCTTCATCAGGGATATTGGCCTATAATTTTATTTATTTTTAGTGTATCTGGTTTTGGAATTAGGATAATGCTGGCCTTGTAAAACGAGTTTGGGAGCCTTCTTTCCTCTCGAATTTATGAAATAATTTGAGAAGGAGAGGTGTTAGTTCTTCTCAGAATATTTGGTAAAATTCATCTGTGAAGGAATCCAGTCCACGGCTTTGATTTATTGGGAGTTTTTTAATTACTGCTTCAATTTCACTAGATGTAATTGATCTATTCAGCTTTCCTGATTCTTCTTGATTTAGTTCTGGAAAAGTGTATGTTTCCAGGAATTTATCCATTTCATCTAGGTTTTCCAGTTACTGGCATATAGTTATTCATAATACTTTCTTACAATCCTTTGTATTTCTTTGGCATCAGATGTTATTTCTCCTTTTTCATTTCTGATTTCATTTATGTGGGTCCATTCATTTTTCTTAATGAGTCTGATTAAAGGTTTTTCACTCCCAGCATCATACTCAAAGGGGAAACCTACAAGTGTTACCCTTAAGTTAGGAACAAGACAGAGTTCTCCACTTTCACCTCTTTATTCAACATAGTACTGGAAGTCCTAGCCACAGCAATCAGACAAGAAAAGAAATAAAAAGCACCCAAAGTGCAAAGGAAGAAGTAAAGCTGTCTTTATTTACAGATGACATAGAGAACCTCCAAGATTCCACCAGGGAAATTCCAGAACTGATAAATGAATTCATCAAAGTAGTAGGATATAAATTTAATATCTATTAATTGGTTGCATTTTTGTATGCCAATAACAAACTAACAGAAAGGGAAATTAAGAAAACAATCCCATTCACAATTGCTTCCAAAAGAATAAAAATACTTAGGAACAAACCTAACCAAGGATGTATATGGAAAATTATAAGACACTGAAGAAAAAAATTGAAGAAGATACAATAAGTGGAAGCATATACCATGTTCATGGATAGAAAGAATCAATATCATTAAAATACCCATACTACCCAAAGCAATCTATAGATTCACTGTAATTCCTATCAAGATTTCAATGACGTATTTCACAGAACTAGAACAAATGTTTCAAAAATTTATGTGGAACCACAAAAGACCCTGCATAGTGACAGTGATCCTGAGAAAGAAGGACAAAGTTGGAGGAGTCATGCTACCTAATGTCAAACTATACTATCAGGCCACAGTAATCAAAACAGCATGGTACTGGAATAAAAACAGAGATTAATGGAACAGACTATAGAGCCTAGAAATAAACCCATACTTTTATAGTCAATATTTGACAAAGGAAGCAAGCACATACAATAGGCTAAAGATAGTTTATTCAATAAATGGTGGTGAGAAAATTGGACAGATACATGCAAAAAAAGTCTCAGACTTTGCTCATAGTAATTTTTTATCAGATATATAAGGGAAACAAAAGAAAAAATAAACAAATGGAGCTATATCAAACTGAAAAGTTTTTGCACAGCAAAGGAAGGAAGTCATCAACAAAAGAAAGACAACCCACAAAATGAGAGAACCTATTCACCAATACATCTGATAAGGGGTTAATATCCAAAATTTATAAAGTACTTACTAAAGTGATCACCAAAAAGAACAAACAACTCAATTTAAAAATGGGCAAAGAATCTGAATAGACAACTTCTCCAAAGAGGACATACAGATGGCCAATAGACATATGAAAAGATGCTCAATATCACTAATCATCAGAGAGATGCAAATTAAAACCACAATGAACCAGGCATGGAATATGGAACAGACTGAAAGTGACCAGAGGGGAAGGGAGAGGGGGATAATCATAGAAAGAAGAGTAAGGGAATAGACAAAGAACATGTATGAATGACCCATGAACATGGACAACAGCATAGGAATTGACTGTGGGAGTGGGGGTGGGATGGGCAGAGGAGAGCAAAGGGGAAAAACTGTGGCAACTGTAATAGAATAATAATAAATGATTTAATAAAAAATGAAATAAAACCACAGTGAGATACCATTTAACACCCGTCACAATGGCTATCATCGATAAACCAACAAACAAGTGCTGGTGAGGGTGTGGAGAAAGGGGAAACCCTTTTGCACTGTTGGTGGGAATGCAGACTGGTGCAGTCACTGTGGAAAGCAGTATGGAGACACTTCAAAAAATTAAAAATAAATCTGCCTTTAGACCCAGGTCTAAAGGGTCTGGAAATATGTTGGAAGGAACCTAAAACACTAATTTGAAGAGACATAAGCACACTTATGTTCATTGCAGCATTATTTACAATAGCCAAGATATGGAAGCAGCCCAAGTATCCAACAATAGATGAGTAGATAAAACAACTATGGGATATTTATGCAATGGAATATTGTTTGATTATTAAAAAAAGGAGAAAATTTTACTCTTTTGTGACAGTATGGATGGGCCTGGAGAACATTATGCTAAGTGAAATAAGACAGTCAGAGAAAGACAAATACCATGTGGTTCCACTCATATGGGGAATCTAATGAATGAACTGAACTAACAAGGAAAACAGAGACAGACTCATAGATGGAGAGCAGGTAACAGCTAGTGGGGGGAGAGGAGGTTAGGGGGTAGAAGGATTGAGCAAAATGGGAAAAGGATTCATGGATGTAGAGAACAGTGTGGTGATTGCTGGTGAGACATAAGGGAACTAACTGATAATGGCAAAATATACAATAAAGATTATTAAAAAAATAAGACTACTGGGGTATTAATTACTTGAATATTGGAAAGAAAATTCACCTTTTATATTCTGTTTTACAGTGGATGAGGGACTACAATTCAAATAGATCTGGAACTTGATTTTTCATTTCCCCACTGGGTTAGTATTGATTTTTTTATTCTTTTTAAAGTCGTTTTTGATTCACCTGATATTGTTCTATTTTTCAGATCTGACACATTCTTTATAAAAATGCATTCCCTATTTATCAGCCAACAATTTAGATAAATGTCAAGCTCACATGCTTAAGGAGAAAGGGTTTCTCACTGGCATCCCTTATCACTGAGGACAGAGTTTGTGGTCATTTAAAGCCTAGACAGGACAGATAACAATTGCTTCAGAAGTCTTGACAAATAAATTCCTGTTTCCTGAGGTATTTATACCACAAACATTAGAGGTTAGAAACAGAGTAAGATAGACTGAGAAGATACATGACTACTTAGCTGCTATTGTTCGGAAATCAGGTAATTTTGGGTTGTGATGAATCACTGAAGAAATAAATGGATGAGGTAGAAGAAAGAATAATGTGTACTGTGAGTTAAATATGTAATAGACAAAATATTACAGAGCTGAGGTTATTTTGTACTGAATGAACCTGAATGTATTCTCGATGTATTCTTGGCTAATTTTGCTATTACAGTGAGATATTTGGCACAGTAAATCTATAACTTATTATTACTTATTCGTTTAATTTTAAATTCAACAATACCAACAAGAAAATATTATGCACAGTTTGGGCTACCAACTAAAAATAAAACACTTCATTAACCTTCAGGAATTCAAAAGCTAGAAGAGAAACCATAGAAATACAACACTAACCACAATGTACTATTTTAATTAAGTGATCTATAAAGCAAAGTACTAAGGACTGAGAAGAGGGTAGCATGGTTTCATGACAGAGCTCTGATGAGTGTCTTATCATGGATACTTGTTGGTTTGGGGCCTGTTGACAAACTTCCTTTGGGAAACCAGACTGCACCAACGCTCAGTTCATGTGGGTGGGTGGGCCTTTTTACCTGGATACAGGGAGCCAGCCACATGACTCAGATCTGCCCGAATGGAACGCCTAATTCCCTCGACATACCAACTGATTCAGGGCAGAGCTAAGTTGGTCACTTCAGAGTAAATTCTGTTATTGTATGTAAGCCACAATAACAAATTCTCTCTGATTTAATTTACTTGAACCCTGAGGGGAGCTACTGACAATCATCTTGCCATTCCTGTCATCTGAGAAAGGAAATCAGTATCCTGTAGCTACCATAAAAAAATCACCACAAACTTGGTGGCTTAAATCAACAGATATTTGTCCTCTCAAAGTTCTGGAGGGAAGAAGTCTGAAGTTCAAAATAAAAGTGTCAACAAGGCCATTAGCCCATAGTCACAGTGAGAAGGGAAGACTCTTTAAGGTTGCTAATTGCTTTGTATTATCCATAAACAATCATTACCATGGAACTGGATTGGTGATGAAAGACAACTGAGGGTCACAGGAAGACTTGGAGCCCTGGATGACATCCACCATTTATAAAAATCATACCTTTTCCCCACCTCCCATTTCAATAGAATAGTGGGCACTGACACATTATCTAGAAGACATGTTCCTCAATCGAGCAAAAACATTTATAAAGAATCTATTATGTACAATGACTAAGATAGACAATCTCCCCATTCATCTCCCTTGGCTAGGTCTAAAGCATTCCCAACCTATCCTATGGCCACTTTGGGGCTATAAAACAGGGACAACATGGAAGAAGACCAGTAAACAGTTTTGAATGATGACCTTTGCAAAGAAAGATACAGGCCCAGCTCTTGAGTGTGTAATAAAAGTAGATTAGCAAGAAGAAAAAAAGAGATTTGCTTGAGTATAATTGCATGTTAAGCCTGTCCCTTTATGAGTTCAAGAAATAGAAAACCTTGAGTTAAGTTGAGATTATATGTTCACTATTGTGATATAAATTAAAAAATCTACCACATGGGCCATGGTATTGTTACAGAGCAACAAGGGGGGGCCTCAAAGGGCAATATATTATTCTCTGAAAGGAACCCCCCAGGTTCGTTATGTCCACCGCCAAAGGAAAGATATCTCTCAATGCCTGAGATTCAGTGAAAAGGAAAGGAATTTATTATTCATTCAAAATAACACAAACTAAAATTCCCCAAAATGTACACAGTCCTCCCAGCACCCTCCATGTGGCAAAAGGGAACACTTCCAAAGCCTCGTGGTCCTGACTCTCACCCAAGCTGTATGGTCCCAACCAAGATACCAAAGCCGTGTAGTCCCAAACAGATGCATGGTCCCAAAAAGAGACCCCAAATGGCTGCCTCACTGGGTTTAAATCCCAGCGCCAATCTTCTTTTGCAGCTCCATTTCTGGCTCCTCCCACAATTGGCTACAGCTGCCAGCATTCTGGGCAGGTGTGCCCTGTGGTGTGGAGCCTATTATCTCCAAGCTCTTCTAGATCCTATTACAAATCCCTATTTGGGGCTCCCCTCTCGGCTGCACCCTCTTACAGTATGGTAGTCATTAAAAAAAAATAAGTGATAGTATCTCACATTCATGAAGCACTCACCCTGTGTCAAGCATATACTCTGTGCTCTACACACATCTCTTCATATACTCTTTACAACGCCCCTAAAATATAGGAACACATATTACTTTCATTTTCCACTTAAAGAAACTAAGACATAGAGAGCAAGATCTGTCACAGACTGACTTAAAATTCCACCTGATGCTACCTCAATCAGTGCCTCACCTGTGTATTGTCCCAGCCTCCTGTACTTATCTCTAGTGTCACATTTACCAGACTGTATTGAAGTGAGGCTTTCAACTGATCTTTCTCCCCAGTACACTTAAGCCATTTATCTTTGGATCCTGAACCTAGCATAATGTAGGAATTAAATAAATATACAAATATAGATTGAATCACTGAACAAATAAACTGAAAAGTAGGCACTATGAAGAGTGCTGAGTTAAGAAGAGTAGAGGTAATTCAGGCTGTAGATGTTGGCAAGAATATTATGGGTGATGTAGGGAAGATGGAAGAGAATTCTGAAAGGAGAATATTATTTTAGCAAAGGCCAAATACCTAAAATGTTTTGGGGTACTAAGTCTGCTTCTCCAACAGAACATTTTTTGTTGCATAGTTCATTATGCCATAACATGAATAAGCATATTACATTTATTTCCATGTCAGCCTGCTCCTTTTGCTGAACCACAAGCATGAAGTATAGTCTCTACTTCATTTTCTACACACAACAATCCATTGAAAATATGAAACTGCACTGAAGTCAGATACCCCATGGACAGCTTGAATTCAACCATATATACCATATTTAAAAAACTCCGTAGGGAAAAATGGTCAATGTTCGCAAGGTTAACTGATCATATATATTACTATACCAAAAAAGTATAAAAGGAATGCCAAATATCAAAAACAAACAAAATTCCCCAAATACTCAGTGTAAGTCACGTATGTCCCAGAAATTATACTCAAAATTTGAACCTAGGGAAGATCTTTTAAAGAACTAAAATGCCAGTATTTAAAAAAGCAAAAAGACACATATTCTTAGTTATTAGTATTCAAACTCACCCAATTACATACAACTTTTGAGTAACTGAGGTGAGAAGTAAAATATAAGAAAATAATTCTTATTTTATTTTCTGAAATTTTTATTAAAATACGCATACAAAAAGTGTACGTATTGTAAGTGTGCATCTTAATGACTTTTTGCAGTCTGAACATATGTGTGTGACCAGTCCTAGTTCACGAACAGAACTTTGCAGCACAACAGAGGCCTGCTCTCATGTCTGCCTCCGCTCAGGAACCCTGAGGATAACTATTCTTGTGTTTCCAATGCCATAGATAAGTTTTGCCTGTCTTTGAATTTTATATGGAAGGGTTCATGCTTCATGTATCGCTTTTGGTCTGGCCTCCTTCATTTGACACTGTATTTCTGAGACTCACCCTACCCTGGGGACAGGTACAAAGTGTTCATTCTCATTTTGTCTAGCAGCAGTTCTCAAAGTGTGGCTCGTGTCATTCAAAGTGCGGACTAGAAGTAAACAATTTTCATAAATTCAGTAAAATATCATTTGTCCTTTTTGCCCTATTGATATTTGTATTGAGAGCACAAACACAATCGTGGGTAAAACCGCTCATACCCTAGCACAGATCAGGGTGATGGCACTAAACTGTACTGTAATTGTCCTGTAATTGCTCAACACCATGTACTAACAATCAACAAAAAACACGACAGAAAGCAATGCCAATTTCATTTGATAATGTCCTTAGTAAAAAATTATTAATCCTACCTGCTCTCAACCCTTGAGTCACGACTTTTTAATATTCTGTGTGATGTACTGTAAAGTATGCATCAAGTACTCACTACTGCATCCTAAAGTACAATGGATGAAAAGAACTCTTAAGAAAAAGCAAATTGAATTGCAAGCTAAACTAATCACTTTTGTTATGGAATACTATTTTTACTTGAAAGAAGAACTGACAGGAAAACTATGGCTATTAAGATGGGTATTTGACAAATATTTTCTCAAAAGTAAATGAAGTGAGCCTGTAACTTCAAGGAAAACAACTAGCTTTCAAACAAAAATTTGGAAAGCCTATCTGCCACCCATGAACTTGACAGTGTCCCAATACTTAAATACTTCATTTTTAAAAATATTATATAAGGAAATATGCAAATGTAGAGGATTAGTGTAACTTAGTGAACAATATTTTATAAATAACCAATGCATGACACAAAGTCATGTATGAGTAAAAGGTTGATTCAAAGTTCATGATAAACCAATGGAGTTAATGTAACAGAATATGAAAAATTCATCAATGTGATTTAGAATCTACATTACAACTAACCTTTAAGAAACTACCACTTATGAAGTTTTCATGTAGCATCAAAGGATATGAACATTTATTTAAAAAATTATTTATATATGTGTTTTATTCATATGCTTTAATATAACACATAACAGTAAGCCAAAGAGAAAAACAGATATGAAACTAGCTATTTTCTCATAAACCATTTGTTAAAGAGATTGCAAAATATAAAATAATACCTCTATTCTCATTAGTTTATTTGGAGAAAATAAAGTCATTTTTATAAAAAAATATGTATGTTAGTAAGCAATGAGTTTACTATTCTTATTTTAAATTAATGTATACATACATTTTTTTAATTTCTCAATTTTAAGTTATAATGTGGTAAATAAGAATAGCTATAATTAACATAATCAAAAGCTCTTTAAAGTCTTCAATAATTTTTAAGGACATGAAAGGTCCTCAGATCAAAAAGTTTGGGAGCCTCTGCTATACAGTATTTCGTTGTAAGCAGGGATTTAATTTTAACAGTAGCTTCTGGGAATATTCTTGAGATAGTATATATTTAGCTTAATTTCCTCATATGGCCTTTCTGCTTGTGGTTTCTTCTCTCCAACACTTTTGCACTGGGCCAATCAGATTATTCTTCAGTCTTGTACTTACAGTGGATATTACATCAGGTGCACTTTATTCCTCCTGGCAGGAATATCCCAGAAGGCTTTACCAAGAATGTGGGGCTGTGCTGTGGCTTTAAGGATTTGGCCAGAAGGAGGTCAGAGGAGGACAGAGCAAACTAGAGCAATGTAAGCAATAGACTTTTTCTTGGATTATGGATATGGTTTCCTGGGCTTCTCAGTTTAACAGCATCTTCTAACACCAAATGTAAAACAATCTCCCTGTGTCCTTGTAACACATAACCCTGTTTTTTTTCTTGGTTTGTATTTCTTTCTTCCCTGCTGCCTTTCCCAGAATGTGAGCTCCAAGATTGTAGAGACTTTGTCTTGTTCATTGACTGGAATTGTGTCTGGAAGACAGTTGGTTTAACAGATTAATTTGTTTAATAGATTAAGCATTCCCTCTTCAGAAGTCTGTTTATTTTGCTATTCATTTAAAATAAAGAAGAATTCCAAGATCCAGAACTCTGTTTTATTTCATGGGTATAGGAGGCTTTTCCCTGTTTGGGTATATAAGAAAATAACATCATAAAGCATTTTACAAAGTTTCTAGGAGCTACATTTTGACTGAAAATATTACCTTTCCTTTTGGTTTCATCCCATTATTCTTAGCCATACAGACAGTTGGTACTAAATAATTTCACAACTCCCTGGAAGTATATGACTTATAAATAGTAGATTTATACCATATTTCTTCTAAATTATTACCTATTTAAACTCTCTATTTTTAGTAATTTATATATTTCATTATAAACTACATTCTCCATTCTGCTCCTTAGATGTCTTCAATTCATGTAGATTTTCAGATTTAATCTTCTTGTGTAAGAGAGCATACTTCCCTAGACTGTTACTTAAGAGTTTTGAAACTAGAAGAAAATATGTATTTTTATTTAAATGTTGCCGGCACACTCTATATGTACTAAGATAGAAAGATCACCAAGACATGCTATTAAGTATATATAAAGCAAGAGATATAACTGCATATATACCTTGTTCTTATTTGTATTTTCTTTCTTTTTTATCCTCACCCAAGGACATTTTTTTCACTACTTTTAGGGAGAGGGGAAAGGAAAGGCAGAGAGAGAGTACACATCAATTTGAGAGAGAAACACTGATTGGTTATCTCCATACACACCCCAGCTGGGAATTGAACCCACAACCAAGGAATGTGCCCTGAACAGGGGATGGAACTGCAACCTTTTGGTTTATGGGACAATGCTCCAACCAACTGAGCCACACTAGCCAGGGCTGTATTTTCTTTTTAAATAAAGCATATGTAGTCCTTTAAATGTCTGCATGTGTGTAGATGGGCTCTGAAGTATGACAATAGAAAATTAGAGGTGTTTGTCTCTTGGGAAGGGATGGGAAGACTGGGAGAAAGGATGAAAGGAGACTGACGTTTTACTATGTCCTCTTTGGTATCTTTTGAATATTTGTACACCGTGTGCATTACTTAATTATTTAATTTTAAGGAAGTAAATTTTACAGATAAAATTTAATTGGTGTCCACATGTACCTATTAAAAGACAGATTGGCAGAGTGAATTTAAAAATATGACCCAACTATATGCTGCCTACAAGAAACTCACCTCAAAGATAATATAGGTAAGTTGAAAGTAAAAGATTAGGAAAAAAAAAGATATTCCATGCAAACATTAATCAAAAGAAAGCAGGACTAGCTATGTGAATATCAGATAAAGTAGACTTGAAAGCCTAGAGAGACATGACGTAATGATGAAAGGGCCAATCTACCAGCAGAACATGATGAGCTTTGATATGTATGCACCAAACAACAGAGCTGTGAAGTATCTGAAGCAAAAACAGGTGGAACTGAGAGGAAATATAGATTTTTCTAAAATTATAGTTAGAGACTCCAATATCTCTCTCCAACAACAGAACAACTAGACAGAAAATCAGCAAGGGTATAGAAAATTCAACAACACCATCAACCAACAGAATCTAATGGACTCTATGAAATAGTACACCCAATAACAGAGCTCACATTTTTTTGAGAATTTATTGAACACATACAAACATTGGCTGGATCATAGGCTGTAAAACAAATGTCAACAAATTTAAAAGAATTTAAATCGTACAGATTGTGTTCTCCAACCACAATAGAAGCAAACTAAGATCAACAATAGAAAGAAAAACAGTGCACAATGGGTCAAAGATGAGGTCTCAGGAGAAATAAAAAATTACCTTGAACTGAATGAAATGAAAATATATAAAAATGTGTGGGACACAACTAGAGAATGTAAGAGGGAAATTTATAGTATTAATTGCTTACATTAGAAAAGAAGAAAAGTCTCAAATCAATCATCTAAGCTCCCACTTCAAGAATCTAGATAGAGAAAATAAAAATAAGCCCAAATAAATAGAAAATGAAATAATAAGAAGCAGAAATCAGTGACATTGAAAACAGAAAAACAATAGAGAAAATCAATGAAACTAAAACCTGTTCCTTTGAAAAGATAAATAAAATGGACAAACCTCTAACATGACTGACAAAGGGAAAAACAGGGAAGCCACAAAGTAACAATATCAGAAATTAAACAAGGGTATCATGAGAGATACTGCATAATATAGGAACACTGTGGACAATTTTACATACATAAGTCTGACAATTTAGATGAAATGGGCCAACTCCTCGAAAAACACGAAGTGCCAAAACAGTATGAAATAGATAATTCATATATTCCAATAACTATTGAGGAGGTTGAATTTATAATTTAAAGCTCAAAAAAAAAAAAACCCAAAAAAAAACAACCCTCCAGGCCCAAAACAGTTTCACTGGAGAATTCTTCCAAATATTTATAGAAAAAATGACACCAGTTTTACACAATCTCTTCCAGAAAAAAGAAGTGAGAATACTCTCAATTCATTTTATGAAGATAGTATTACCCTGACACCAGGTAGAGTGTAAGAAAACTATAAACCAATATCACTCAGGAAGATGCATGTAAAGACCTTAAGAAAACATCAGCAAATAGAATTTAGCAATAAATAAAAGAAATTCTATACCATGACAAAGTAGGTTTTATTTCAGCAATATGAGATTAGTTCTTTTCTTTGAAAATCAGTTAATGTAATCTACCATATTAACAGGCTAAAGAAAAAAAAATCACTATGTCATTTTATGAAAAAAAGCATTTGTCAAAGTTCAATACCTGTTCATGATTAAAAAAAAAAAAAACCTCTCAGATAAAAAAAAAACCTCTCAGAAAACTATGTATACAGGGGCATTTCTTCAGCTTGATAAAGCTAATGTTACAATTAATGAAAGATAATGCTTTACCCCAAAGATCAGAAACAAAGCAAAGATATCTGCACTCTTATTCAACATAGTACTAGACCCCTGGCTGGTGTGGCTCAGTGGATTGAGCACCAGCCTGTGAAGCACAAGGTTGCTGGTTCAATTCCCAGTCAGGGCACATGCCTGCGTTGAGAGCCAGGTCCTCAGTTGGGGGTATGTGAGTGGAAATCACACACTGATGTTATTCTTCTCTCTTTCTCCCTCTCTTCCCCTCTCTCTATAACTAAATAAATAAAATCTTAAAAAAAATTTAGAGCTCAACATAGTACTGGAAGTTCTAGCTAGCACAATAAAACAAGAAAAGTAAATGAAAGGCATACTAATCACAAGGAAAGAAATAAGACTATCCCTATTTGCAGATGACAACATTATTTACATAGAAAATCCCAAGGAATCTTAAAAAAAAAACCAAAAAACTCCTAGAAACACTGAATTCAGCAAGGCCACATAATACAAAGAAACATACAAAAATCAATTCCATTTCTGTGTATTACCAATGAACAACAAAATTTAAAATACAATAGCAATTATACTTATTCCCCTCAAAACTGAAATATTTAGGTGTAACTAACAAAATTTGTATGGGCTTTGTATGCTGAAAACTAAAAAAATAGTGATGAAAGAAATCAAAGATCTAAATAAATGGAGAGAAATACCATATTCATGGGCTAGGAGACTCAAATATAGTCAAGATGTTAGTTCCTTAAACTGATATACAGGTTTAGTCCAAATCCTATCAAAATCCCAGCCAGAATTTTTATACATATTGGAAAGATTATTCTTTCTAAAATTTGCAGAAAGTCAAAGCAACTAGAATGGCTATGAAATTTTGTTTTAGAAAAGTAATGAGTGAGAAATCAGTCTACCCATTTTTTTTTTTTTTGCAGCTATGGTAACCAAAACTATGTGATATTGGTGGGGGGCAAAACATAGATCAATGGGACAAAATAAAAACCTAAAAATAGGTCCACACAAATATGTCCAACTGAGCTTTGACAAAGGTACAAAAGCAATTTAATGGAGAAAGGATAGCCTTATCAACATATGGTACTGGAGCAATTGGACATCTGTAGGAAAATAAATAAGAACTTTGACCTACACCATGAGTTGTACACAAAAATTAACCCCAAATAGATCATGAACTTAAATATAAAATGTAAAACTATGTTTTCTTCTCTTAGGAAAAAAACAAGGGAAAATTTTTGAGACTGAAGTCTAAGCAAGAGTTCTTAAGCTAGCCCTGACCAGTGTGGCTCAATTGGTTGGATGTGATCTCGCAAAGTGAAAGGTTGTTGGTTTGATTCCCGGTCAGGGCACATACATACCTAGGTTGCATGTTTGGTCCCCGGTCAGGCAAGCGGCAACTGATCAATGTTTCTCTCTCACAATTGATGTTTCCTTCTTTCTCTGTTTCCCTTCCCTTCTCTCTCAAAACAGTTCTTAATGCTTGACCCCAAAGGTACAATTTATAAAAGGGAAAATGACAATCCAAGCTTCTTCAAAATGAAAACATTTGCTCTACAAAAGACCGCAAGGGATAAAAAGACAAGGCGCAGACTGGAAGGACATATTTGCAAACCACATATTCAATAAGGGATTAGTATCTAGGATGTATAAATAACTCAAAACTCAACAGTGAAAAAAGCAACACAGCTAATTAGAAAATGGGCAAAAGACATGAAGAAACATTTGTCCTTGTTACAGCAGTTGCTGTCAGAAGACTTGAATTTAAAGACTATAAAAATATATGCAGACATAAACTTCACCTTATACTGGAAAAGAAACTGAGAAAAAAACAGGCTGGACTTTGGGACTCTTACTCACGGTGTCACTTAGGACTAAAGAATTGAGAACGTACAAATACTGAACAAATAACTTCTGTGGGTATTTAGGTGAATGTAAAAAGGCTTGAACCAATTCTCTAAAGACTTCTCCATGTGGTATTTCCACTGTCAATCTCAGGAGAGATCTGGATTAGAAATGTAGAGACAAGACTATGGGGGCTAAGAGAGAAGAAAAACTCTCTTCTCTCTGGGAGCCTTTTGAGAACATATAAACACTCCCTCACTGAGCTAGAAAGTGAGAAATCTCTTCAGTTTCTCAGAGACAGGGCTGGTCTTAGAGGCTCTGTCCTGGATGTAAATTATTGTGTGTGGTAATTCCAATATCACCCCTGCACACGATGTTTGGTGAAGTTTTGTGAGAACTTGCAGCCTGGTCTCTGCTGCATGTAGAATTAAGGGAGGAACTGGTTTTTGCTTTGGATTAAGTGGCTAAAGTTACAAAATGAACCCCTTCCCCCAACACCAGGTCAGAGAGATGGTAAAAACATCTTTGTGCATCAACACAGAGGCAGCATGTGGTGGCTATGCAGAAAGACCAAATGGCAGAACATGGAAGACCTGCCCCATCCTGCACATTCTCAAGATAGCACCCTTGAGAACGCAGGAAAATTTATTGGAACCTTTGAAAGAGGGGCCAATTTCAGGCATCAGCATCTGTGAGACTGCAGCACACACCATCTGAGTATTTAGAGGGAATAAGATAAATTTTGCAGTCACTGGTTGTTGAGGCTGAGACATTTTGGCTTCACTAAGTTGAGAGACAAGATCACTCTCCCCTTTTCAATCACACAATGTCTTTTCATTAGAAGCCTGAAATAGCAGGGTTTTTCTGGGCTCTTCCATTTTATTGAAAACCTACTCATAATTAGCTTCCCACAACTCCTCCTAGATTTCTTCCACCATTACTCATCATCCTGGTCTATTTGTGTTACAGATTTTGATCTCAACCTCCATTAGCTTCACCAAGTTTAGTACCGTTTTGTTAAGTCCATATTGCTAATCTTTGGGGAATGTACATACTTCTCTCTTACTACTAGTTTCAATGCTTCCAAGTCAATCTGATTGTTCACAGAGGTTCTTAGTATGAGGTCTGTGGCTATGAAGGTTCATAAGTAAAATTCTAGCAATCCATGAATTCAGATGGGAACAAATTTCACATCTTTATTTTCATTAACCTCTAAATGAAATTGAACATTTCTTCTATTACTACAGCAAGCAACAAATCACAGTGAAATAAATGGAACATAGTAGCTAGTTTTATATTGCATACTAATTGTTTCAGATATCTCAAAAGTCATTTATATTCATTACTAACTCAAATTATGATAGTGATAAGATGGGTCACTAGATCTTGTTATTTAATGTTTATAATGAAGCACATACATTTAATCACAACGTTTTTAAATATTTTGATAACCTTTTCAATATAATTGATTGCCTTTATAACTCTAGCTTTTTTTATGCAAAAACAAACAAACAAACATTCTGAGAAGGGATGTATACACTTAACTAAAATGTCCAAAGGAAAAATAGAGCAAAAATTTATTTTAAATTATTGAAATAGCCAAAAGTTTTATAACTCAATAGCAAAAAGATTAAAAGCTACCTAAACCCAATAACAGAAGATTGGTGAAATAATTTATGATATATATTTACTGTAGAATATCATATAGTCACTAAACAAAATGCTGTAGAACACTATTTAATGGCATATATGGATAGATATCAAAATATGCTATGTAAGAGAAAAGTCTGTACACATGATCATTTTTTTATAAATCAAACATACATATGTGTACACAAATATCCCTACAATGCAAATATATAGAAAACAGGTGTCAAGACACACAAAAATGCTAATGGTGGTTACTTATCTATGGTGGAAACTGTTGGTAATCTTTTAATTTTATTTAGGAATTTTCCATCAATTTGTAATTGTTTTTGCAAGTAAATATATAAAAAGTATTATCCTCAAAAGAAATGAAATCCTAAGAAAGGATCCAGAGGGATTTGTTATTTTTATATTTGATAACCTAAACATTCATTCATTCAACAAATAGATCTCAGTTCAGTGGTCAATATTATAGAATGAATTAATACTATTTATATGATCCACTATCATTATGGGAAAAAATTTACTGATTTTCACATAAATGACCTAGCAGCTAAACCAGTAGAAATTGTATTTATTTTTTAAAAGCTTTTTATTTACTTCTTTTTAGGGAGAGGGGAAGGGAGAAATAAAGAGAGAGAGAAAAACATCAGTGTGTGCTTGCCTCTCGTGCGCCCCCACAACCTGGCCCACAACCCAAGCATGTGCCCTGACTGGGAATTGAACTGGCGACCCTTTGGTTCACAGGCTGGCACTCAACCCACTGAACCACACCAGCCAGGGCAAGTAGAAATTTTAATCAAGCCCAGTTTATCAACTTTTTAGGCTATGGGACCTGAAGTCAGTTCTATCTTTAGCACAAGTATCAGATAGTCATTTCTTTCAAAATTGTTTCCCGCTGATCAATAATTTTGTCTTCAGAAAGTCCTTTTTGCTTTTTTTGTTAATTTGTATTTTTGATTTTTGAGTATCTTGTGACAAAGTAAAAATAAATTTAGATCCCCTCATACAAATCATCCTATTAAAAATAAGCATACTTCATAATAACACATCTTTCTGAATTTACATTCCTCAAAACAAAAACTTCTCTATCCTGTGACTGTGCCATGTTTCACAATTCTGAATAATTTTGAATCATATTGTCACTGGAAATAATATTCACTGCTATTTTATTTTTATATCTGGGTATTTCAAAATGTCTATCATATTCCTTATTTGCTAACATTGTTAACTGGAAAAATACAAATTTTAATAATGCTCCTAACTAAAGGTTTTGTGATTTTAAAATACAACTCTTCTAAAAATAGATACTCATCTAATATGCGAGATGTGACTATGGGGTAATTGGCCTGATATTACAGCTTCTGTTCAGTAAACCACCAGAATTTACGTAAGAAATAAAGGTCATCCCCTCTGAGGGGTCACCTTGAGAGACCCCAGACATACTTCAATGACATCTGCCTTTACTCAGAACAATGTTACGACCTCTCTCTTGGGCTTATCTGTAGTCTGTTCCTTTTTATTTGAAACAAATGTCTCTAAAGGTGGCCAAACTATATTCTTTAAAGTTAGATTCGATCTTCATCAATAGCTAAAAGTAATCTAGAGTCGGAGAAGAGTCCCTGGGCGCACCAGGGAGAAAAAGTGGGTGTGACCAAAGCCCTGGGGGTAATGCAATGTGAAACTCTGTTTTGGGGTGATATTTAAAATATTCACTAGGTATGGCAGGACTCCAATTAATCAAAACAGATGTCACTAAAGGAAGGTCTTGGAGAACTTTGACCAAGAAACAGGTATTAACATTTTAGTAGGTAAATTGTAAGGCATTCTATATGGTGCTACAGACAGGAGACCACAGTAGTGGGAATATGTGGGCACTTGGAGATTTCTGAGCTGTGGCATTTACCAACCAATAAAGGATACTCAGGGTATTTCAATGTCCACTGAATGTGGGTCCTTCCAAAAAGTAAGGAGGCCACTGCTGTTTTTGTGTGGCCTAGACATTGACTCTGAGGACACTGTCCAAGAGTTGTTGGAAGGCGCTGAGAGCATCACCTGCAGTATTGGAATAAATGTGTGGGATCTGAAAATACTGATTAGGACGGATATTACTTATGCAAATATTTAGGTTCTCTAAACTCATTAAGTACAGGCACTATGATTTTTTCACCTTTTCTCCCTAGGACCTAGCACAATGCTTGGTGTATAGTAGTTCCTTAATAAATATTTGTTGAATAAATAACATGTTTTTAAAGAAAAATAACTTCAAAGTTCATAAAGATTTAAAAAATTATTTTTATTTTTGAGATCCATAACCTATCTTCAATTTATTGGAGGTAATTCTAAAATTCTCTTTGAAGAGAGAAATCCACCAATATATTATATTCCAGACCCAAAATCCTTTGGATAGAAGCATATTTCTCTCTGGAAAGCAGTCCTTTTCAACCCTCTTTTGATTATGACATCACTCGAAAAGCTACAGGTAGATAGGAATTTGTCTTTAACTCTTTGAAGGTCCTATTATTTCTAGCCAAAAAGAATGTTCCATTTAGCAGATAGTATTTGAGACTTTCTGGAGGCAAGGGCTACTCATTGCTCAGGCTATAGGTGTCTAGTGCTATGCACTTAATGCATCATTTACTGGTCCTAACAACCCCTTTGATAGTTGAGGAAACTGAGACCCAGAGGAGCTAAGCAACTTCCTTATCTTTACACAGCTAGTAAGAGGTGAAGATACATTTTGATCCAGGAAACTTGATTCCAGATCCAAGCACCACCAACACAGGATACTAGGAAGCAGGAGCTCATTTCTCTTTAGTCAGTCAACAAGGTAGGACCTGAAGGATTTCCTGCACCTAAAAAGTACCTTAGAGCTCCCATTATTACACTGACTCTCAAAACCTAGGTACTGGAAGGGAGACTTTCTTGCACAATCATCTTGTAAGTGAGTACTGAATACATATGATGTTCAGGCACTGTTCCAGGTTCTGAGAGGGCAGGTAGGGACCCATAATCTTATCATGATTGGTAAACATAGCACCTAGAACCTTACTCAAATCTTCTAGGGTTTCTTTATTCACTACTCCCAATGGTAAATAAACTGAATCCCTGTCTTCAGTTTGAATTCTGGATCCTAAGCAATTATCCTTGATGAACTGCAAAATAGTCTTATCTCTAGAAAGGAGGCGATCTACTGTTTTCTTCTTTCAGGATTCTCCCGGGGGAGTATTTGATCTCATTTGACATTCTGTCCTTATAAGGATAGCAATAGAGGGAGGAGGACATAGTGGAGGGAAGGGGTGAAGCATACAGACTATTTGGAACACAGGTATCATATAAACATTCTATTACCATGAGCAGCCTTTTTCTGTTACTGCGGGATTATCCTGGATAATTCTGGTATTCAGAGCCGGTGTCATTAAGGCTAATTATTTCATACTTGAATTTTATGTTTTAGGAGGTATTTCAAGTTATACAGTAGCCTTATGTATTATTGTAATTAGAACCAATAGAAATTTTAACTGAACTTTGTACCTTGAATGATTACGTTGTACTTGAAATGGAGGTTAATAAATAACCAGAGAAGGCTACCAAAGAACTAAAACCTAGTACAGTAAACTGTACTAAATGTCCCAAGCAAGCTGAGAGACTTTTTAAAACCATTAATTTTTTCACTATGAATTAGCTAACATCTGCTGAGAAGTTGTCTGCTCTAAGTGGAGTTAGTGACTCCATCCTGCCCCTGTCTGGGTAAGATTTCAAGGTAAAAAAAGGGTTTCTAAGAATCACAGAATAAAGAGTTTTTACCATTTCCCCCTAAATCCCAAATTCTCAATTTTAAAGCCATCCTACTGTCCTCAGGTTTTTGTTTTTAATTGTTTTTTATTTTATGATGCATGGCTTTGAATCTCTTTTTTGAAACAAAGTATAACAATTTTTTAAAGAAGCAAACAAACAATATATAGATAAATCAATAATTGGAAGGATCCATTTTTTTTCACCTAAAGATTTGATCTTGTGAAGCTACAACTTCCTTTGGGAGAAATCATGTTTAAAACTGTTATTTACATTTTTGCTTCAGTGTAAATAAATGCTTGAGTCTTTCTTAAGAACAAATTTTGCCAAAAGATAAAAAGTGACATTTCTTACCTTCTTCTAAGAGGCAAATATGTCAGAACTTTCCCTTGCTTTTGATTTTGGCACAAAAATAGAAAAAAAAAACAAACTTGAAAGCTGAATACCAAAAATCTTTCTCAAAATGCTGAGGTATATATATCTTCTATACTGTGAAAGAGAAATCATATTTCAGTTTCAAATTTAAAAAGACCTTCTTTCTCACACTCCTTTCTTATACTCGGAGGCAGATTATCAAGTTAACCATCCTATAGTCACATACCTGTAAGAAGAAAATGTTAATGGGTTTTGTCAAAGGGATTGCAAAAAACTAGTCCCTTCATTTCATGGAGTGATTCTGATTTTTCTGGTCCTCTAAACATTTTTCTTCCTTTGTTTAAGTCAAATCATCAGTTCAATAATACATGATGCTCAAACCTTGCAATTTCAGACTCAAGAATGACGGGGAGCATGCAAAATGGACATTACAGCACACAATTCTGCTCTGCGGAAACTGGCATAATAGCCTGAAAAATAGCTTCGAGTCATGAAATGCAGTGCCCTGACCCCTCAGAGAGAATCACGTCCCCAGGTCCCAGAACGATGACTACTGTCCAACACCCTCACTCCACGTTTGAGCCCTTTCACTCTGTGTGGTTTTCTCCTTGGGGATCATTTTTGGGTTTCATAATGATTAGTTTGTGTATGAAAAAGGAAAGCTCGAGACTATAATTTCATACATATTTTAAAAAAAAGCACATAAAGGAAATTCAGCAGTGAGACAAGTAAGTAATCTCCTGGGGCCTGCTGTGACCAAGAGTATACCTGTGAGAAGGACAAGCTGATAATGACAGTCAGCACATAAAGGGACAAACCATGAGGAAGAAGCTTTGTGTCCCTCTAGCTTTGGGACCTGTGCTCTCCTGGTGCCCCCTTCAGACACAGAGAAGCAGATGGCAGCTGTTAAACCGAATGATTATGAGACCACCCAAGTCAGAAATTCAGTGACAAGTAGAGGGAAAATATTTCTTTTAACTTTGGCAGACACATATTTAAGGAGATACTTTTCAATAAAGTCCTAAGTGAAGGGTAGATTGAGACAAAGTGCGGCTGAAAGCAAAGCCCAGGGGTAAAAAGTGGATTGAGCAAAAAGTACCTGGAGGAGGGGTTAGAACCAGATCAGGAGGTAGGGAGCCAGGGCACAGACCTGCTGGACGGTTCCTCAGCTTCAAAACCACACTGGCTCCCAGGTCACCTCGCTGCAGAGCCCGGAGGAGAGAATAACCTGGCTGTCAACCCTGGGTTGGCATCTCAAACTCTGTGAGACTTTGAGCCAAGTACTTAATAGCTCTGTGCCTCAATTTCCTCATCTGGGAAGAATAATAATAATTCCGACAACCAGTCCAAGAAAACACCTACAACAGTGCTCGGCACACAGCAACAGCTGAGTAACTGTTAGATTTTATTATATTCTTATCAACAGCCATGTGAACATATTATTTCCCCTTAAAAAAAGGTGCTGAAAACATGTTCTACCCTCTTCAGCTTTACTTAAAATTTATTAAAAAGGAAAGCGATCTTCCTTAACTTACTCCACTCCATTGGTGGAATAAATTCAGGAGGTTTCTATACATTTTTACTTGTACTCAGCTTGTATTGCTCTCCATGAAAAAAGTAAATACCTCAAAACAACAGCAAAAAAGAAGAAGAAAATCTGTGTGCCTTTTCCATGAGTAGGTGAGAAGGTAGGAGCCCGGGTTCCTCTGGGGACAGAAGATAAAGTGGTAGGAACTGGGAAATGGGGCTGGGGAAGGAGGAAGGGAAACGACAGAAACAACTGAGGGCCAGTCTCTTTGTGACCTGACTGGAGGTCATTTTTGGCTGATAAAAACCGAGTTGTCCTTCCCTCTGTCTACAGATTGTCTACAGATTGTCTACACTCTGGCTATATCAGAATAAAATAGTCATGAAAATGAAAAATTATCTCAAAATAATTAAAGGCCAAATATAACTTCTCAGTCACTGGAATAAACATATATTTAATACCATATTAGGCCAATATACTCTTTGAGACTGGAAAGAATGAGTCAATGATCTTGTAAATAAAAAATGTGGACACAAACGTGTTATCTGTTTGCCAATTTTACACATCCATATTTCGTAATTAAGTCCATGACTCCTTTTCTTCATGTGAATCTAGTTCCTCTTTCAAGCTCAAAGCAAATCTTGTTTTAAAAACAGGTCACTGCTTTCAGTTTGTATTGATGTTCAGATAACTGGTTGTTTCAGACATGACTTTTAAGTAACCAATAATAAAACGTGATATTAAGTAGATCTTCAAATATTGATGCTATAACAAAATGCTATGTCTTCACAGATTTTATCAACTCATTCATCACAGATGCTTTAAAGACAATGGATTTCACTAAACTGTTTTCCAAGGCTGCAAGCAACTTAGAATTCCCTGTGGGGGTTTACTAAACATGGAGATTCCTGGGGTCCATTGGTAGAGATTCTGCTTTTAGAAAGCTATGTGGAGTCCAGAAATCTGTATTTGTTTACAAGGCTTCCCAGGTGTTATCCAGACCTGCCAGGCTTAGAAAACAGCCAGTCCAGAATCCCTTCATCCACATTCCTAACAAACTGTTACTCAGATGTGTTTTGCGCTCTTGCAGAGGAAGCAATCTCCATGCAGTTTGTTAGGTAGCCTTCACGGGGAAGGTCTGATGGTCTGAAAGCTTTTGTTTACATTAAACTGAAATGGGTCTGGCAGTGACTTCCTTGCACTGTTTCAGTTCTGCCCTCTGGTATAACAAGTGTTATTCTATGTGAAAGCCCTTCATGCATTTTGATATGCTTTCAGGTCCCCACAAGTTTTTCTTCTACAGTCAAACAGCCAGTTTCAACAACTGCTCACAGATCCTTTACCATCAAAGGTATTCATGCATCTACCACAGCATCTACAGTCTGTTCAGATCCCTTCCTTCCACCACTGTTGGAACTAGTGTACCTAAACCAGCCACTTGACCCTGCAGAGGAATAGAGTGGCATGTTGTCAGAGACCATATGGAGCTATAAGTACCATTTGCTATTGATTCTCAAATACTGACAAGTGTAATAATGTCACTATGTGATGAAATTGTCACCAATCCAAGATGACATGAGAAGAATGACTAAGTTCATTTGATCTGTACTTTTCTTCCTATATAATGTCCTGTCCAGGTCCTGTTTAAATTTAATTTCATTTTTTAATGAAATTATAAGGATAACAGGTTGTGTGCTTGGCTGATCAGTTTATTATACTAGGAAGTTAGCCATTGTATGTTAATGAGTCCTATTTCTTTAAGATGTACCGGTCCTTAAAGACCAAAATCTGGGAACCACTGTCCTAACCTTGCCTCCCTCACTGATACACCAGTGTTCCCTAATCTAACTCTTACCTCTCCAGGACTCACCACAAGATACAGTGGCTCACAAATAACTAGAATAATCAGAGCATTAGAATCAAATGAGTTTTATGAAAATACAAATTCCCGGGCCCCACCACCAGAAATTATGGTTCAGTAGGTCTGAGGTGAGGTTCAGTATCTGTATATTTTTAAAGCTTCCCAAGTGATCCTGAGATCATTCAGGATTAGAAAGCACTTCCATAACCCACATTTATTCGGTACGTCTCGTCTATGTATTTGTAACTTAGCATCACCAGGGAGTGGGGGGATTAGGAGAGCAGCCATCTGGTCAAGAGTCTTAAAGCAGCAGGCAGATTTTGATATACAAATGTTACCCAGCCCCTTCCCTTAGGTATTAGGTGTTACTACCTTTTCCTCCCCTTTCAGCCTGCTCAACTCCATCCAATAAACTGACCCCAGACTCTTGGGTTTTATCAATATTCCTATTAAAGCATAGTACCCAAACTAAAACATAATAATCTTTACTAATATGGACACCAAACATCTACTAATATAGTTTCAGAGCACCTTCACTTTCATGGAGGCACCAGCACATGAACTTACTGAGGTCTGGACCAATCCCCACTATCTGGTTTCACCTGAATTCCATCAAGCAGGTCTCCCTCATCTAATACATCTGATGTTTAAAAATACAACTTTAGCCCTGGCTGGCGTAGCTCAGTGGATTGAGTGCGGGCTGCGAACCAGGCATCGCAGGTTCGATTCCCAGTCAGGGCACATGCCTAGGTTGCAGGCCATGTCCCCCAGCAACCGCACATTGATGTTTCTCTCTCCCTCTCCCTTCCCTCTCTAAAAATGAATAAATAAAATCTTAAAAAAATACAACTTCAAGTTACCATTTATTCAAAGTTATACAACTTTAAGTTACAACTTGTATCACATTTGTTACATTGTCTTTCTAACAGATTATATAATTTTTAATTTCAAAATATTGAATATCTTTTCCAGAGAGTATCTTATGTAATGGGTCCTATGTTATGTGAACTTGAGAAGTACACCTTCCTTTTCAATGCAGAGGGGGAAGAAAATGAAGACTGGGATACAAGACACTTTAGTCCCAGCCTTGACTGCCTCCAACTAGCTGCGTGGCATCACCATTTCAGTATTAATTTTCATCTGTGAAATATCAGCTAAAACTCTGAGCTCTTAGAGTTCTAAAACATATGATCTTAGAATATGCCAATGATATAAAAGAACATTCATCTTTATATCCTTTAAAGTACTCATGCTCCCTCTGTTTGTCTATTAAACTTGTAATATCAACTAATAAAAATAAATAATGACATAAAAAAGAAAAATATAAATTCTATGTTGTCATTCAAGTAATTGGTAATATATTTGTAACAGTGACGGCAAAAAACATGGTGTTTCTTAAAGATTCTACTTGGAAGTGACTAATGTCACTTCAATTCCACTGGCTACAGCAAGACATACAGTCCCACACTGCAGTGGGACAAAGAAAGTACAATCTTCCTGTACAGAGGACACCACTGAAAAAGGTGCCTGCAGAAAAAAAGTAACAAATATTTTAAATACATAATATAGTCTATCACGTCCCTCATTTTGAAAATTGAGGCCACATGTACCTTTCTCCATTCTTTTAAATTATTCTAGTTTTTCAAAATTTCTAAAATATGATAGTGCTATAATATCATTGAGTTTGTCTATCACTTAAAATATAATTTTTCTGGGTCTGGGGATTTGAATTTATCTAAAATAGGTAAGTCATTGTTAAGCTTCTCTTCCTGTGGATGTCAATGACCTTAATGCAATGATCTCTTGATGTTGGCAGCTCACAGATTGTTCTTGGTATAGACAGAAGAAAAGAGGAAGTGCAATGTTTTCTTTAAACATGATACTATCATTCTCAAGCAATAGACCTATAATTTTCATCTATCTATTTTCCTGAAAATAGCCCTAAAAATTACTGCTGCTCTTTCCAGTGGTTTTTGCGAACCTCAGCTAATCCTTGGCTTTAACGCTCTTGAAATTCTTGTCCCACTCCCTCATATTCTCCTCAGTTGTGTGTTATCCCTTCCACAGCTCCCACAGCTATCTTTCAGCCTTATCAGATGGCTTTAGTGTAAATATGGCCAGGTGCTCTAACTGCTCCCCATTTTCTTCCCACTGAGAGTATTTTTAATTGTGTTGTCAGAATTCAGTCCTCCACACCACCATAAAATTATATTGATTGAGTCTTCCTTTGACAAAGTCATTATTTTTTAAAGAAAATGTTTCATCAGATATTATTTGATACACCTTTACTATATCCTCACGGCTTATTTTTGTAATAGTGTGGAGACAATATCACATAAAGGTTAAACACTCAGTCTCTGGAGACAAACTTAAATCTTGGTATTTTTACTCATTAATTGCATCACATTGGGCAAGTTACTTAACCTTTCTGTGCCTCAGTTCCTTCATCTGTAAAATGGGGACAATTACAGTATTTTCCTTATACTGTTATTATAAGAATTGAGTGAGTTAATATACAAGTATGTAAAGTACTTGGAACAGTGCCTGGTACACAGGCAACCCTATGTGCCGTTGTTATTGGGTCACACAGTTCAAGCACCTCAGGCATGACAATTTTTCTGCTTCTACTGAGATACAGAAGTTATAATTTCTCATAATCTTATATATGGCATTCCTCTTTAGAATAATGCCCTTCAGAGCTTGCTAAAGTACTCATCAAACTGGGAACTAGCACCCACAGCAAGAATGTGGGAAAAGAGTTCTAGTTCAAGATGGTGGGCTCAGTACTCAGGTGGTCCCACCTTCTTCCCGAGACAAGGAAAAAGACTCTAAAGAAATTCCAAAAGGAATGAAGCCTTGATGGGAAAGATAATAAGAGAGATGAATCCACAAATTCCTAGGAACAGAAAGCAAACAATCCTTTGGATAAGTGAAACAGGGCATAGGAGGCCACAGCACAGAACAGCAGAAGAGGCCACAGCGAAAGCAGAGCCTAATTTCCAATGGGATGTCGGAGGGTCTCCCAGCTCACAGAGCAGAGGTGTAGTGGGAAAAAGTAAAAATAGGGGTGGGAGTCATTGAAAGTCCTTCAATAGCATAGCTGCACTAGGTGGCCCTACATACACATGTACAACACACCCCAGGACCCAGTGTTCACTCCTACAACATAAAAACAGCATATGCACATATAGGAGTTGAGTAAGCTTCTCGAAGTACACGCTGCTAGGGTGAGCCCTGGTTTCTCAGTCCCTCATCTACTCACCCTTATGCAAATTCTGCAGATAATAAGCCCTACCTACATACAAAGAGCCTTCAGGGAAGCATCCTGGGAAAAGAAACTGACCTATAGAGCAGTCAAGGAAACCTAGGATAGTCAAGCTAAACATTTAGCCTAAAATAGAAACTGGTAAGCAAGGACTACCAGACAAATGAGGAAGACTGACAACTTTAAAGAAAAACATCAAGGTAAAGTCAGAGGCCTAGACCCAGCAGACTATAGTCGAAATGCAAGGAACAAGAAAAAGCTTTTTTTATTTTTTTAATTCTAATTAGCCCCAGCAGCTGTGGCTCAGTTGGTTGGAGCATTGTCCCATAAACTGAAGGGTCATGGGTTCAACTCTCGGTTAAGGCACATGCTTAGATTGCAGGTTTGGTCCCCAGTTGAAGAGCATATGAGAGGCAATCAATCAGTGATTCTCTCCCTCCATTTCCCTCTCTCTAAAATCAATAAGCTGTCCCTGGGTGAGGATAAATAATTTTTTTTAAATCAGTTAAAATTCTAATTAGACTCCTTGTAATTTTTTAAATGATGCTGTAACCTTAAAAATAAGATTAAGAATCTACAAAAAGGTAGTAAGTCATAGTGACTAACAAACTTTTTAAGTGCAAAAATTAAAATTTCATAAAGGTGCAATGAAATTTTTAAAAATATACCAAAACATAGAACAGGAAAATAAAAAGATGAAACAGATGAGAGAGAAGAGTCACAAAGTACCAATCCACAAAAGTTCAACCAATTGAGTTTTCAGAAAGAGAACAAAGAAAACTGAAGAACATAAATTATTTAAAAGAAAATTTTTAAAAAAAAATGTAGAACTATACAAGCCATCACACTGAACGGGCTACTGAATATTGTCACAATCTTACATAGTACTGATTGAAGAGATACATCTAAAGTTGAGACAATGAGAAATAAACACACTGTTACTGCAGACATTGAAAAGCTACAGTTAAAAACTTAAAGTTAATAATATAATACCAAACACTGAGAGAAAGAATGGAAGAAAAGTTGAGTAGTGTTTCAATAAATCAAATCCACAATTTTTGGAACAGAAAAATCATCAATAATAAAACTGATTAATTAAGAAATAGCGGCATAAACATATTACTATACATATAGACAAAACCAATGAAAAAGATAAAAGTGATTTTAACTGAGAAGAATGAGATTTACAAAAAGGTCAGAGAGCAGTATATCCATACTACTACTAGAGCTTTCTATATCAGATGAGTATTTAGTGTCTTACTCTTTATTCAGGCTAGCCCTTTTTTGGGCAACATAAAGTCTTAGGCCTATGTAGACAACAAGTAATGATCATGTGATGAAATAGTATAAATCATGGCCAGGTTCTATGAGAGAATGTAAACAGCTCAGGTGGGAGAGTGGGTCACTGCCTGGGCTAACCGAAGGTGAACATCATCCCTCAGATAACTACAAAAACATCCGGAGTCTCTTTCCAGAATCCAACTGAGCTGTCAAGATTCCTATATGTTAGTAAATATCAGACTCTTCATTGGAAGTCATCCACCGAGCTCAGATTTCACTACCTCTATTAAGCTCTAACCCTGCATTGGAATTCAGGGAGATAAAACACAATGTTTTCGTAGTTGTTTTATTTTTTTTAAATATATTTTATTGATTATGCTATTACAATTGTCCCATTTTTCTCTCCTTTATTCCCCTCCACCCTGCACTTCCCCTCCCACCAGCATTCCCCAGCTTGGTTCATGTCCATGAGTCGTAGATAAAAGTTCTTTGGTTTCTACATTTCCTACACTTTTCTTAACCTCCCCCTATCTATTTTGTACTTATCATTTGTACTTCTTATTCCATGTACCTTTTCCCCCACTGTACGCCCTCCACCTCCACACTGATAACCCTCCATGTGATCTTCATTTCTGTGATTCTGATTTGTAGTTGTTTTCAACTTCAGTGGTCTCAGCTACTGAGTAGAACTTTGTATTCACTTCAACAAAAATGACAGGGTGACTACTTTGTGCAAGGCACCATAGAAAACACATAGATAAATAACACAGATCCATTTTGTATCTCAGAGAGCTTAGGAACCACTGAAAGAGAGCACTGTGCACAGCTAATTTTAATGCAAGACTGAACACAAGTGAATTGGAGCATAAAGAAGCGGGAGAGTGCTTCCAATTTAGGAAGAAATCAGGAAAGACTGAAGGTGTGTCAGAAGTGAGCAGGGATACCGGGCATTGAGTCAACAGCATGCCTGCAGGCTAGTGCTGTGCTCAGCGGTGATTTGGGAGGTAATCTGAGACCAACAGTATCTGAGCTATAGCTGTGCTTGCAAAGAACAATACTGGTATCTCTACTTTGGGGTAGCTCTAAATTTTTGTGATTAAATGCTACATTCATTCCAAATGCCCTGCTTACCCAGACATATGCATTTTCTTTGGAAAATATGAATTTTTAAGTATATATCTAGCAGATTACAGAAGTTGTGTTGTGGTATGAGCAAACCAGAAATCATTTATAACACCAACTACAACCAAAATTTCTGGGTTGTTTGTATTTTTAATAGCATATCTTAACATGTGTTCATGTCCATGTGTCTTCATTCTACCCTCAAATCCAGAAGATTAAAGAACCAAACAATGTTCAAATTGGAAAGGACCTTGACTATTATTCAATATAATCCTATCATTTTACAGATGAAGAAACTAGGCCAAGATACGGTAAATGTGACTTGCCAAGGATACACAACCACAAGGAATAAAGCCTAGATTTAAACCAGGTTTTCAAATGGAAGGCCAGGAGCTCTTTCTTCTGAAAGAAAAATAAAAGGATAGAAAGAAATCAAAGATTATAAAGAAATAAAAGGTAATGTTTAACTAAATTATTGATAACAGACCTAAAATTATCAGTGTTTCTAAAATAAATTCCAAATAGTTTTTAAGAGTTCTACTTTTTCTTGAGATTCTTTTTTCTATTTCTTGGATAAAAATGTCTACATATTGTCTACTAAATACAAGATACTATTTTCAAAACTATTTTAATTTTTAAATTATTTAAATTAAATACTAAAAATAAATAATTTTGTTCTGTTAAAATAGACAGAAAGTGGTAATTAGGTAATCATCTGCTTATATATGATTTTTGTTTCATCAAAGCAAAAACAGGAAATATTTAAAAAGTAAGTATTCTCAACCTGGCTGGTGTGGCTCAGAGGACTGAGTACTGGCCTCTGAACCAAAGGGTCACTGGTTCAATTCCCAGTCAGAGCACATGCTTGGGTTATGGGGCGGTTCCCCAGTAGCGGGTGCATGAGAGGCAACCACACATTGATGTTTCTCTCCCTCTCTTTCTTCCTACCTTCTCCTCTGTCTAAAAATAAATAAATATAATCTTTAAAAATAAGTATTCTCTTGCTTTTATTAATATTATATATCTAGAAGCATCATATTTTTTAATAGACTGTATTAAAGCAGAGACTATGTTGTAATTGCTTTTGACTATCAGCATCTACCAGCAGCTATCATAGCACCTGCCTTAAAGAATCTACTCAATAAATATTAACTACATAAATAAATGAATTAATACTATATTACACTGAATTCTGTATCAACCTTTGTATATCACACATCATGTCTGAAATTTATATGGCCCAAATATGACAGACCACATTATTATTTGAATAGGTTCAAAACCTTGCCTCATTTTGATTTAACATCAGTCCATCCTTTCCCAAAGCAGACTCAATGATTAAAGGTCTTCTTCTGGACTCACCTGTAATTAAATCCTAAATGATAAATGGAGCCTGTGCAGAAGTAGAATACTGCTTTACTGCCTTCCTTACACCAATGCAAAGGAGGCTTCCTCAGGTGAAGGCCACACCTGGCTCTAGACCCTACTCCCAAGTTCAAGTGAGGACTGATCAAGAGTCTCTAGTTCAAGTCCCCAAATGGCTTCTCAGTACTGCCAAAGATACTGCTAATGGGCTAATTAAAAGATTCTAGAAGTTGTGGAGGGAACTTGTAACCAAGAGGGCTGCTTGCCAGGACATAAAATATAGAAGTACACCTCAGGAAAAGAGAAATTCACAAGGTTTTATCAAGGATATTAAGAACATCACTGAGGAAGTTAAAGATGCATACTAAATATAAAAGCTATTTTTTTCATATCATGAGAACTTTATTTAAATGTTATGCACATGATGAACACAGATGCTAAAATCCTCAACAAAATATTGGCAAACCAAATACAGCAATGCATCAGAAAAATAAAAAACCATGATCAAGTGGGATTTATTCCAGGAATGCAAGGTCGATACAACATTTGCAAATCAATAAATGTGATTCATAACATAAACAAAATGAAGGTTAAAAACCATGTGATTATACCAATAGATGCAGGAAAAGCATTTGATAAAATCCATCACCTATTTATGATAAAAACTCTCAACAAAGTGGGAATAGCAGAAACACACCTAAACATAAAAAACATCATATATGACAAACCCACTGCCAGCATCATACTCAATGGACAAAAACTTCAAGCATTTCACTTAAGATTGGAAACAAGACAAGGATGTCTGCTTTCACCTCTCTTATTCAACATAGTACTAGAAGTCCTAGCCACAGTAATCAGACAAGAAAAAGAAATAAAAGGCATACAAATTGGAAAGGAGGAAGTAAAACTATCTTTACTTGTGATGCATGATATTGTACATAGAAAACCCCAAAGTTTACACTAAGAAATTACTAGAACTGGTAAATAAATTCAGTAAAGCAGCAGGATACAAATTTAATATTGACAAACCAGCTGTATTTTTATATGCCAATAACAAACTAACAGAGAGGGAAATTAAGAAAACAATCCCATTCACAATTGCTTCAAAATAAATAAAAATACCTAGGAACAAACTTAACTAAGGATGTAGAAGACCTGTACTCAGAAAATTATAAGACTCTGAGGAAAGAAATTGAAGAAGATACAAGTGGAAGCACATAAGTATTCATGGGTAGGAAGAATTAACATCATTAAAATGTTCATACTACCCAAAGCAATCTATAAATTCAGTGCGATTCCTATCAAGATTCCAATGACATATTTCACAGAACTAGAAAAATATTTCAAAAATTTATAAGAAACAACAAAAGGCCTTGCTTAGCAACAGTGATCCTGAGAAAGAACAACAAAGTTGAAGGAATCATGCTACCTACTATCAAACTATACTATAAACCCACAGTAATCAAAACAGCACGCTACTGGCATAAAAATGGATATACAGATTAATGGAACAGAGTAGAGAGCCTGGAAATAAACCCACACCTTTATAGTCAATTAATATTCAACAGAGGAAGCAAGCACATACAATGGGCTAGATAGTTTATTCAATAAATGGTGTTGGGGAAATTGGACAGATGTATGCAGGAAAATGAAACTAGACCATCTTCTTTCACCACACACAAGAATAAATTCAAAATGGATTAATAACTTAAATGTTAACTCCAAACCATAAACACTGTAGAAGAAAATATAGGCTGCAAAGTCTCAGAAATTGCTCATAGCAATATTTTATCAGATATATCTCCCTAGGTAAGTCAAACAAACAAACAGAATAAGTAAATAAATAAATAAATGGGACTGCATCAAAGTAAAGTTTTAGCACAACAAAGGAAAATATCAACAAAATAAAAAGACAACCCACAGAAGTGGAGAACATATTTGCTGATACATCTGAAAAAGTTTTAATATCAACATTTATAAGGAATTTGTAAAACTGCACACCAAAAAAAAACAAACAATCCAATCAAAAAATGGGCAAAAGACCTACATAGACACTCCTTCAAAGAGGACATACAGGTGGCCAATAGTCATATGAAAAGATGCTCAATGTCAGTAATCATCAGAGAAATGCATATTAAAACCACAATGATATACTATCTCACATTTGTCAGAATGGCTATCATCAATAAATCAACAAAGAAGTGCTGGCGAGGATGTGGAGAAAAGGGAACCCTTCTGTACTGTTGGTGGGAATGCAGACTAGTGTAGCCACTGTGGAAAGCAGCATGGACACACCTCAAAAACATTAAAAATGGTTCTGCCTTTTGACCCAGCTATCCCACATCTGGCAATACCTCTGAAGGCACTCAAAACACTAATTTGAAAGGACATAAGCACCCTTATGTTCATTGCAGTGTTACTTACAATTGTCAAGGTATGGCACCAGCCCATGCCTATCAGTAGATGAGTGGATAAAATAAGTATGGGGCATTTACACAATGGAATACTGCTGGGCCATAAAAAAAAAAAAGAAAAATTTACCCTTTGCTACAGTATGGATGGATCCAGAGATTAATATGCTAAATGAAATAAGCCAGTCAGAGAAAGACAAATACCAAATAATTTCACTCATTTGTGGAATCTAATGAACAAACTGAAGTAATAAGCAAAATAGAGACAGACTCATAGAGAGCAGGATGACAGCTAAGGGGGGTGGGGGTGAGGGGGTAGAAGGATTGAGCAAAAAAACCTAACGGACATGGACAAGAGCATGGTGATTCCAGGGGTGGGAGGGTAGGTGGTACAGAGGGGATTAAATGATAATAGAAAATAATACAATAAAATTTTTTTTTAAATATTATGCAGGTAAGTAAGTTAGCACAGTTCATCTTACCTTCCTCATCCATTTTACAGAAATGAAAACATGTTTTAAAAATTGGTGTTACTGAGGTTCTCCAGTTGTTTAAAAAACAACATATGAAACAGCCACTTCTAATCTAAGCAATGTTACAATTAACTCCTAACTTGTCTATTTTAATGTCTGCATATTACGTAACTAAATATAGATTAAATATTCCAAATTTGGTCACTTTTTTTAGTTATTTGTGTATAAATTCACTTAAAAGTATAAAATTATATTATCTCTTATTTCCCTAATATATAACCAAAGCCAAAATACTGAGAAAAATAAAATATTAAGAAATATTAAATTAATAAAATCAAATTTTGAGAAAAATAAAAATAAAAGCAAAGGAGCAAGAAGCTGTGTTCTTCCTCAATCAGCTTCTACTACTGAATCATCAGTGATGTTCCATCTGTCTACACCTGAGAAACAAAGACCTAGGTCAGTTATGTGATAGAGAAAAATGAGAAAAAAACAGTGAATAGTGGTTTGCAAGTCTAGCTCACCTCCTTGGGAACTTCACTGTGGCACTCTGAGACCATACAGACACATTCTCCCTCCTTGTAGCTCAGTTTCACCTTTTCCTTCCTCTTCCTTCTCTTTTTCCCCCACAAGGATGCGTCTCCTAAACTCTAAGGGTCCCCATGAGATTTGCAACCAGGCAAGCAATGGGCAGCTACATCTCTTTCTGGACTAACCCCCTGAACCTGTCCTCAAGGCCCCTTTTCTCTGACTCTGCAGTGAGCTGATTGCAGCCCCACCTTGCCTGACTTCTTTCCCATAACTTGTCTGGAGAGCCCAAGCAGCCCCACCTAGTCTCTCTCTCCGGGTGCTCCTTCTATCCTAGACCCTCCCTTGTTTCACTGTCCCTAGCTATAGTGAGTGTACTCTCAAAATCACCTGCACTTGTATTGTGATATCTTTCCTGCATGGAATCCAGAACCCGAACACCTACCAGCTGGCCTTAGGCAGACCCACTCTGGCGTAGTCCCCCGTCAAAAAAAGAAGACAACCATTTGATGCTCTACGTCCCAAGTCCATTGCAGAAGGTGGCAGCCGCTCCAGAAAGGAAGCAGAGAAGGAGACAAAGGACAAAGGCAGGCCTTGATTGCACAGAAACTGGAGACTCATCAGGATTTGGACACACCAGGAAGGAAAAGTTTTACTGACTCCAAAGGAAGAAATATAATCTTGATACATAAATTTTGTACTTTCCTAACAAAATTGCATCAGGGACTAAAAGTAATCTGGAAAATTTTGGGCCAAATGAAGATTTTTAAGAGATTCTATCAGGGCCTGAAAATATAATGGCTTGATCACTTTATAATTGTATGTTTCCCCTTGTGGATATTTTCAAAGATACCCATGCATTCTTATCTGACAGCAAGAAGAAAAACAACTACAATAAGGTGTAAAAAGAAAAAGAAAAGCAGAGCATTAGTAATAACTTTGTACAGAGACATACATTAGCATATAAAACAATTCAATAAACGGATCATTTTATTTGGCACCTTGGTTCTAGATGCAGTTTGGACTTTTCCAGTACTCTGGAGGATAAAACAGCAGAATCTCCTGGCAAGGTCAAAGAGGTCTGTTTACTCACTAGGTTAATCCAAGCAGGGTTTACCTTTTCCTGCATCCACTATTTGCATGAAAAAATTACACTTTCATGATTTTCCTTGACTATAGTAATTAAATATTTCCATTCAGGTGGTAACCTATTTTACCTAAAATTGTAAATATGCTTTTTAATTTTTTTCTAAAATATTTTTTACCTTATTTAAAATATTTTTTCTAAATGTATTCGAGTCTTTCCTTTTCTAATTTTTCAAATTTTTCCTTTTCTCATTATAACTTTTTTGTGTGCCTTTTTCTAAGCAGTTAAAGGCAGAAGGGTGGGGGGTGTTGCAAATAAGCAGAGAAAGTGCATGACTTTCCAACCAAAGCATTTTACAGACGGGACAAGTTAAAAGGAAATAAGGGATTTAGAGTTGTGAAGGGCCGGCTCATATTTTCAAAGTTAAACTTTTGATATTACCTCCCAAGGAGGCTCTACACAGCTCCACAGATATGCAACAGTGTTTATGGAAGACATGTCCAACTTTAAACCATGAGACTAAACCTCTTGTAGTCTACTATGAACAATACTCATCCATACACACACATGTAGTACATATAATTTCTCACAAATAAAATCAAACTGCACCAGAATTTTTTTCAAAAGGACTAATTTGTTAAATGTAAGCACATAAGACTATTATTTTGTGTAATCCTGTTTATAACTTCATTCTTAACTCTACCTAAAGCCTCAAGAAAAACAGCAGGAAGCCTTGCCAACCCTTTGAGACAAGCTGCTCACAGATTGTAACGAATGTGTTATAATTCTGAACAAGGCTCATGACACAGAGTTCTGTATCTCACTTTTCATTCTCTAGCAGCTCTAAACCACTTACAGTTCTCTGAACACGGCAGGCTCGCTCATGCTCCTGCATGTGTTATTCCTTCAGTCTCAGATGTCCTTGTCTACCTTATTTCTCCCTCCGGAGTTAGTCAGTTCAACTCCATCTTCTCTGCACGCCTTTCTTTGACTGCTCCTTACATTCATTCACCTGCAATGTGCTAGATCAAAGTGTAAAAGACGAGTAGTATCCAAGAAAGGAAAAGAGGAGAAGAGGGCATTCAAGATAAAAACTATAATGAAGCAAGGGTAGGAAACAATAGCACTGATTGAGAGGTAAATATGCCATTCAAGAGAGTTTAGATTTTTCTTTTTTCTTGAAGGCAATGAGGATACTTTTAAGCAAAAGAATGCAATGATCAAATGTATCTTTTGGAAAGTATAGAGATCAGATTTGCATGAACAAGACTGGAGCAGTCAGGAGACATTTGTAAAAGAGCTGACATGTACTCTTACTATGGAAATGCAGAACATAGAAGAGCATTTGAGAGACGAATGAGTTAGAATTGAAAGGATTTGATGATAGGACAGCTGTGGTGCACGATGGACAGAAATGAGTCCAGAGGAAACCTCAGGTTTTTCTGCCTTCTTATTGGGGTGGATAGTGGAACTTTCGTTGAGATCAGGAATTCAGGAGAAGGAGCAAAAGGTGAACGGCTGTGTTTTGAAACTGTTGAGCAGGAAAGGCCTGTGAAATAGCCATGTTGCAAGGTAAGTGTTCATTCCCCCGTGTGTCAATTATCTTGTTGTATTACCTCCTGTTACCAAGCTGGGATTGTCTACCTTCTACCTCTGACTTTCCCCAGTGGGAAGGCCTATCCAAACTAAAACCTTCCCTTCAGGGTACCCTCAAGTAGCCCACGCTCTTCCTGACCAAAAAGGTTCTCCATTTTTCCTCTCTCATTAAAGCAGTGCTAACTCAGAGGAAATATCCTATAAAGGCCAAATTCTATCAATCCTTCCAGAGAAAGCAAAAATATCCATTGGAGAAAGAAAGGCTATTTTCCCTCCATTTTAATAACTCCCATTTTCAAAGGCACCATTGTTTCAGAAGAACTAAGTACTTTCTAAGGTAAATAAATAGAATGAATAACAATCTTGTTTAAGATTCCAACTTATTAACAGAAAACATATGTAGACTTAAGAATCAAAAGTAAATGTGCCTTTAAAGATGACCTGGAAGGCTTCCTACCTGCCAAGAATAAAGTTCAAGACCTCAGAAGGTCTGTGTTTTCCCAGAAACAGTATATTATATTGCTAATGATGGGGAAAAAAAACTTAAACCATAAGGGATCCCCTCCTACAATTTTGGTACTATTAAGGTGAGTTTTGTAATGGTCTGAAATAAGAGAAGTAGTATCAAGACTCAGCTTGAGTTATGGATATTGGGTCTGTGATTTCATCCTTTGGAAGAATGTTTCCAGTTCCTGCTTTTCTTTCCAGGCATGTTTATTTGAGACGAATGCTTCTCATATTTGAAATTATATTTTAGTAATCTTGGTTGTGTTAGTTACAAAAATATAAATTCACTTTTAGAGCACTTCACATCATACACAGTTTAGTTCAGTTGAGCTTTTCTAATGAAGTTTAGTTATTCTTTCAATGTTTTTAGTTATTCCAAATTAGAGGAGGATTTCTGAAAGTTGTTATGAATCAACATGGCAAAAGACCATAATAAGTGGCAGACCCAGAGGCAGGTAAGTCTGCCAAAGAGAAATTGATGTTGCCCTCCACATTCATTGACTTGTCTGGTTTTCATATGATAAATAAACAGGTGGGTTAGTTTTTCCTTTTTCTAAGGAACTTTATGTGATTAGGGTCAGAAACTCAAAAAAAAAAAAAAAAACCTTCCCCAATTTTATAAGGGTGCACTGACAATATGCCACAGTGATTTATTTCAGAAGTGCTGGCTATTTTCAAACAACTGCTGAGAGACTTTGCTTTTCCCTGAACTCAGGAGGCTGGTTCTAAGATGTGCACAAATTCAGCTTGCCATATGAGCAAAAGTGAGATCATAGGGGTTGATGCTGGCAGAGTCCCTGAGAGTGTAGTAATTCATGCTGTCAGTTACTATCAGTAGCAATTTGCTTCTGGATTGGTTCCTGTGAGCGCTCATGTGAGCATTCTGCACAAAGGACCAGAGTGCAATATTCTCTTGGGTTTCAGGGACTTACTGCAGTTTCAACATATAATCAAAAGTGCCACGTAGTTTGCCACCTCGTATTTTGTTTTAAAGAGACAGAAGCTTAAAACTGCATCCCTGTCTTTTCTCCAAAAGCAGGAAGTTGATGACAATTTGGAACTATCTTTAATCTGTTGGCACTTCAGCAGAATCCCACCTGTCGGTAAAATGAAGTTGTTATTTTTAACTATTTCAATATAATTTCACTGTTTCCACAATATTAATAATAAACTCGCTTAACCACAAAACTTCTTAGATCCAACTCACATATGTGACCAACTCTTAATTACTATAGAGAAAGTATATTGGGAAATGAAAAATTTCCTTGAATGGGTATTTTAATAGCATATTCCTCTGAATTGAGTATAATTTCCATAGAGATATAGTTATTAAAAACTGGTTAAACAAGGATATTCCTAGTATTTCAGAATGGCTCAAGAAGCAGTCAAACACTGTTGCTGACAGACAGATAATATGATAAAAAAAAAACACAACAAAGGCACTGGAATAAAATATGCTATGAGTCTTCCTTGGATCAATCTGCTTGCAAATTAAAATTCCATGACTAATTCTTCTCACGGTCTCTCTTCTCTTCAAGTCTTTCCAAGACACAGACTGGATACGGGTGGCCGCCTAGGTGTGGTGGGATCTTATTTAAACTCTAGTTTGCACTGTCAGGCTGGTTTTTGTCTTCAGGTTTTCAGAGGGTTTTTTTTCTTTCTTTCTTTCTTTTTTTTTACTGGCCTGTATTATGTTTCAAGAGCTTTGTTTTCTTTTGTACAATTTTTGCCCTGGGAAAACTCACAGAGTAAAGATTACATATGGAACTAATGGGAGATTTCCTTAATCAAATGTGTTCTGTAGATTAACGTTTATTAGTCATGTCCTAAATCCACCTGCTTGAGTAAAGGAAACACTGAAAATAATCAGCTCATCTCATACACAAAGACTTAGAAAAGGAAAATAAATTTTTTTAACATAATATAACCAAGAAAGTGAGGGGGCCATTGTTGGCATATTAGGATAAAATTTATTGAACTCACTTCTCAACTTACATTCTCTTTACAAATAATGCCATTGCAGACAGTTTCACAGCCCTGGCATATAGTCAGCCCCCTGCAGCCATGGGGCTGCGGGCAGATGTGGCAATCTACAGTGGAATCACCCCCTACACACGCCGCATATCTGAGCCTTGCAGCACCAGTGGTTCAGGCCACCAAGCCAGAGTATGCTTTTGTCTTTGGGGAGTTTTCTGAAAGAGATTTTTCTCCAAATTCATAACATCCATGGTCAAATTAGGACAGCCTTCTCAAACCCAGAGGACATCCTTTGGGAGATATGCCAAATCAAATCTTATTATCCAAATTATAAAGCTGGAGGAATCTGAGGAATCATCAGGTCCAAGCCCTTTCTTTACAGAGAGGAGATAGGCAGGGCCTGTGGAAGTTAAGTGGCTTGCTGCTGATCATACAGATTGGGGCAAAACCAGACAAGACTCCAGGTATTTCTGGTCAAAAAAACCCAAAAAACAAACAAAAAAAAAAACAGTTAAGTGAAATGTTCTGTTGTAAATAGAGAACATTTTTTTTTTCAATTACTGACCTTAACAGTTTCGTGAATCTATCGAGAGAGGGGGAAAACATACACTAGTGAAATTATAAATAACAATTAACTATTTAAAAACAATTCAAGCTACAATAGAAGATTTATCACAGGGCAGTATATAACAAACACCAAAAACAACTGTATAAACAGTTTTATCACATACATATTATTCTAGTTGTAAATGTGTTTAAGACTTAAGTAGTCAAATAATTTTTATGGATAGAGTTTGACAAAAAAGTTTAGAGGCCTTTGCTATAGGCAATTAAACCCAACAATATCCGTTTAAAGACACCACAGAAGTTAGGTTGGAGGGGATTATGTGCCCCACCCCCTCCAGGGGGGCTCTTGACAAAAAAGTTCTCTGAGAGACGCCAGTCAACTCATCAAGTAGATAACCAAATGGTGGATAATCAACTTATTTATCTAGACTATCATTATGTTTAATTTTTAGAATTTAAAAAAGACACAACTAAGATCAGAAAGTAGTTTGAAATATTTTATTTCTTCAGTGCCAACATGCTCATTTCTCCCAAACTGGAGCTCAAATTCGGGGACTTATTTGAAGATAGTTCATTATCTAAATTACATACAACTTTTTGTTTCCTCAGAAATATTTATAGTTCGAAGACATCCACGTCCCTTCTCTAAATCAGGGAGAGGAGATAGGATCGCTCCTTGTCGCACTAAAGAGATGCATACGACTGCAGGCAGGCGGTGAAGTCATGGCTGGAGAGGGATCAAGTGAAATCAACAGAAGAGGCATTTCCTGACCCATGCTCCTTTGCAGACTCAAGCGGGAAGAACTCCACACATTCCTGCCAGTTCGTTTTTTAACAATTCTGGTGCTGCCCAGAGCTCATACTACCTTGTGAGATTAGCCCGAAAACCATGATAACATAGCCTATTAGGTTCCAGGAGTAAGTTTAAACAGCAACATATCAATATTAGGTCACAATCTTAATTAGGCCCTAATTAAATGGATGCCTCCTTGGGGTTTCAGTAACCACTCCACAAGCTGGAAAGTCAACCCAGGGAGTGTGTCAGCAATGTGTCAGTAATACATAGGTAGAGATAAGGACTTAATTCTAGAAGGCTCCAATGACCAATGTGATGCAAAATACATTTAATAACATTGACTTTTCTCGTGTGTTAGACTGTCAAAAGACTCCTCTTCAGGTTAATAAATAGCTGCTGCTCTCAGCCATTCCATGTCTCTTCCCACATCCTTCAGTGAAGCTTCTCCCATTGGACCCTCTGCACCTAAATGGGTAATGCCTGGTACAACGAGGACCACTGCAACTCTGGAGTAGAAACTGTCAGATACTTTGAATATGACCACTGAATAGAAGCAAGTTTCAGAAGCTATGTGGAAACCACAGGGGAGCTAAGATTGAATTAAAAATCCTATGAGGGTCTCACCCAGCTGGAAGGGTGGGAGAAAGAATTGAGGAGAAAGTGGACTTGATCTGAGACTGGGGGCAGGTATGGGACATTTCAGAGGGAGGCAGGAATGTAAGAGAGAGGAGTGTGTCCCTCAGTGACTGTGGGCAGTGACTCTGCTTGCCCAGGGCAAGAACCACCTAGACACCTCTCCCAGTTCTGAGTAATGACAATTCAAGAATTTCTATGAAAATGCATGTTTAAAAAGGTCTGACAAAGCATGAAATAAAAAATAATTTGTCTTATTTTTTTTAAACTTACACTCTTAACTTAGCCATCACCAAATTTTCCAGTATTTCCCTACAGTCTGAGTTTGTTATGAAGGTATGGAAACAAACACACATCCTTCATGTTTAGAAGTATGCAGCCAGGCCCTGTGTGGTGGGCAGGGGACATCCACAGCTCTGGGAGACATGCCATCATTATTCCTTCCTGCTAGTCCCTGTCATTCTCTCTTCTTATAAGGAGCTCCCTCTCAGTCTTTTCAGTCACCGAGGGGTACAGTGACTGCAAACACTATGTAAGACTTTCAACTTAGATATAATGCTGGTTCTGGTCCATAAGCCTTATCCACAGTACCAAAATTTTAAAAGGAATAAAAAATTTCTAACCCATTTGTCATCAAAACCTGATCTATGATGAAGAAAAGATTATTCTCTCATGAAGAAGAGTTCCAAATAACTTACAGATACTCTGCCCCCTAGGAGGGGGATCATAATTTACCACTCCTTAAGTATAGGTCAGGCATAGCAACTTTCTTCAAAAAAAAAAAAGGACAGAATGAAAAGGGGAGAAATAAAAGAGTAAGTTAATAGTGTGGGAACCTGACAAACACTGTGACAGCCAGATGATCAAGGTCAACATCAAAAGTAATCAGTCATGTTGATAGTACGTACCTCAAGATGGTAATGTGATGAGAATGATACTTTACCACTGTGGTCTGCTCCCCAAAAACCCACAATCCCAGTCTAATCAAGAGAAAGCCATAAAAAAAAATCCCAATTGAAGTGTATTCTACAAAAGACCTGATCAGCATGCCTCCAATTGTCAAGGTCATTGAAAACAACAAAAGTTTCAGAAACTGTCATAGCCAGCAAGAGTTTATGGAGACATAATGACTAAAATGTAAAGAAGTGTCCTGGATGGAATCTGGGAACAGAAAAAGAATAATAGGTAAAAATAAAGGAAATCTGAATCAAATATGGACTTTAGTTAATAATGATGCATCAATACTGGTTCATTAGTTGTGATAAACATACCATACCATACCATAAGGTCATATGCTAACAATATGGAAAACTGGGTACAGAACATAACGGGAATTCTCCCTAGAATCTTTGCAATCTTTCTGTAAGTCTAAGACTACTCCAAAATTTAAAAAGTTATTTAAAAAAAAACTGACTTGAACCGACAGACTACATATGGTCTTTATTTATCATATATATTCATTCAATAGGTTTTGCTATGAAAATATTAATGTGTTTGATTCCTTGGTCCTACCTCCAATATTTCGAGTATAATGTAATACAAGGTTATACACTGAAAGTGATTTATTCTCTCCCACTTCTGCTCTTGCAAACTGGTTCTTCCCTGTCACTAGATAAAAATCTCCCATGGGTCCCAAGGCTATCCTAGTCACTTCCCAGTCATAAACAAATATTTGCTTGTCTCAGGTGATTTTATTATCAACATTCCAAACCTAAGTTAACCTGCAATTTCTTCCTCTGCCAGCTCATTTTTGCTTCAGGCTCAGAAGCTTGTCTGGGAAGGCAGCCTTATCAGCTTTCTGCTCACTTCCTCCTCCCCCTTGCCGCCAGTGGGTTCGGGCCCTTCCAGGTTGGGTCAGGAGACAGAAGAGAATAGGGGAAAATAGATCTCACTTGTCAGATGTGACTGTAATCTGGGGTTGGTGCCACCACACTAGCCAGACACCAAAGCTTCCCAAATGTGTTCTTGATGTTTTTCAGGAACTCCCATCATGACAGATGTCTTACCCACAGCTCTCTTGCTGGGCAAGGTTCTTTCTGGTTGGTCCCTTAAGAATTTCCCCTCATTCTCACTCAGAATTCCCATTTCAGAGGCCAACATTTTTTTCAGTCACCACACGCCTCCACATAGTCCTCCTTGTCAAACTGTTTTCAAGATTACCCAGGCTGCTCGCTCCTCAGAGTCAATTCTTGCCCAGTCAACTTTGAAAGTACTGGCCATTTCCACTGCAGCCACCTCTTCTCTCTGCTGCCTTCCTCATGCCACACCCCTACCCTCATCCTGGTCTGTCTTGAGATGCCTCAGCAGTCAGTCCCCAAGTCCCCAATCTCCAGGAGACACAGGAAAGTGCTCTCTGAGTGGTTTCCCAGGAGCCTCCCAACTAGGTTTGAGTAAGGGGACACCAAGCTCTTCCTTGAGGTGAGGAGAACCACAAAGCATAATGACAACTCTCCTCAAATAAGCCTTCTCTGCCATACTCTTGAACCTCCAAGAACACTAAGCCTCCTCTTCAATGCCCTGGAGGTAAATAATGAGTTCAGGCCAGCAGAACCAGTTCTGAGGTACCCTTTCTGCAAATCCTGCAGAGTTTGTCTAGCACCTCAAGTTAGAAAGCCAAGGAACTTGACACCTACTGCTTTGTTCTTTGGTGGCTCAGTCGAAACTGAGACAGAAATATCCTGTTACTCTTGTTTGTGGTCAGTCTCACAATAAAGCTATAAATTCCAGGGGGCAGGGACCTTAGCTCTTTTATTCACCAATGTATCAGCAGAACCTAGCAGAATGCCCTGTATAGGTTCCCAGTGGATGCTTAATACATATTTTTTGAAATAATGAATATATAGTGAAATGAAGATAGTGATGCGGCTGTCATTTTACTGAAAAAGGGGGAAAACAAGATGAGGTGACTGTCGTATTAATCAATAAAATATCTGATCTTCAAATAAGGTATCTTGTGATTCTTTCCCTTGAAAGAACCTCCTAAAAGACTTAAGTCTAAATCTTAGAGCTACCGTTTTAATTTTAAGCCAAAATTTAAAAAAAAAAAAAAAAAACGAGGCCTGAGACACAGACAGCAAATGCTTACACAAGAGTTAACAGATTGGATGCTGGCTGATGGTGCTAATATCAATTCTTTGTCTAGACATGCAGTGCTGGTTCTGCTGACACATTCTCTCAGAGCTTTTTTTTGCAGGATGTGAAACTGGCCTTTGGGTCAGTGATATTCAGAAATAAGCAGGACCGATGCAGAGAAAATCCTTTAAAGGGACTCCAGCCCCTTATGATCTGCCCTCGATGATTCTCTCCAAGGGCCTTTTCACAGGGGCAGGTGAGGAAATGGGGAGGGACCATTGTGTTTTAATGAGGTTGATGTTGTGTTATTCTCACTTGATGAAAGGATGGGAGGAGAGAAAGAAGCTGAAAAGCAAATCTTCCCAGACTCATTATATGGCAAAACAACTAAGTGCATGCGGTGAAGGTGGATAGAAGAGCTACTGCCAAAGTAGCCTGACAAACATCCTCAAAAGATTTCTTTTGTCCATCAGTAAGGTGCTCCGGGTAGGATGAGGTAGTTTAGAAGTCAGCCTCCAGCTCTGGGAAAAATGGGAAGCAGGGTGATAAAGAGAGCCTGGCCTTACAAGTTCATACCTGTTCCGCATACTCAGGCTCATCGAAGCCAAGCCTCATTCCCGAATTCCCTCTGTACTCTTCGGCAGAACTGATGACAGAGAGAAAACTGCAGATGCCAAGTCAGAGCCAAGGAAACTGTCTCTCCTCACCAGTGTACTTAAAAATAAATCTTTAAAAGAATGGGAATTTTGGTTGGATTAAGATTCACCTAAGGATGATCCTTCCTAAAACAAATATTAGCATTTTCTAAATTCTACAGTAAAAATGTAGATCTTGGAGAATGTCTACTCTAATGCTTCACATTCTAAAAATGAGACATCGAGGTTCTTGAAAGGTTCAGTGACATGACCAAGGTTTCACATTTCTCACGAGAACCTGCTTCTTGCAACTGCAGCATTTTGCTCTTTCCACACATGATGCAGCATCCTGTACATGCAAGGTTCCCTTTACCCATCCCAGACAGAAGAACACAGCCACACTTCTAGATGGATAAGATAACTTGTTTTAAACAGGCTTCTTCTTCTTCTTCTTTTTTTTTTTTTTACTTTTCATCCAAGAAGAGTCTTTATTTCATTTCCTTCCAAAGAACAGGTTAGATACAAGTTGGTTCCATCTCATTATTCAGAGAAAGGGAGGTGTGTGTGTCTGTGACGCTGGGCTGTGTTCTGAAGGCTCCTGGTGAGTGCTACTTCCACAAGGTCTGCGGGCACTCAGGGGACACACACAACGTTCCGCGTGTCCTTAAGCTCCCAGGCATGTGTGTGGTGATGGTGGGGGTCAGGGCCGGCCTGTGAATAGTCCAGCTTTCATAACTGCCATCATTCTATTGTTCTAGTAATATAAAAATAAGATAGTATCCCTGCCTCGAGAAATTTAACTTCAGAGTTACACAAGGTGCTTTGGGCCTGTGCATACCAACTAAAGTTTAATACTAACCCTTTTCCTGACTCACCAGGATGGTTTGAGCTAGTCACAAAATTGGCTCAGTTTCTTCATCTGTTCAGTAGGAAGAGTAATGCTGATCTGTCACTTAATTTAAAGAAGCTGTCTGCCTGATAGCTACTAAATAATTGTGAGGAAAAAATATCTGTAATGATTCTAAGTATAAATGGAGACCATCTAACTAAATTATCAAAGTGCATACCTCAGATGCTTTCTAATAATTGTGACATGCAGTATTTCAGTTGACCAAAGACAGGTGACTGCTGTTAGTCAAGCATGTTTCTACAGAAAACATATCATCATCATATTGTTTCAACACATCGAAGGTGTTAATTAAATCTGCACGATTGAAATGGAAATTTGCCCCAAAGCTACTGAGACTGGGTGTGTAGCATATTCCTAAGGTTTTATCTATCAGATAGAGTCTTCCCGTCAGCAGGGAGAAACAGGAGCTGCTTTCCCATGATTGGAGTCTCTATGTGGCCAGAAATCCTGCTCACCAGTATTAATTTTTGTGGAGGTACCATAAGAAAAGAATTCCAGAAAAAGGTAGACAATAGCAATAGGAGGGACTCTGAGGAACAAATCAAACTCTGGTCAGTTTCTCACTGAAAATATTCTTTTCTATTTTATATAATATTTAGCTAATGGTGAGATTTATGTGGATGGGATAAAAATAAATTTCATTCCTTTGTTTTCAAAAATGCCCATAAGATTATTGTAAAGTTCCAATAATGCCCTGTTGCCAACTGACACCAGGTGTTGAGACTCCAGTGCCATAATGAATCACTTCAGCCATTACCTAAAAAGTATGTGCTTGGGAAAAGCATCAAAGAAAGTGATAGTGTCTTATTTAACCAGTCTTTAACAGGACACCTTCAATGGCCTGATAACAAGTGCTCACCAAATTCTTGGTAACAGGGGAAAATGAGTTTTTATAGTAGATTTGACTTTTGAGATAGTGATGTTATTAGGCACTCTGTTTAGTGCCACACAAAAAATTAAGAATAAAACCATAAATTACTCCTAGAAGATAACAGATATTTTAAAGGAAATAAGAATGCTGTTTCAGTAATTATTGTTGCAGGTGGTGTATATATGGTTTTGATGGCTCATGGGACTCTCTCCACTTTCAGCTTTGCCTAGTCACAATATACGGGACACTGAAGTTAGCTGGGTGCTGGAGCAGAGATAGTTAGGGCTCATTAATGACCCATGCACTCTCCTACATCTTCCAGCATCCTTTGCACTTAGGTTGAGGTCATGTGACTAGTTCTGGCCAAAAGACTCAGGGAAGGTAACCTGTGTCACTTCCAGGCTAAGGTAGTTAAGAACCAATATGCCATGTTCCCCTCTCTCTCCTCTGTCTCAGCAATATTGAGGGCCACCTGTTCCAGATGTGGCACTGCCATGCAGAGGAAAGCATCTGACTCACACTTTCCCTTACATAGGTAGGACTGAACCTTTCTCGTGTCAAGCTAATGAGATTTCACGGTTAATGTTGTAGCACCAGGATAAATTACCCTGACAGACATAAAGACCTTTTAGTAATGTGTTCATGATGGCCTGAAACTCAAATTTATACTACTGATACTAAGCTTTTAAAAACACCATTAAAGGAAAAATAGTATAGTTCCTTCTTTTCTCTTTTTTTTTAATTGTCTTACTTTTTCTGGCCCTGCAGTCTAAGGCAGTGGTTCATAAAGTGCGGTTTTCAGCATAACTGGGGGTCAGATAGAAATGCAAATTCCCAGGCCTTACCCTAGGCCTATTTTATCAGAAACTTGGGGAGGGGACCAGCAATCTGTCTAGCATGCCCTCCTGGTGATTCTGATGAACACTCAGGCTTGAGAACCAATGGTCTAAGCTGACTTTCCTTCAGCCCAAGGAGTGGAATCATCACAGAGTCAATTTCCCCCTTTACATCATATGCATTCAGGAGGTACTTAATGCTGAAATTCCTAGTCTTATTATTATTCCTAGCTTTTATATTGGTTAATTACACACAGATTTACTACAGTAGATTAAAGAGAACCACAAATTCTTTATTACTGGCCCCATTGAGAAGTGAAGTCTATTTCTTCACCCTCTTGAACAGAAGCTAGACCCGTGACTCCACTGACCATAGAATATAAGTGAAGCAAAGCTGAGCCACTGTCACACCTAGCCTTTAAGAGGGCTGGCAGCTTCCACTTGCTGCTTTTTTAAAATAATTGATTTTATTGTCAGCACTATTACAGATATTCTCCATTCTCCCCTCTTCACCACCTCCACCCAGAGCCCATCCCCCATTCCCTTTGCCCCCTCTTCCTCTTGCCCTCACCACACCATTGTCTGTGTCCATGGATCATGACTATGTGTTCTTTGCTAACCCCATCATCTTCTTTCATCCAGCCCTCCCACATCCCTTCCCTCTGACAGCTGTCAGTCTGTTCCATGTATTCATGCCTCTAGTTCTATTTTGTTCCTTAGTTTATTTTGTTCATTAGATTCCACATATATATGAGATCATATGGTATTTGTCTTTCTTTGATTGGCTTATATGACATAGCCTAATAATCTCCAGATCCATCCATACTATTGCAAAAAGGAAGAATTCCTTCTTTTTCACAGACACACAGAATTCCATTGTATAAATGTGGGGCCTTGATTCTCCTCCTATGAGGCCTGAAGGAGAATCAAGGCCACCAGCTGACAGTCCCACTGAGCTGCCAGCTGACACACAGCATCAACTGGGGGTTAGTTGGCATAACTAAGTATGCCATCTTGGATGCTCTGGTCCAACTGAGCTCCAAGATAGCTGTTGCCCCGCATGACTTTACAGGAAGCAAATGAACCACTCAGCTGAACCCAGTCAGTCCAGAGAATTAGGAAGTGTAATAAAACGATTATTGCTGCCCTGGCTGGTGTAGCTCAGTGGATTGAGCGCGGGCTGCGAACCAGGCATCGCAGGTTCGATTCCCAGTCAGGGCACATGCCTAGGTTGCAGGCCATGTCTCCCAGCAACCGCACATTGATGTTTCTCTCTCTCTCTCTCCCTCCCTTCCCTCTCTAAAAATAAATAAATAAAATCTTAAAAAAAAAACGATTATTGCTTTAAGCCACCAAGTTTAGGAAAAAGGAAAGCTATAAAGCAATAAGGAATCAAAACTTTCACTTCTGTTGTTTTTTTCATTTTTTAAATTTTATCTATTATGCTATTATTGTCCCAATTTTTCCCCCTTTGCCCTCCTCCACCCAACAACCCCCAATCACTCAGGCAATCCGCCCACCGTTGTTCAGGTCCATGGGACACCTGTATCAATTCTAACCCATTTCCTATATGGTACTTTACATGCCCATGGCTATTCTGTAGCTACTTATTTGTACTTCTTAATCCCCTCACCTCTTCATCCATTCTTCCTCACCCCACTCCCATCTGGCAACCATCTGGTAACTAACTTCTTTTCTCTTGCTGTTTTTAGGACTGTCTCTTTATCTTTAACTTTTGGCATTTTAATTATGATCTGTCTTGGAGTAGGCCTCTATATATCCACCTTGTTTGGAACTCTCTGTGCTTCCTGGGCTTGCATGTCTATTTCCTTCACCAAAGTAGAGAAGTTTTCTTTCATTATTTTTTCAAACAGATTTCCAATTTCTCGCTCTTTCTCTTCTCCTTTTGGCACTCCTATGATGTGAATGTTGTATCTTTTGAAGTTGTCCTCGAGGCTGCTTATACTATCCTCATTTTTTCAGCATCTTTTTCTTCTTGTTGTTCTGATTGGTTGTTTTTTGCTTCCTTATGTTCCAAATCATTGATTTGATTCTCAGCTTCATCCACTCCACTGTTGTTTCCTTGTAAATTGTGCTTTATTTCAATTAGTGTATCATTCATTTCTGACTGGATCTTTTTTATGTTGTTGAGGTCCTCACTAAGTTCCTTGAGCATCATTACAACCAATGTTCTTTTTTTTTTTTTTTAAACCAGTATTCTGAATTCTGCATCTGACAGATTGCTTATCTCCATTTCATTTAGCTCTTTTTCTGGAATTTTGATCTCTTCTCTCATTTGAGCCACATTTCTTTATCTCCTCATTTTGGCTGTCTCCCTGTGTTTGTTTCTATATGTTGGGTAGAGCTGCTTTGACTCCATTTCTTGGTAGTGTGGGCTAATGTAGTGGGTGTCCTGTAGGGGCCAGTGGCACAGCCTCCCCTAGCACCCGAACTGGGTACTCAAGGTGCACTCCTTGTGTAGGTTGGTACACCCTCCTCTTGTAGTTGAGACTTGGTTGCTGTTCGAAGATCCATGGGAGGGATTTACCCAGGCCAGTCAGTTGCAAAGATTTGCTGTGACCACTGATCACCAAGCTCTGCCCTGTGTGGAGAATCAGCTGCGAAGGGGCAGGGTGGTGGTGCTCTGATATGGTCTGTAGCTGTCCACTGGGTGTACTGGCCCTGGAGTTTCTCAGGTGGTGCAGGCCAAGGTCAGCCCCCACCTGTGTTTTGCCTGAGGCACTCTGCCTGAACTGTAAAGCAATCTGAGATAGCTGCTACTTGTGCTAGGCTTGACGATTCCCAGATGAAGCCAAGCTGTGATTCTAATCTAGCTGCTGCTAGTGTCAGGCCTGGGGTTTACTGATGCCAGCTGTTGCTTGTTTGAGAGGATTTAGGAAGTTGTACAGCATGCCGAGACCAGCCATTCGTATGTAAAAGCAGCTTGGGTGGGCCAAGTTGGGTGGGGCAGAGTCTCTGGGTATCTCCAAGGTGAGTCAAACAGTGTTAGCCAGGTTGATAGAGTCTCAGATATGGGAGCAGTCTACAGGCTCTGTGAGGGGAAGGTTTAGCAAAGGGACAATGGCCTCTATTCACCTTGATACCAGACTTCAGATTCTCCCTGTGTACCACTGGTGTCTTTCAAGCTGTTATACCAGTGCTGGAGCTCAGAGGGAATGAGTCTGAGTAGGTGAGTCCATGTGGGGGTTCTCTAAGAGGAACTGATTGGAGCTCCAGAAGTTTTTTCCACTGACAATTCCTGCTGGGTTTTGCAGCCGGAAGTTGTGGGGACTTATCTTCCTGGCACTGGAATCCTGGACTCGGGGGCCTGATGTTTGTCTGGGACTCCTTGCTCCCAACATATCCCTCTGGAATTTTTATTTACCATGTGGGTGAGGACCAGCCTGTTCCATGTTTGCACCCCTCCTACCAGCCTGGATGGATGTGGTTTCTTTAATTCTGTAGTTGTCAGACTTCCATTCACCTTGATTTCTGATGGTTCTCAGTGGTGGTTGTTGTCTATTTTAGTTGTAATTTTGATATGGTTGTGCGAGGAAGGGAGCCATGTCTGAATACCCCATCTTACCATTGTTTTTGAGAAGTACTATCAAAATCAAATTTCAGTAGGTTCTGTTTACTCAAAATTCCTTTTTGGCTCAGACTAACTCCTATAGCTCCTTATTGTGTATGGTCTTTTCCGAATATGTCCCTCTCCTTTAGCTATAACAGCCTTATGTAGCTTCTCCATCCTCAACTCTGGAAACTTGCAATAATTTCTTCAACTATACCATAGGCTTCAAATGGAGATAGTCTTTTTTTTCTCCTATACCTATAACTATTACGGAGAAAGGGGGAAAAAAGGTAGAAGCAAGCAGTTTATAGTCTCATCAGAGAAATTCAATAGAGTTTTGTGAGACTTTAAAACCTAAGTAAAATTTTCCTTTGCACATCCACCCCAAAATGCAGTAATCAAGTAAGATTAGAACCTGGTTATAAGAAAGCTTAAACTTCAAAATCATTATCCTAATTTTGAATTTCTTGTTGGAAAAGAACACTTGCAAAATAAAAGAAAACTAATATAAAGTTGTCATATCGATTAACTGATGGCTAAAGACAGCTTCAACTAATTGACTTCCATAGATACTTAACAAAATTTAGGAATCAGTTATTTGAAGCTAAGAATCAAAAGCTAAGCATTTAAGATGTCAGTAGATGCCCAGAGGTTATAAATAGCAAAGGATCAAACTTGGAAAGATATTCCTCCCAAAAATGATACGGGGCAGTAAGCTCTTAAATGGTGAGGAGTATATCTTTGGCTCTCAATCCTCAGGATCCAACACAGTGAGTGGTATAGAAAGTACCCAGTTTATGAATGAATGAATGAATGAATGAATGGAGAGTTATGGTAAAGCAAGAAGCAAAAGAAACCAAAATGAAGAGGAAGAAACAATAAGCAAGAATTTCAAATATTAACCTCTCCAGGAATAGGCATCAATGATTTTTGCAAAGGTGCTTTCTCAACTATAGGGTTATGATGCATAAGCAATAAGAATATAGACCTTGGTCAGCACACATAAACAGCAGCAGCTAAACAGGTCTTGTAGCTTTTAGTTCCCCAAGGCAAGTCAGACCTGGGCAGAAGAGAAACAAGACTTTTAAGCACCTTAAAAAAATGTCAAAAACAGGAAGGTCTCACATCTCTTCCTGCCAATCCTCCACATCTCTAAGAGAAGGCAGTCTGTAGTCATATCATAATAAGAGGGGTCATGTGGAATTAAGAGAAGGTCAATTCTGTATGTTCAGAAGCCTCACTGTACCTGGAATTTTTAATATTACAACTCTTGATGATAACTTTCAAACATTAAAATTTCACTAAAAGGGATAAATTTTCAACTTAGGATAACAGTCATATGCTAATAGTTATGGTTGACATTTGCTGGCATTGACACCTAATTAAGTTTTATTATTTTAATTTCTTTTCATTATTTATATAAGTATATTTAAGTTATTACTTACTTTCTTACTATAATACAATCCTCAGGGACCATCCTATCAAATATATGTACAAGGTCTGTGAAGAAGTATACCGCCGTGTAATATGGAAAAGAGACATTAATTGAACAAGATACAAGATACAAGAAACACTGTATATAGGACAATGACACCTCAGTCCCCTTCAGAGTAGGCAACTTGGGACCTCACACAGTTCTCTTTGTGTCTCTTCCACTGTTCAAGACACTGCAAAATCCTTTGTTAGAATTGCCATCAGCTGAGTCATGGTATTTTCCTGAATCTCGTTGATGGCCTGAAATCTCTTCCCTTTCAAAGGTGATTTTAGTTTTGGGAAAAAACAGAAGTCGTAGGACATGAAATCTGGGCTGTAGCGGAGCTGAGTCATTTGATGTTTCACCAAAAAACCGCATGAGAGATGATTCATGGGCGGGTGTGTTGCCCTGATGAAGCTGCCAATCACCAGTTGCCCATAGCTGTGGCCATTTTCATAGTATCACATCTCTCATCCAAGGAAGAACACTGAGGTAGTACTCCTTATTAATTGTTTGATCTGGGGGGTGTACTTGTGATGGACATGAGCTTCCCAATCAAAAATCACAGCGTGATCTTGATCTTGCTGTGACTTTGCCACGCCTTCTTCTCAACCATCTTTGAAATGTTTGTGCCACACTTTTATTTGCACTGCACTCATTGTATTGTTCCTGAAAGCCTTCTGAATTATCTGAACAATTTCTGCAGAAGAATGTTCAAGCTTAACGCAAATTTCATGTAGATTTGTTGTTCTACTTGCTCAGTCATTTTGAATGTGATGGCCACACAGTACATATGCTCACTCAGTGGCATCAACTGCCACCACTGACTAGTACAGTGAAGTCATCACCGTTGAATGCACATTCCAGGTCACTCTCCTTGGCTGCCAGGTTACATCGATGTCACACAAACTATTCTCATTATATTAACAATGGCTGAACTTTTTCTGGACAGACTTCATATATAAATAAACACCCCCCAAATATCTGATCATCTAATTATTTCTGAATACCTTCTGAAATAATAACTGTATATATAAATATACAGTTAAATAAAAAGTAAACAAGAATATTTCAATAAGACAAACTCAAAATCTGTTTTCCCACATCATCCAAACCAAAGCTCCACAAATACTTAAGGTTATGTATATTTGCCATGTTTTACAACACATAAAATCATAGAGTCAAATTTTGGAGCTCTAAGAAAACTTTTTTACTAGCTTCGCTTCACAGACAGAAAAGTCTGAGGTCTCTAAGTAACTTAGCCTTATTAGAGTAAGTGGTTCCCAAAAGCCACTGATGATGGATACAGTCATCCACTCAATAATTGTGCACTGAGCAGGCAACCGGGAACCGGGCACTTTACCTTCCCTGGGAGGTACAAGGATGGAGAAGCTGGGTCCTGCCCACAAGGTACTCTGTTCAGAGACAGGCCCACCATGAAACTAAAAATGCAATTCTGGGTCACAGCTTCTGTAAGAAAAGTTAAGTGGTATCATTAGCAAGATAGTAAATTCAACTGGGTCAGGGGAAGAGAGGGTGAGGATAAGTTGAAGAAGACTTCTCATAGAAGGAGATTTTAGCCAGATAATAAAAGTGAATACATGTCAGACAGTATCTTCACCTTAATGGAATTTAAGTCAACCCACCAAGCCTATTTCACAGGTCAGACAAGAAGTAAAAATTGTATGGAGTTATTGCTTATAGGAGAAAGGTCATGCATGTGAATGAGTCATGTGGGAATTAAAATTGAGTCACTCTATCATTACATTCTCTTATACATATTGTCTATATACACATCCAATTACTACTTATTATATTCATTGAATTGTATAATTTTCTTTTACAACAATTTACCTTTAAGTTATTATAATATCTTTATGTTGGAGGTGTGGGAAAGAAAACCAGTATGTCCGTTATTGAAACTCAGACGTTGTAATGTTGACTGACATTCCCAAGAGTCTGGCAAATAAGTCAGAGTCACCGGAGTGTCATACTTCAGGGTCTGTACTTAATGCACAGACTCATGCTGTCTCTTGGAAATAGGTCTCCTTTCAGATGTCTGCTTGGATAAGACTAGGTAATAACACAATAACTAGCAAGCAGTAAGAGCCAATTAGTATGTGCCTCATGAAGGTGTTTTGGATGCACTTTGTTTTGAAAGAGAAACAAGAGTTTGCCAAATCTCATACAAGTCATATTTTTTCCTGTACTAGAACCGAATGATACAAATTTTCTTGAGTAAATTTTAAAATATTTTCCCGGCTGCAACTCTCCATCTCTTCCCACATCAATGCATTAAAGGTTGTATGGTTGAAAACTCACTTTGGGTTTCAAAAAAAGAAAATAAATTCAACAACAAGTAAAAACAGGAAGTACTAACCTAGTGTAGTTTAACATTCACAAGTTTCAAAGACTGATAAGAACCTCAAATTCCCACATTTTGCTCAGAGAAAAATACTATCTCTTTATTCAATCTAGCTTTTACGCTATATCTGTAAAACATGGAATAAAGTGATCTGGCAATTTTATGCTCAGTGTAGTCAGTATAAACAATAAAAAGTGTGCAATTCAAGTTTCAAAACACAATATGATATAGCCAATTGGACTGTCTACATTGATCAAATTAACTGGATTACTACTAAGTAATTCCCCTTTGTTTTTTTTAAGGATATTCTCCTAAGCATAGGAATTTTGGGATACACTTGTAGCCATAAGACATGGACAGACATTTAATTTAATGACTCAAGTAGTCAAAATTTGAGTGTATACCCCCCAAGAAACTCAATGTGTAAACTGACCTGACACCCACACCACATACTCTCCTACACAGCCTCCTAACATGAGTGCACATGGCCCCCCCTGTCACCAGGGGGCCAACCCCTCATGCCCCTGGGTCATGGGGCTGTTAAGACTACAGGGCTCAACAAGCACAAAGCACCGTCTCCATAAATAATTCAAATTCATCTTCACAAACTACAGGGCTTCTCAGAAGAGTACAGAACAAAATCAACCATAGCCATACATAGCAATAGAGATACAGGCTTTACCAAGATGACACATTTTAAAGACCATTTGGTTAGGTAAACTGGGACATGGTGTGGGTGGCTGCTGCTCTTCTTCAGGCAGATCAGTTATACCTTACCTACTTGGGAATGAGGAAAGAGAAGGACTTTCTCTATTCTGTGTTAATCAAATCAACTTTTCTGGAGGAAAAGGAACTTTCTGTGGTGGCCACAGAAAAAGCCAGTATTGTGGAGTGTCTGTTTCTTTCATCTGAGTGAAGAGTGGGTTTAATTAAAGAACCCCACCCATCTGTAAGTAGCAATAGAGGTTCATTTGCTATATTTCCAATCATTTCAAGAGAAGCCAGAAACTGAAATATTGTTGTAAATTCTCCTTATTTATTTTCACATCAAGAGATCAAACAAAATAGGTTTATACTTAGTTTAGACCATTGCCTACTGGTTTAAGATATCTTGTATACACAGGAATTTTTATTCACTTTATTATTAATGCACTGACTATATATTTATCTAACCAATTATTACATACTTATGATCATCCCTATATTAGTTTAATTCTATATAATTTTCTTGATTCAGCTGGCTGCACAGTCTCACTATATGGTAACTAAAGAGGATCCAACTATGAACCAGCTAACATTTCTGACACCAAGGGGACACAGCCTAATGGTGAAGAAGTCATGAGATAAGTGGAGGGTGTGGTAAGGTACACAGAGAAATGTATTGTGGATGAACAGGGTGAATGTAGGAGGTTAATGCAGGCAGATGAGATTTTAAAAAACCCAGCAAGATAGGCCTTATATGCCATGGCAATGTGGATACCAGCAGCTATCAGTTACTAAACACATAAAATGAACCAAACCCTGTGCTTGCACCCCACATACATTACCCAATTCTCACACCAATTCTTATGATGAAGGGACTATTACTCTCTCCATTTTACAGACGAGAAACCTGAAGCTTAGAAAGGTCAAGTAAACTGTCCAAGAACATGGCTGTGTGTGGCAGAGTTGGAATCTGGGCTCACAACATCTGTCTGATTCCAAAACCTGTGTTTTCAGCCACTATGATATTGCTAAGGAATTTGGATTTTAGCCTATAACTAATGGAAAACAAATGAAGTATCTCAGGACCACATTATTCTATTCTGTTCCTACAAGATTCTGTGAGTTAAATAATGGAAACTATGATTACTGTATTTTATGTGGAGAAATCAAGAAAGGTTAAGCACTTTAAAGCAAAGGAAACAATGGGTTCCTATCACCCTAGTGAGCCAGTATGTAACCCAGGACTCAAGCTGGTTTTACATGGTTGGCAACTACTAATTTCCAAACATTCGGTATGCTTTCAACAATCATACTAATTCAAATTCAGAAATTCCAAAAGCCCATTCCCAATTAAATCTTTTTTCCAGACAGAACCTTAGGTATTTCTAGCCAAGTTGCTCCTAATTTGTGATGTCAATCTGAAAAATACAAAATAACTACTGTGGCAAAGAAGGACAGCAGTCGGATGTGAGGGCGATCTGGCTGTGACATCTGTCACCCCATTGATTGCCAGGGTTGATTCGGCTGATCTGGCTGGCTAGGCGGGTGTCCCCTTCCTCCCTCACCGATCCATGTGCGTCCCTCCCGAAGCTGCGCGCTTGGTCGAAGAGGACGACCTTCCCAACTGGAGGAGAGGACCGGTCTTCGGTCAAGGGTATACGAGTAGCTGCACTCCCCTGCTAGAACCTCCAAACAAGCTCTCAAGGTCCATTTGTAGGAGAATGTAGGGTAGTCAAGCTTCCAAGAATCCAGACACATCCAAATGAGGCGCTGCACGTGGCAGTCTGCCTTTAAAAAGAAAGGACAGCAGCCATCAAATTCTTCCTCTCACCAACTGTGTAAGAATGACAAATCCTATCTGAATACCAATAATGAAATAATACTATTTACCTTTTGCATACTAGTAAGGCATTAATAACATTTCTTGCATTGACTTATTATTGCTATAAATTATTTAAGCATTCAACTTTCCAGTTTATGGTGACAAGATTTTATTCATAACAGTGAAAGTTTACCCCATCAAGTTTGCCTGCAACAATAATTTAATACCCCTTCCCTTGTTAAGGTCAAGGCTAATAACCAGAAGGAGATTACTTACATACAACAGTGATACAACATGGCTGGACCTAGAATATGACCAAGATATTTCTCCACTCACAGAAGAAACAGTTTCATAAATGAAACTATATTCTGATTAGTTTTGTTCCCCAGATATGTCACATCTTAGTGCTTTCCAGAAAAAAATACAGTAACTCTCTCTACCAAAGATAAAGATAGTAGCGACCACTTTTGGAGCACTGATAAACATGTTACAAAGACCCTTTGAGGAAGGTATAACACACCAACTTTTTCAGAGGAAATTAAGGATTAGAGAGGTAAAAGAATTTTTCCAAGGAAACTAATAAGTAGAAATCTAGAAATTAGTAAAGATCTAGAAAATCTGATTCCTAAATGCATATGCTTGACTACTAACAAGTCTTAGGCATTAGAGAGAGAAAAACACAGGAAAAATGAAAAAAAGTGATAGAAAGAAATTCAAGGTTTATCTGAGACCTTATATATGATGATCTTGGGAAACAAGTGTAAAATATATATATGGCAAGAAATAGAACAAAATATAAAAACAAGTTAGAAAACTGAGATAATCTATGACAGACAGAAAACTAGAAATAGATGAGACCTCCTAGAAATTGATAAAGATCATGCACAAAAGACCTACAACTAACATCATACTGGGAAGAAACTGGGTGTTTTTGCCCTTCGATCCAAAACAAGACAAGGATACGCCCCTTCACCCCTCCCATTCATCATGGTACTAGAAGTTCCAGGCAGTACCATAAGACAAAATGAGAAAATAAAAGGAAATAGATTGAAAAGGAAAAATAAAACTGTCCTTATTTGCAGATGGCATGATTGCCTAAGTAGAAGAAAAAATCAGTAACAACAACAGAAAGCTCCTGGAACTAATAAGGGAGTTGAGCAAGATCACAGGTTATCAGGTAAATATACAAAAATCAGTTGCTTTCCAATACACCAGTAATGATGGAATTTGAATTTTTAAATGACATTTACAATAGCACCAAGAGATAAAATAAAAGTTATGTATATATACAAAATCTACAAAACTGATGAAAAAAATGTTTAAGCTAAGTAAATGGAGAAATAGTCTGTGTTCATGATTTGAAACGCTAAACCTCATTAAGATGTCAATTCTTCCCAAATTAGTCTGTGGCTTTAATGCAATCCCCATTAAACTCCTAGAAAGCTATTTTGCAGATACTGCAAAACTGATTCTTAAGTGTATATGGAAAGGCAAAAGACCTAGAATTGCCAACACAATACTAAAAAGGAACAAAGCCCTGGCAAGCTGGCTCAGTTGGTTAAAGCGGCCTTCTGTACATCAAAAGATTGCAGGTTAAATTCCCAGTCAGGGAACATACCTAGGTTGTGGGTTCAATTCCCAGGTCAGGGCACGTGTGGGAGGCAACTGATCAATGTTTCTGTCTCACATCAGTGTTTCTCTCTCCCTCTCTCTCTCTCCCTCTCCCTCCCTCCCTCTCCCTCTCCCCATAACACCCACCCTGATTCTTCTCTCTTAAAACAAACAAACAAACAATAAACATATCTTTGGGTGAGGATTAAAACATTATTTTTAAACAAAAGATAATAAAGTTGAGGATTCATACTACTCAATTTTAAGCTTTAAAATCAAGCTACAGTAATCAAGACAGTGCAATGTTGGCAAAATAGTAGACAAGGGACCAGAATAGAGTGTGCAAAATAGGCCCACATGAATAAAATCATCTAATCTTTGATGAAGGAACAAAGGCAATTCAATGAAAAAAATATTATTTTTAACTAATAGTACTGGAAAAATTAGAAGTCCATAATAAAACAGAAATTAAAAACACCCTAGGGCCCGGGCAGGTGTGGCTCAGTTGGTTGAGCATTGACTATGAAGCCAAGGGTCTCCCTGCTTCAATTCCCGGTCAGGGCACACACCTGGGTTTCAGGCCTAGCCACTCGGCAGGGCACCTGCAGGAGATCAGCTGTTTCTCTCTCATATGGGTGTTTCTCTCCTCCTCTTCCTCCCTCCTTCCCCTTCCTTTAAAAAATAAATACAATCTCTAAAAAGAAAAACAAAACACCCTTGGTGCAGCAGATCTTACACCTTTCACAATAGTTTACTCAAAATGGATCATAGAACTAAATGTAAATTGCAAAACTAGAAAATTTCCCGAAGAAAACACAGGAGAATATCTGTGTGCTTAGGAGGTATAGTGATGACTTATTTACATCAAAAGCACAACTCATGGAAGAAGAAATTGGTAAGCTGGACTTTATTAAAATTAAAACTCTGTAAAAGACAGTGTTAAGAGAATGATAAAACAAGACAAAGGAAAAAATATTTGCAAAATACATATTTGATAAAGAACTTACACCCACAATATGCAAAGAACCTTTGAAATCAACAATAAGAAAACACACAGCTCAACTAAAAACATGAGCCAAATACTTTGACACCTCACCAGAGATGGCAAATAAATATATGAAAATACACTCAACATCATTTGTCATTAAGGAATTGCAAATTAAAACAAAAACGAGATATCTCTACATACCTGTTGAAATGGTTCATTGAAATCCAAAAGACTTGCACTGAGCAGGAGAGGTAGGTAGCTGAGGAAACAGTGGAATCGGGCCAGGGGTGCGGCCACAACCCTCCTTCCCAGAGGCAAATGGCTCTCAGTTCCACCTGGGCCAGCAGCCGAATCCAGGGATGGGGAACTTGGATGGGAAACCCTGGGTTCTTACATCTCTGCACCCTGACCCTGACAACCAACTGATCTTTTTAGTTTTGTTTTCTCCAGAATGTCCTATATACAGTCATTGGAATCTGTGTAACCTTCTCAGATAGCTTCTTTCAGTTAGCAATATACACATAAGGTTCACACATGTCTCTGCATGGCTCAATCATTTATTTCTATTTGATGCTGATAACATTCCATTGCCTGGATGTATCCCATTTTATGTATCTTGTTACCTATTAAAGGACACCTTGGTTATTTTTGTTTGGGGACAGTTACAAATAAAGCCACTATTAACATTAAAAAAAAAAACCTGGCAATACCAAATGCTGACAAGAATGTAAAGGAACTAGAATTCTCACTTATCAGTGGTGGTTACAGGCACTTTGGAAGACATTTTGGCAGCTTCTTACAAAGCTAACCCTAGTTTTACCATATGGTCCAAGAATTGCACTCTTGGGTACAATTTGCCTAGCTGGGAATATGTGTTCCACGCAAAAACCAGCGCATGAACTCTAGTAGTATCCGTATTCATAATCAGCAAGCTGGAGGTAAGCAAGAAATTCTCCATTAAGTGAATGGATAAGTAAGCTATGATACATCCATATAGTGAAATATCATTCAGTGATAAAAAGTAGGATATATAAAACTATAAAAATGTGTTCATCTTAAATACATACCGCTGAATGATAGAAATCAGTCTGAAAGGGCTGCTTAGTCTATGATTCTAATTATATCTCAATCAAGAAGATAAAAACTAGTGAGACAGTAGAAAGATCAGTGGTTATAGAGGGAGAAAAGATTGAATAAATAGAGCACCAAAATATTTTTGGGCATTAAAACTAACCTATATGTTACTGCAATGGTGGGTACATGACACTATCTATTTGTCAAAGCCCCATAGTCTTTATAGCACAAAGAGTGAACCTTAATGTATATAAATTTTAAAAACATAATTTAGGAGGTCAGGGGATCTCAGGATGGAATGGAAATGTGACAAAACAATCTAACTGTATTCCAAATGTCTGAAACAACCTCACAGGTGGGAACAGGAGTAAAAGCTGCTGATCTACATTACTGGAAGTTAGTATAATCTATAAGAGTAAAAGGAAAAAAACCCTGACATAGATACTAAACTTCACTTGCTGATAAAGTCATCTCCCCTGGGAGCACACAGAAATGACAATTCTGATACCACTGTACGTAATGCTACAATTAAGAAAATGAATGGCAGTTGGGGGGAGCCAGGCTTCTCATTGTTGGAATGGGAAGTTACAAATAAATAAAAGGAGACGAGAATGATCCATGTGGTAATGAATTACAGTTGGAGACATCAGTATCAATTTATGTTTAGTGTAATATATTATAGACATAGGTGGTTACATATAGAAAAATATATTCATATATGTATATAGGCATATATTTCCTTGCTCTGTGAGCTGGTCCTATAGCAATAGCATACTATCCTAACTTCATTTTCCAGTAAAATAAACCAGATATTCTCTTCTAATATCATTGTCTAGTAGAAATAAGAGTCCCTCAAAAAAGTGAACGATTCTAGGACGGAGGCAGGAAATATGCAAAATGAGCCTGGAGCATCTTATAGTACCAGAAATGAAGTATTAAAGGGGGTGGGGAGAAGGGTATGAATAAAGAAGTAAGTACTGGGAAAGAGATAGGTCTCCCTTGCAGAAGAATTAAAAATAATTTATGTAGATACTACACCCTCAAAAGAAGTTAAGCATAACTCCCCACTCTATAAGTGTTTGGGTTGTACATAGTAACTTCTTTCCAAAGATGCAGTAAGTTGTGAGGGAAGAGTAATTTACTATGGAGAAACTCAACAAACACTACCTTAGTCAAGTGATGAAGGGGATCAGCAACAATAAGTCATGTTGATGGAATGCCTGTAATATAATGTAATATTATTTATATCATATTATATTATTTGTATTATATATTAGAATAGATAACATTATTTTATAATATAATACATAGTATCATAATATTAATTATATATTAATATAGATTATTATATTATATTGAATATATTTATAGATGTAATATATATTATATATTAAACAACACGTATTAAACAAGTATATAATGTATATTATATATAAAATATATTTACATATTAAATATATTATATTAAATAATATGGGTTATTTATCATACATTGATATGTTAATTACAACATTAAATATGTTATAATAATATATAATTTATTATATAAATTATGTATTTTGTATTTAATTATATTATATTATATTATATTATATTATATTATATTATATTATAGTGACACTTTACATCTGTGATCTTCCTCCCAAGTACCCATAATTCCAATCTAGTCATGAGAAAAACAGAGAAATCCCAAGAGGCATTCTACAAATACTTGAACAGCACAACTCAAAATCATCAAGGTCATCACAAACTAGGAAAGTCTGAGAAACTTTCACACAACAGGGGAGCCTAAGAGATACGGTGATTAAATGTAATGTGATCTCCTGTATAGTGTCCTAGAACAGAAAAAGGACATTAGGGGGAAAAACTAAGAATATCTGAGTGAAGTATAGGCTTTAGTTAATAATAATGCATCAATATTTGTCCATTAACTGTGACAAATATACCATACTAATGTTAGGATGTTAATAAGGGAAACTAAGGGCAGAGAGAATGAGAGTAATACAGGAACTCTGTTCTATCTTCGCAATTGTTCTGTAAATCTAAAACTGTTCTAAAATCAAACATTTATTTTTAGAAATGCAAGATTACTAGTTCTAAAATATAAAACCCCGCAAATTGAAAAGAAGAAAACAACTCAAAAAAAGAATGGGCAAAAACTATGAAAAGAATACTCACAGAACGGGAAATCCAAATGACCATAAAATGTAAACAAACAAACCAAAAAAAGACATTGACCTTATCAGTGGACAAAAGGAAACAGAATTAAAATATGATACCCATCAGTTTGGCCTGCCTACGTTGAAAAGAATAAAAACATCCAGTGTTTAGAAGGATGTAGAAAAATGGACACTCTGACCTTGCTGATGGAAGTGTAAATTGCTACAACATTTTGCAAAGTAATATGGCAATATCTATTGCAATAACAAACACCTTGACCTAGGTTAGGTATCCCTGCTTTAGGAAATCAGCAACAAAGCACCAGAATGAACAAATATATACATAAGCATTTTCACTGTAACATTGTTATGTTATTATACAATATTTTTGGTGTTGAAAAATCAGAAACAACCATAATGTTCATTGATAGGGTAATAGTTAAATAAATTAGAGATATCCATGTTGTAGAATATTATGCAGCTATTTTTAAAAGAATAATGTAATCTATTAACCTAAAAAGATGCTATCACAAAATTTTAGGTAGTGAAATAAAATTACAGAGGAATAAGTATAGTGCACCAGTATTTTTAAAGCCCCTTGCGTGTACCTCTATGTTTGAAAGCTTTCGGAAGACTGCGCACATGGCTGTTAATATCAGTTACCACAAGGCAGTGGGATGCAGTGTTAGATCGATCTCTCACTACTTCTTGTGTACTCATATATTAAAATTAAAATAAAATAACGCCTCAGACATGATTGTCATATGTCACTTCTAGCTGTGAGGTGTTTAGGAAAAATAAATGCTGGACCTGCAGCCAGGACTCCCCTGATTATTGTCCAGAAGCAACACTGTAACACAGTTAAACGAGACCACAGTATCCTAACTTCTGCATCAAGAGAAAAAGCATCAAGCTGTTTATTTTTATCAGTGACCTACATGAGAGAAGTGAACCCAGCAAGTCTGTACGTATTTGCCTCCAAGTGAGGGCAATTGTTAATTTCCTAGAAGTTGGGGAAAGGGTTCAAATTGACTGGGAAAGTTCAGAGAAACAGAATTTTTTAAAATAAGATGGAGTCCAGTGTATGTAAGTGCCAAATCATACGCAGGAGAACCAAAAACAATGAATTCAACCCAGCTAATGTCCACAACCAAGGGCAGTGTCTGAAACTGGAAGTCTAGTCAGCAAGAGTTGCAGGGTGTAAGGAAGAGACACAAACTGGGTAATCTAGAAAGAAAAAGCCAGAAAAGAGAAAAGTTAGCAGAAGAATGGCTCTCGTTCTTCCACACTCAACACAGGCAAAGCTTGACTCAGTAATGCAGGTGACAGATGGCATCTAAAGCTGCTCAATTTAATTACCAAACACCTGGTTATACTGATAATCATACGCCATTTCACACAAAGCGGTGCCAATGAGTGTGTTCTGAAGGAAGAAGGGGAGGAAAGTAGAGAGGGATATAGGAAGGCAATTAGAAGTTAAGTAATTAAAGAGAATGATAAAAGAACTCAGTAAAAAAATAGCTAATCATAAATTTTAAAGATTATAAACCTAAAAAGAAAGAACTTCTAGAGTTCTTTTGTGTACTGAGAGAATAAACAGAAGTAAAACTATTGTTTTATAGCCAACCTGGTTAGCATGAATCTTCCGAATGGAAGAAAAAGAGGTCCCAGTCATAATGAACCTGCAGAATGGCTTAGGAGCACATCTGAAGCACATTCACTAGGCTTTACATTAAGTTTTCTAGAAAAGTGGACCAAAGATAATATGATACAAGGAGCAGGGTACAGAGGAGTCTACATACCAAATAACAACGTAAGTGTATTCCAGGTTAGAGCTTTGGAAATATTAAGAAGTTGCAGGCAAATCAGGTCCCAGGGGCAGCATATTATAGTACTTTCTATTGTAACCGTGTCTGTCATATAAGGGGTATACCTTAACTCCAAAGGATCTTACAAAATAACACAAAATAAGTTAAAGCCTTACATATCCCACACATTAGATGAAGCAAAAAGAAGAATCCATAGAAAACAAAGAAGCTGTCCAGACAAAAAAAAAAAAATTCGGAGACTTGCAAATGTGTCCACACTGATTCAAAGGATACTTCTGGTTCTTGTCATAGTGCCTCGAAACACTTTTGAGGACTCCAGTCAAGATGGTGGCATAGGCAGACTTAGCTCATCTCTTTGCACAACCACATCAAAATTACAACTAAACTAGAGAACAACCATCACTCAGAACTGGCAGAAATCGATTTGAATGGAGTCTGACAACTATGATATTAAAAAAACCACAGCCATCCAGACTGGTAGGAGGGGCACAGACGTGGATGGGCTGATCCCCCAACCATGTGTGGTGGATAAAAATTCAGGAGGAATATCTCAGGTGTGAGGGATTCCAGACAAACATCAGGCCCCACAGCCCAGACTCCAGTGCCAGGAAGATAAGTCCCTACAACTTCTGGCTGCAAAATCCAGTGGGAATTGAGTCAGTGAAAGAAACTTCTGGAGCCCCAAGCAGTTCCCCTTGAAGAACCCACACAGGGATTCACCTACTCAGACTCGCTGCCTCTGAGCTCCAGCACCAGAATAGCAGCTTGAAAGTCACCAGTGGCATACAGGAAGGAACTGAAGAGTCTGGACTCAAGGCAAGTAGAGGCCATTGTCTCTTTTCTAAACCCTCCCCCACAGAGCCAGCAAGCTGGTGCCATATCTGAGATTCCATCAAACAGGCTAACACTGTTTGACCTGCCTTGGAGATCCCCAGGGACTCCACCCCATCCAACTTATACACCCACCCAAACTGCTTTTCCATATGAATGGCTAGTCTTGGCTCCTGCTTCAAAAAGAGCTAAATGAAATGGAGATAAACAATCTGTCAGATGCAGAATTCAGAATACTGGTTATAAAAAAAAGAACATTGGTTATAAGGATGCTCAAGGAACTTAGTGAGGACCTCAACAACATAAAAAAGATCCAGTCAGAAATGAATGATACACTAATTGAAATAAAGCACAATTTACAAGGAAACAACAGTGGAGTGGATGAAGCTGAGAATCAAATCAATGATTTGGAACATAAGGAAGCAAAAAACAACCAATCAGAACAACAAGAAGAAAAAGATGCTGAAAAAATGAGGACAGTATAAGTAGCCTCGAGGACAACTTCAAAAGATCCAACATTTGCATCATAGGGGTGCCAGAAGGAGAAGAGAAGGAGCAAGAAATTGGAAATCTGTTTGAAAAAATAATGAAAGAAAACTTCCCTACTTTGGTGAAAGAAATAGATATGCAAGCCCAGGAAGCACACAGAGTCCCAAACAAGATGGATGCAAAAAAGCCCACTTCAACATATATCATAATTAAAATTCTAAAGACTAAAGATAAATAGAGAATCTTAAAGGCAGCAAGAGGAAAGAAGTTTAGTTACCTACAGGGGAGTTCCCAAAAGACTGTCAGCTGATTTCTTAAAGAAACTTTGCAGGCTAGAAGGGATTGGCAAGGAATATTCAAGGTCATGAAAAGCAGGGACCTATAGCCAAGATTGCTCTACCCAGCAAATATATCATTTAGAATCAGAGGGCAGATAAAGAACTTCACAGACAAGAAAAAAACTAAAGGAGTTCATCATCTCCAAACCATTACTATATGAAATTTTAAAGGGACTTATTTAAGAAAAAGAAGATCAAAACTATGAAGAATAAAATGGCAAAAATACATAAACATCAACAATTGAATCTGAAAAACAAACTAAGCAAACAAGAACAAAGACAGAATCATGGATACAGAGAGTGTTTTGGTGGTTGTGAGATGGGAGAGCAGTGTGGAGGAGTGGGTAAGGAGGTCAGCGAATTAAGAAGTACAAACAGGTAGTTACAGGATAGTCATGGGGATGTAAAGCAGAGTATAGGAAATGGAGTAGCCAAAGAACTTATACACATGACCCATGGACATGGACAATGGTGTGGGGATTGCCTGAGGGAGTGGGGGTTGCTGAGTGGAGGCAGGCAAAGGGGGAATAATCAGGATAACTGTAATTGCATAATCCATATAATATAATTTTAAAAATTCATGAAAAAGCATATTTTTTGTAAAAATGTTTTCTTCCTCAGTGAGGTGATTTTGAAAGAAAAAGATATGAGGAAGAGGCAGAATAAAAACATGGAAACAGTGTTACAGTAGGAGTCAGGAACAATAGGGTCTAACTTTGGCTCTGGGACCCTGGAGCATTTTCTACAACATTCTCTGTTTCATGGGAGAAGTGTCCCACTTCAGTACATCAAGTACTATAACTGAAATTTGTTTTATTTTCTTTTAAATAGAGACTTACTTGGGCTTATGAGTTTGAACCAATTTCCATATTTTGCTTCTGAAAATAAGGCTACAGTTAAATTTTAGCCAATTGTTTTTATTACAAATTTTTGTAATGTTTTAAATCCTCACCTCACTGAATGATAATGACAACCAGAGGACTGCTCTCCAGCTCTACCTGAGGCCTATTTGCTTGAGTTGATTTGTAGAAGTTTTCTTTGGTGTGAGAAGCAGAAAAAGGCTATTTAAGGATCAAAATATGAGTCCCATGGATTTCTCTGAGCCATAGAGAGAGATTGGTGGTAAGCCAGGGGTTCCCAAAGGCACAGGAGGACATCTAAATAAAGAATTCTTTCACTCAACCAACATTTATGGAGTGCCCACTGTACAATGGTATTGGGGATGTGGCAGTGAAAAAGCTACAGATTTCTGCCTCTGATGAAATAGGTCATAGATCTCAACAAGTGCTACAAGAGAAAGCAGTGCAGTACTTGGAGACAATGTTCAGTGGCATGGTAAGGGAAGACCTCCACAGAAAAAGGACATTTGAATTTACATGGAAAGATAAGCAAATGGGGACAGGATGAGAAGGAGAAAGACACGGCTGTCCAGAAGTCATCAAACATAGAAGTTCCAACTGGTTGCTAGTTGGTAAACTGGGTGTTAAACAGGGGTTCATTATTTTATTTTCTCTACTTTTATGTATGTTTGGATTTTTTGTAATAAAAAATTTCAGTACCTGAAATAATACTGAAAACCATTTTTTACTCCTTACTCTAAATGGTAAAAAAAAAAACAGTATCACCATGTTTGGGCATAAGCTTTCCCTCCAAAGAAATATTAAATATATTTTTCAGGTCTCCAAAATAAAATGAAATAAAATGAAACTCTAAGGCAGGAGAAAGCCTATCGTGATGGATGGTGCAGGGTGAGAGGCCAGCTGCCCCCAGCACTGCAGGGGTTTGCAGTCTATCCTCGCAGTCACGGGAACTCACTGGAGGATTTTAAACGAAGAAGAGACTTGAGTTTATTTATTTTTCATATGTCCCTCTGCTGTGGAAGAAAGGAGCATAGAAAGCAAGAGCAGGAAAAGAGTGGTAAGAATGGAGATTAAAATTCTCTTGTAGCTGACCAGGAAGGTACTGAAGGTGTCCCGGTGCCAGCAGTGACAGTGGAATAAGAGACACGTAAGTGTTCTCAAAGTTAGTTTGAAAATAAAACTACAAAATAGGGTTGGCTATAGGAGACAGGGGTACAGGCAAAATCAAGAGTGACATCTAGGTTTTGGCTTGAATGACTGGATGCAGGGCAGGGGTTTGAATGGGGAATGGGAGAGAAGCTGGTGCAATATTGAGAGAACTTGAGAGGCTGACTGATGTTATCCAGACATCAGTGGAGGTTCCCTAATTCTTGAGATCTGGGTAGGGCATTCTTGAACCCTCAGCTCTGCAGCCTAGGAAGAACTAGATCTCCCCAAGACTTCTCTCTCTCTCTCTCTCTCTCTCTTTTACCCCAGGGTTTAGGATTTCATCATCGTCCTGTGGTCTCTGCCTCTTGTGTTCTCACCTTCTACCTCCACTCACCACTGTCAACTCTTCAACTATTTTCTTTTTCTTTCTTTCATTTTAAAAATATGTATTTGTTTCCTTATTGGGTACATTTATTCTTAGCAAAACTAATGGCACTGTATATAATGCCACAGGGTTGGGATACTGATTTCAACAAAGCACAATTAATTTAAGGGACACCTTACAGTACCATACTCTAGAGGGAAAAAAATCCCAAAGGTAATCAAGACAATACTATTAAAATTAACACTTTTTAAAAACAGCTTCATAGTATTTGAAATGGTATAGATTTTTGTGTTCATCAAAGCCTTGTTACATTTTCTAAATGATGTTGTGATTTCCCTGGAGTCCCTGTCACTGAAGTCACATTGTTCTTGTACTTGTAGAAAAACATCTCTGATGTCATCACTGTAAACCTAATTATTTTCAAATGGGACTAGAAATGGTACAAGTTCTTTATTTCATGCACTCATGTACCAGTGACAGTCACTCTTGTATCAGGTCTTCATACAACCGTGAACAGTTTCTTTCTGATACAGCAGTGATTCATGACAGTTCCTAATGGGGAGCATGCTGTTATAATTTCTGCTTTGTCTCATCTGGTGCAGCACCATCCAAAGGACTGGGAACCAGGACATGCCAGCTTCTCACAAGAGAGTTCAAGAGAAAAACACACAGTCTTGTTGAGAGCTGCCTCTCTCACCCACAAGTTCACAAAACAAATCCACTGACACCTAGCTTTCTCTGAATCTTGACTCACTTTAATGAAGATATGAGGGCTCAGGGAGAACATAATCAAACTTATAATCTATTTCAAACATCCACAAATTGTAAGTCACGTAAAACTATCTTGGAGGAGATTAAGAAAACTATATGCCGTATATCCCAACTAGACTATGTTTTACTTTTACCAAAAAATATTTATCATAGACTTGTAATAGGACAGAAACTCTAAGTGGTAAGGAGAGAGAGTCCCTATCATCACACAGCTGAAGGGTCTCAGGGTCTTTGTTGTATCATTCCAGCTGCAAAAGGAATCAAACTTACTCAATTTAGCTTGAGTCTCCTATAAACCTTAAAAAGGGGGGAAGGGTCTCACAGAAGCTCTATCAGTGAACCTACCTTTTTTCACAGCTTTTCAAGTTGTCTCACATTAAGTGAGATAATACATTTAAAGTTCCCTGTATATTACCTGGTGCAATGAAGGCACTAAGGGAGTATTGTCACCCTGCCCCTTCCTTTGTTTAATGTACATTTAAAACAAGTCTTACTGTTCTTCTAGAGTGGGTCTCTGCAAGGGAATTGAGCACTAATGCCCAAAGGTATCCATTGGATAAGATGAATTAATTTCTGTCTTGTGCATCCAGAAGGGTACTACCTAAGTACCACTCTTGGGAAACTTAAGAAAAGAAGCATCAAATCATTTTTCGGTAAGGCTTACTTTTCTCACACAAACCTCAGCTGAAAATTAAGAAAGATTAAAGGACAGAATCACTTTCACCTTCTCTTTTAAACATCGAGGTAAATTGGGAGGAAGATCCAATTTTGTAAAGGCACAGACCCTAGAACAACAATAAAAAATAAACCAGAAGCCAGAATGTCCCTAGAGAACTAAGGGCTAGAGAACAAAGTTAGACTCACGGAGGGTGAGATCCCTAAGGAAAACAGAACTGAGCAGAGGCCAGGGCCCGGGAAATGCCAGTGAGACTAAAATCAAATACTGTGCAGCTGAAACCCCAGCAACCGTTCCCATTCAAGGAAAGAGACGGACCAGGAAAGCTTAGAAAATATTACACTTGTCTGTACTCCTTAGGGGTCCCCAAAACTTTTGAGATAACTGCTACATGCTCACATATCCTAAAAACAATGTTCTAATCACACAAAGCGCACATGAAAAAACCCTCAAGGCCGAGAAGTTACTCAGATGAAAAAGGTTTATGTCAGAAGTTAATTTAAAATTCTAAAAAGTGCTTAAAATCATTTAATCTAATTGCTCCGTGTCTCTTTCCCAAAGCAGAAATTACCTAACTCAAGGACATAGAAAATCATCAGGGGCTATTTCAAAGCTGACAAAAACATGACAGAAATTAAGTTGTAGAGATGCATTAATACTCCTTAAATAAACATAATTGCTCACCTCCATGTAGTTCCACAGCAGGGACTAAACAGGCACTAATTCATATACACATCTATCACAACCCGCAAAGCTTGGTCACAAATTGACTTTAAGCAAGTGATATAAAAATGAGATTTATATTTAATACACGATTGTAAATTGCACCAATCATCACTGTTAACACAGCATCAGATGCCAAAAAAGCTTTTAAATACCTTGAAGGAGGATGCTTGCCAAAACTGTTAGGAAAAAGAAAAAGTAATAATAAGAGAAATTGGAAACAAGAAGAGACAAAAAACACCTTTTTCTTGTCACTTGATTCTGTAGAAAGACCATAAAGGGTACTGAAAAAATAAAGAAACAGATCTTTGGACTTCTCAATCAAGAGCAGAAGAAAACAGGCTGCTTCCTTTTCTTTGCAGTTCATCAGGACAGCCAGGAGGTGTGGTGGAGATAAATCATCCAGCTTTCAAGCACCGCTAGTGGCAGCACTCAAGTATACGAGCTCGTTTTCCTATTAATTTACAATTCACTTTTTCTTTAAAGATTTTATTTATTTATTTTTAGAGAGGGAAGGGAGGGGGAAAGAGAGAGAGAGAGAGAGAGAGAAACATTAATGTGCGGTTGCTGGGGGACATGGCCTGCAACCTAGGCATGTGCCCTGACTGGGAATCGAACCTGCGATGCCTGGTTCGCAGCCTGCGCTCAATCCACTGAGCTACACCCGCCAGGGCTACAATTCACTTTTAAAACCAACAACAACAATCAAAGTTGCTGTCTTCACAAGAGCAATTATAGAATTTCACAATTTTTCAAAAACCATAATTTGTAGGAATGCAAATCTTACAAATTATAGCCACTCTCTACAAATTTTAAATCAGCTTAGGTAAAATTGTCTGGGACATGATGCAAATAAAAATGCCTATTTTGCCCTCCCTAAACTGTAATTTGACATTTGATTAAATTATTTCGACATTATTTTACAGGCCCAGAATATTAAATTGTTCAAATACCATTGCCAAATGAAAATTTGGATAGCCGATATGTTTGGTGCCCTAATATACAAAAGACATAAATTAATAAGTCTTCAAAACATGGAGGCTGACTTGCCTTTCTCAAATAATTAGATGGTAGAAACTAGGGTTCAAGATTTGCATACAACAGACCTCAAAACCTTATTTACTAATTTATTAATATTAAGACCTTATTTCTCTATACTTTAGTTTTCTCACCTATAAAAAGCAAGGAAAACATCCTCTGCCTAGCACTATTGAAAGAGGTGATTTACAAAGTGTGACACATGGAGATCAACAAATGATAACTGTAATTATTTTCAGGAAATAAAGGATGCTCAGAATGCTGTCATGTGAAGACTTACAAACATAATAGCTTATATATGCTACTTTGGCTTCAGGAAATCTTTAAGATAGCTTACAAAGATATTTAAAATACAAAGTCACCACATCAAAATGTAGACACAAAAAATAAAGATTAAAAGTGAGGTTAATTTTTAAAAAACAAAATGCCAGAAAAGATGAGTTTCATCAGTTAATATACAGGATGATTACTAAGCTAAATCAAAATAATTACTTAGGAAATAGTAAATCAATAATTAACTGACAATAAACAAGACAGGTTTTTCCACCCCAAGAGTCTTTGAAAAGAGAACAAATAAAATGAAAAACACATTCAACAATAACCTTATAACAGATAAATTTCACAGATGTTCTTCATATAGACACCCCACCAAATTGCAGTGACACATTTTTATAAAGTCAGAAATCTTATACTAAGCAACCAAAAGCACTTTTCAAATTTGAGAAATTAATAATATAATAGACTTTGTGCTGGGTTTGCAAAGAATTTCCCCAAGGCACCATTTCTGCATGAAGCAGAAATCTGCAATAAATAAAGCCCACCTAATCAAACAAGTCTATCGTGTTCTGTACTGATCATTGTGGAAGAGGGAAGGAGAAAACACGCACTTTTTGCCTTAAAATTGTTTGAATGAATGGAGAACATCCCTATAAGGGAGGCAAGAACCATACCAAAGATCATAACTAAGAACTCTGTAGAATTAAGCTTGTTAAACTTTGTTTACTCTTAGGAAATAACGTTAAAACTCTGAAAATGGAAGGGTCAACAAATTAGATATTTCATTACATGTGACTGCCAATTTGGAAAGGAGGAAAGGGGACAAGGAAAGAGAAGGGAAGTCTTAGGGAATAGACTTTGAAATAGTTCTGGGGGTCAGGTAATTCTTAGTCAAAGTCATGCAGATTCCACAAAAAAGAAAGAAAGAAAGATGGGGGGGAAGGAGGGGAGAGAGAGAGAGAGTAAGGAAAGAGAGAGAGAGAGAGAGAGGGAGGGAGGGAGGGAGGGAGGGAGGAAGTATCTCATAGAAAGAGAATATTACTATTCTGACCTTTATGGAGTACTAACTGACTACTTTATGTATCTTACTTCAAGCTCATAATAACTTCATGAGGAATATATTATTTATTATTATTATTATTATTATTATTATTATTATTCCCTTCTGCCAATAAAGAAACAGAAGATACAAAAAGTCAAATCATTTTCTGGCACTTTCACATGGCTTGCAAACGGCAGAGCCAGGGTTCAAAGGCAGGCAGTCTAACTCCAAAGCTCTCCCACAAAGCCTCACATCAGATGAAGACTTCACTCACACAACTGATCAAATGCCTCACCATCTAAGTTAGCTTTGAACTTTAAAGAACTAACCTTTAGATGCACGTCTCACATCTCACCACTGAAGGAAATTGTTGAGGTCACTGTAAGTAAATCACAATGATTCATATCTATCCATGAAGTATGACATTTATAGAGATCTTACTCACTGGGCTAACAATCCAAAATTTCACTCTTTGAATTTAAGGGCACTTTAGATAACATGTCAAATATAAGGCAAAAACCTATCATCAACTTTGGAGAATACATCCGATGATTGCTTTGCTCTTAAAGGCTGCAAAATTCCCTTGTTAAATAACAGGCTTAAAATAACCTGCCCAGAATTGGAGCCTGATTTGGTAAGATGTGGGCAGTTGGTACATACATAAACTGTCCCATCTTTGTCCCCTCCATGACATTTTGTGCTAAGAATGGGGATAGTCATTTTAAAAATTAATCAAGGGGAGAGGAAGATAACTGTGTAAGACTAATCATTAAAGTCAATTGATATCCTAATCAGACATTCAAGATAGAGAAAAAAAGTTGATAGGACAAAAAAAAATGAGATTAAGATAACTTTACCACTATCTTCAGTATACATGCTTGTACATTAACAGCTGTTATAACCCTTAGTTCTGTAAAAACAATTTTCATTGTTTTGTTACCACTCTTCCTAACTTGTCTAACTTGTTTTGATATGAAATCAATGCTGAAAGAGTTTATTGCTGTTATTATAAAGTACAGGTATGGACTGTAATCAGTCTGCTCATTAAGCAAATAGCCATGTATGATGATCCTCCTATGAAGGTACCAGGTGCTTACTATATTATAGGAATATAGAGAAATATGAAACAAAGTAAGTCCTCTTTTCTTAAGGGGTTTACACATTTAGATGAAAAAAAATTGAAAGTTCTAATGAATTACAGTTAAACCTAAGTCAACCATATAGTTGGTATATGTTTGAAAATATTGAGAATGACAGAGTATTAAAAAAGAAGAAAAATCTTTAAAAATTAAAAATCTTTAAAGATTTGGGGTTATTTTATTTAGAGAAAAACCAAAAACTAAGGTGCAACTTAACTGCCTTAATAAAAGTTTTTGGAGGCAGAGGCATTAATGAGTTCTATCTTCCCCAAAAAATTTTTTGGGAAATGGGGAAGCTTTGGTCTGAGCAAACATAAACAGTCTTGATGATCAGGACAGTTAAATTTTGGTGAGACAACTTCATACTTTTCCAGGTCTGAAATGCTGAAAAGTCAATCAAATAAACATTGCCTGTCTAATTGACAGAAGCAACTGGAAAAATTGTTTATGGAAGAAAGAAGAGGCAACTAAATAGAACCTCAGGCCTTGGGACTCTGAGAAGAAAACAAACAAAAAAAACCCATGAAATAGGCAAAGTGGGGTAAAATTTTTAAGCAGATAATTTTAAGAAAAGACAGACCAGTTTTTTTTCCTAACATGTTTGCAAGCCTTAAATAAAATTCTTAATGTACAAGTGTTCACAAAATCATCTCTCAATTTTCCCCACTGAGGGTTTGGACAATAGGTGCATCAGTCTAACAATTCAGAAGACATTTCCACTATGTGGATTTTGCTGTTGAGACTGTTTTGTAATCTGTGGAATCTCCAGTGAGAAGCCAATCTTGGAAAAAACCAACAACCATTTTACTAATCCACCAAGTAAACAAGCAGATAGCCCACAGTTGATTTTTCCATCTGCTGAACGTCAGTTTGGAAAATAACTTCTGAAGATAAAGCCCTAAAACTCATGCCAACAATGTAAAGCACAGGTGGCAAACACAAGGCCCGCGAGCCAAATCCGGCCCTCCACCTTGTTTAATCCAGCCCAGCGCCTTGTTTCTCCCCAGCAGTGTCGAGCTCTTGCTTAACTGTTAAGGAGTAGTTTACATTTATACAGTCCTAAAATTACATTGGGCCCTTTGAAGAAAACCTCGAGGCTGATGCGGGCCCTGGTGAAAAAGAGTTTGTTACTCCTTTACAATTATTGTAAAAGTATTAGAAACTTAACTTCTGAATCTCCCATCATTATTTTAAGACTAACATGCCTTTAAGAAGGAAAATTTTTATTTGAAATCAGTAACATGTTCATGAAGCCCACCACAGGGTAAAAAAAAAAATCAAGACCTGGCCTAAAGGTCAGAATGACATTGAACAATCTCTTAACCTGCAGGCTTCCATGCCTCTTGATCTCATAGAGACCTGGTGTGAATATGCACAAATAATGTATATAAGTGTTTCTCAGAAACTTATTCAAATTCAAGGAACTGTTATTATAAAATTAACATGTGTATCCTAAGAATTTCTTAATGACATAATAGTGAGAATGGAACATATCAAAGAGATGCCAGTTCTACAGGTCAAAAAACTAGATTATAGTAACAAGCCACCTCATTAGTTCGGCTGACTCACATTAAGCAGGTATGTGCCGGTCAGTACTAGGCTCTGGAGACAGAAAAACTCATGAGAATGGTCCGTGCCATCTGGAACTTACAATTGCCTCACTGACTACAAATGCACATTATCTTATACATAATGAAATAATAGTCTGAACTGAACAGTTACTTTATTTGACCTCACATGTGTAAGAACATTTATTGAAACAGACACAAAATAAAGTAAAAATGGAAAATTGAAGCTACAATCTGAATGTCTGTGAAAATCCACAGAGCAAATTCCACTTGCATCAATGTGTAACCTCAACTAAAACAAAAACCAAACACCCCCTATATACATACACACACACAATGACAACAACAACAAAACAGTAAACTCTTGCTTGGAGGTTGGGATAATTTTATCTTACTTCTTCAATTTGTCTGTGCACATGAAGATTGAGAGTCAACCTTCTATTCCCTTTAATGGGGCTCCTCACTTGTTTGCTCAGATACCAGGGTGCAGCAGAACCACCTTAGGCTTCAGATGGTTTTGATTTGAACAGCAGGTCTCAAACAAGAGAACTTCCCCTTAACTGGGATTTATCTACCTCACAGGTGGCAAACACAAGGCCCGTGGGCCTCCGCCTTGTTTTATCTGGCCCAGCACCTTGTTTCTACCCCAATGCAGCATCAAGCTCTTTGCCCCTAGTTAAGGAGTAGTTACATTTATACAGTTCTAAAATTACTCCAGCCCTTTGAAGTCAACCATGAGGCTGATGTGGCCCCCAGTGAAAATGAGTTTGACACCCCTGATCTAGCTTAAATATTGCTGGTGTTATTTTTTTATTAAAAAAAAAAAGATTCAAAATGCTTTTGGGATTTGGAAATACTCAGTCCAAGGAATAAACTTTGAGTTTCAGAGTTGACTTATAAAGAAAAAATAAAAGTATCTCAGTATTTCAAAGCTGCAAAGACTCAGATAAGTTCTCATAATTTTACAAAGAAGTTTTACTTAAGCAATATTATCCTAAGTTTTTGTTTAATTATTTTATTGTTGTTCAAGTACAGTTGTCTCCATCTTCCCGCCACTGTCCTCCCCTGCCCCACCAACTCCCACCTCCCACCCTCAATCCTACCTCGCTTTGACTTTGTCCATGGTTCCTTTATACGTGTTTCTTGGTGACTCTTCCCCTTCTTTCCCCCACTAACTCCCTCCCCTCTCCCCTCTGGTCACTGTCAGTTTGTTCTTTATTTCAATATCTCTGGTTATATTTTGCTTCCTTGTTTGTTTGTTTTGTTCCTCATTTGTCCTATAAGTGGATTTGGTTCCACTTATAGGTGAGATCATGTGGTATTTGTCTTTTACTACCTGGTTTATCTCACTTAGCATAATGCTCTCCAGTTCCATCCATGCTGTCATGAAGGACACGAACTCCTTCTTTCTTTCTGTTCACAGTATTCCATTGTGTAAATATACCATAGTCTTTTGATCCACTCATTTACTGATGGGCACTAGGTTGTTTCCAGAACTTAACTATTGTAAATTGTGCTGCTATGAACATGGGGGTCCATAGGTTCTTTCAAATTGGTGTTTCAGTGTTAGGGTATAATTCCAGCAGTGGAAATGCCAGGTCAAAAGGCAGTTCCATTTTTAGTTTTCTGAGGAAATTCCATACTGTTTTCACAGTGGCTGCACCAGTCTGCATTCCACCAACAACGCACTAGGGTTCCTTTTTCTCCACAACCTGGCCAGCACTTATTGTTTGTTGATTTGTTTATGATGGCCATTCTGACTGGTGTGCAATGGTATCTCATTGTAGTTTTAATTTGCCTCTCTCTGATGGCTAGTGGTGCTGAGCATCCTTTCATATGTCTCTTGGCCCTCTGTATGTCCTCATTGGAGATGTGTCTGTTCAGATCCTTTGCCCACTTTTTAATTGGATTATTTGTCCTCCTAGAGTGGAGTGGTGTGAGTTCTTTATATATTTTGGAGATCAAACCCTTGTCTGAGGTATCATTGGCAAATGTGTTTTCCTACACAGTTGGTTCCCTTTTCATTTTGCTGATGTTTTCTTTAGCCATGCAGAAACTTTTTATTTTGCTGAAGTCCCATTTGTTTATTTTTTCCTTTATGTCCCTTGTTCTACGAACATATCAGTGAAAATATTGTTCTGTGGAATATCTGAGATTTTCCTGCCTATGTTCTCCTCTAGAACTTTTATTGTGTCACTACTTATATTTAAGTCTTTATCCATCATGAGTTTATTTTTGTGTATGGTGTAAGTTGGTGGTCAAGTTTCATTTTTTTGCATGGAGTTGTCCAGTTCTCCCAATACCATTTGTTGAAAAGGCTATTTTTACTCCATTTTATGCTTCTGTTCCCTTTGCCAAATATTAATTGACTGTAGAGAAATGGATTTACTTTTGGGTTCTCTCTATTCTGTTCCATTGATCTATGTGTCTGTTCTTACGCCAGTATTAGACTGTTTTGATTACCATGGCCTTGTAATATAGTTTGATGCCACGTATTGTGATTCCTCCTACTTTGCCCTTCTTTCTCAAAATTGCTGAGGATATTTAGTCATTTATGGTCCAACATAAAATTTTGAAATGTTTGTTCTATGTCTATGAAATATGCCATTGGTATTTTAATAGGATTGCATTGAATCCATACATTGCTTTGGGTAGTATGGACATTTCAATGATGTTAATTCTTCTAATCTATGAACACAGTATATTTTTCCATTTATTTGTGTCTTCCTTAATTTCTTTCTTCAGTGTTGTGTAGTTTTCTGAGTGCAGGTCTTTTACCTCTTTGGTTAGGTATCCCAAATTTTTAACAAAACCTTTTCTCTACTTCTGATAAGAAGAACACAAACTCATCCTTGAATATAACGAGGATAGTTTCTCAAAACTCACGTTTTTGCCTTTGAGTTTTTTCGAACAAATCTGAAACTGACCAATGAGTTTCTGAAAGGACCACATTACTCAACATTGTCCTATAATCATAGAAATTCTCTTCAATCATTGAAATAGCTTAATGATTAGAAATTATGGTTAATACCATTTGATGGCCTGCCAACATAAAAGATACAATTTTGGAGTAAGAAAAGAAAATTAGAATGCTTAATTGCAAAAGGAAGAAAAAAAATATGCTGACTGAAAGAACAGACCAAATTTAGATTAGAATTATATTTATCTTGTCACAATACCACTACCACTAGGTTTAACTGGTACGACTTGGGGAGGGGAAATTCTGGAGAAGCATGGAGGGGTCAAAACATCTCACTTAGTAATAGTCCCTTCTTATGTCCTTTCTTTCCCCACAAGAAGTGTCCCTAAGAACAGTGCATTGACAGTCCATGTCTGTCGACCAGGCAAGCACACACACATTTTGCTATTCTGGAAATCTGTGCCTCTAAGAGAACTAATAACACCATCCCATTCCACTTACACTTCTGTTGAACTTACAAATGAAATTTGCAGGCTAGGATGATCAATTGTATTTCTTGGTTTGATTCAGCCTCAGAGTTTCTCCAAACTGCTGACTATGTAAGCTTTCTTCAAGCAAGTTCTGCCCTAATCAGGTTGACAATTTTTTCCCCCATCAAAATGAATATGAGCTCAAATACTAGGTAGAGTTAGTTCCTATGATTATTACAAACTGCTTGTCCACAAGAGTGAAACTATGAAAGGATTAGATCCTGTTGATGCTGCCCTCTTTAACAGTTACAGGAGTGAGGGTCAAAATATTTATTATGTGCCTATTCAGTGCCACACACTATGCTAAATATTAAGGATACAAGTTAAATAAAACACAACTGCTCTCCTAAGAGACATTTTTATTCAACAAATCAATGTGCCAAGCACTATTCTATATATTAGGAATATAGAAGTGAACATTACATGCCCCTTTGAAGCTCATATTCCAGTGAGCATAGATAGGCAATAAGAAAATCATATAGTATTTCAGGTGGTAAGAAAATTCTATAATTTAAAATTAAAAAATAAGCTACGAAATGGGAATTGCCATTGGTGGGAGGAAATGCCAGTGGTGGGAGGGCCTTGATATTTTAAATAGAGTGGTCACGGAAGGTATCACCCAGTAAGGTGATATTTGAACAAAAATCCAAAGGTGAGAGATAAGCCAAAGGAGCTATCTGGAAAAACTGTAATCAGACAGAAAAAGAAATAAGTGAAAAATGCTTGGGGTTGGAGTATGCCTGGTGTTAGAGGACCAACAAGGAGACCAGTTTAGCAAAGAGGAAGAAAGTAGTAGGAATAAGGTCATAATAGGGGGGTTAGGTCACTGTGGGCCTTCCTAGGCATTGTAAAGACTTTGGCCTCAACTCAGAATGAACTGTTGAGCTGTTGGAAGGTTTTGAGCAGAGAAACAGATAGGTAGTTTGGAGAACCACATTTGGGGACAAGATAGGAGTAAGGCCAGTAACTACCTGACCATCAGAGCAATATCCCAGGAATGCATGAGCTTCAACTATTGCTTTTGAATTTGCACCACTGTGCTCAAGATTCATATAACTAGGAGAGTTAACTTTCCAAGTTTGAGTCACATGATCATCCTTAGCCCATACCCAGCAGTAGAGATCTTCTCTAGTGGGAATCCAAGGTAGTTTGATTTACCATCACCACCTCCTAGACCCACAAGACTACATTAGATAGGACAGAGATAACACCACAGAGGAAAATCAGGATGCTATTAGGAAAAATGAATGAATGCCAGGAAGCCTAGTCTAAGAAGCAATTTATGTCTAAATGCAATTTATGGATAAATGCAGAATTATAAACAAAAAGATATATCAACCCATACTTTTCAGCAAAGAGGTATCAGTGTTTTTGATCATCCTTTTATCTCTAGATAAAAATATACTAATATTGGTACTCACCAGGCTACAGTGAAGACTAGTTTATTTTGCTGTCAAATGGTTACACTTACAAAGTTTTTTCTTAAAAGGTCCTAAGTATCTAAATAAACCATTTTTGAAAAATATTTAATATTCTCTTTAGCCTATATAATACATAACACATATATATCTTGCTCTCGGAAGTATCAAAGGAAGTATATTTGACTCAGTATATTTGAATTTGAATTGAGTAACCTGGTAAATTTCTTACCACAGAGTGCCACATAAATGTTCAAATATACCATCTTAAGTCATCTTTTTCACCCTCTCTAGATAGTTCCTGTCTAGATTGTTCCTGATAGTAATAGGAAATAGACATGGGAAAGCATGATAAAGAGTCACTCATTCTCTTATCATGCTTTCCGATGTTTATTTTCTATTAAAAAAAGGGGGGGTGCTATCTACAAAGAGTGAAAAGAATGATTTAAGATGACCTACCCAGACCTTTGTTCTGAGCGTGTGAACACTACAGGTCATATCTCCAGGGGACAAGCCGGTGATATGAGCCTTCAGCGCTTCCAAAGGGGCTGCTCCAGTCCAGGCACTTCGTCACCTCAGCATGCAGATCCTGAGACGCCAGATCCTCCAATTTTTTGAAATAAGCCGAGAGTCCAAATTTTTATGTGAAACCTCAAGATTTTAAATACCAGAGTTTGGTTTGGGTTTTTTGTTTGTTTGTTTATTGTTTTTGTTTTGTTGTGGCTTTGAACACTATGCCAAAAACATTAGTTTGTAGTGGTGTTTTTGTTTTTGTTTTTAACACTATATAGGTCAAATAAAACACCTAAATGTGACCTCTCTTCTGCATTCCTCATACTTTCAAGGTGTGATGAGACTACAACAGAGAAGACCATCTGTCTTGACTTATTATTCTTGTTTCCAATAATAACGTCACAATCCTCTTTCCCTCTGGCAGTGAGGTGACGTCTATGACAGAGACACGAGGTTCCCTGAGAATTCCCTTCATACTCCAACTGCAACCAAAATGATTAATGCTCTAGGAACAGTTTCAAAATGACATTTTCCAGTGAAGAAGTAGAAGTGCCTTGGCTTGCTGCTCCCTGTGTAATGCCTAGAACCAAAAGGGGGAGAGTTTTGAGATAGCCATGTTGCCTAAGAAAGTTGCTGAGAGATGCAGAAACTCATCTAAAAGAGGACCTCAAGCAATGAAGCAACTGAATCTAAGAACAAAGTACACCAAAACGGGACCTGGCTTGGGGGAGGAATGGGAAGCCACAATGGAGAGGAGGCCCTTGTGAATTCCTCAACCCCGACTTTCTTCCCCCGTCCATCTCCCAAGTTCTTTTGGTTGTATGCATTGGCTTCTTTAAGGTAACAGAGCACTCTTGAAAGGCACAATAGACAAGAAATATATATGTATGAATTTTGAGAAGAAATTACTCGAGAAGAAATTTTTATGGAATGTGCTCAGAGAATTGGTTACTCAGTGGAAATTTATGTAAATATTTTTAAAGGTATTTATAAGTGACCTAATCCAGACAACTAGGCTTCCTTTTGCATTTTTTCCCTCAGAACAGTGGATGCTTTATTCATAAGCTCCACGTGAAAGAAGCATATTTTTCCATCCTATGTCTAAGGGTCTGTGGAACCATTTCCCTTTTACAATGCAAACTTGGCACATGACTTCCCCACTTACTCAGGTGAAGGACAAACCACAGTCGCAAGAGGGAACAATAGGGCACTGCCCTGAGAAAGTGCTTTTTATCCTCTCAAAATATTCACAAACATTAACCAATTAATTGGTGGGTGAAGTCAGCCTTAAAAAAAAAAATGAGAAAACTGAAGATATTTAAAGGCTTTCCCTACAAAGGGATTCAGTGTCTGAGTCTGAATTAGAATTTGGACCTTCCTAACATTAGCAGTTCAGAGATTCAACTCATGTAAACATTTGAAAGGTCAGCTGTTCATCAAATACTTTTCCAACTACAGCAAATGTATCCTTATTAAGTTTCTTTTGCAAAAGTTCCAAGGTGCTGAACACTCATCCATTGCCACCAATAATTAACAATCCAAAACAGCCTAAATACAGAGAATTTTTTGTTGGCATTTTGAAACTTCAGACTATCTTAGGAACAGAGTGTGTGGGAGTAGTTATGGGCAAAAGGCAGGCTAGGAAAAAAGACATCAGGCTGAAAATTTTTCTCAAGATTGGTCCTTCTCTGTTGCAAACTGGTTTTCAGCAATAAGCATTTGTTCTCTTCAAAAACAAACAAAAAACCCCCCACAAAAAAAAACAAAAAAAACCTCTGTGCTTCCTGAAAATGGCGGAAAAGTAAAAACCAAACAAAATAATATCACTTGGCCTAATACTTAGAAGAGCTGACAAAACTTGGACTCTTAAGTAGGCATTTCAGCCTATCCTGTTAACTTTGAATCGAACATATCTGTCTGCCCTAAGTTTAACGACTTTAGAAAATTACTTGAGCTCCATATCTACCATGACATATTTCCCTCTCATTCCTTTTACACATTGCACAAAAAATCACAAGTTTAATTTAAACACTATTTATTGTGGGACTTGAAAATTGAATATCTACCAGTTTTAAAAGGTTACCCTGAGTCTCATATCCACACACTCTCTTATTCTGGTTTCTATACGGCCATGTATGGCCATCAAGTAAAAACCTGACATGGTTGCATGATGAGCTATGTGGCACATCAGCAAGAAGAGAGGACTCTAGTGAAAGCAGAATTTAAATCTCTAATTTAAATCTCCAAACAGACTAAAAGATAAATGATGGTAGGCCTAAATGTAAAGAAAACTATTAAACTTCCAGAAGAAAATCTCTGTGACATTGAGTTAAGGAAAGATTTCTTAAGCAAGACACAGAAAGTGCAAAAAAGAAAACAATGGACAAAATGAACTTAATCAAAATTCAAAGTGTTTGCTCTTCAAAAGACACAATTAGGAAAACAAAAATGCAACCCACAGACAGTGAGAAAATATTTTCAAACCTTGTATTTGACAAAGAGCTTATATTCAGAGTATTTGGGAGAATACACACACACACACACACACACACACACACAACTCAGTAAGAAAATAACCCAATTTTTTAAATGAACAAAAAAGATTTGAACAGTCACAGAAGATATGCAAATAGCCAATTGGCCCAAGAAAGATGTTCAACATCATTAATCATCAAGAAAATGAAAATTAAAACCTCAATGAGCTACCATTAACACCTAGTAGAATAGCTAAAGTTAATAAGAGTGTCATGAAGGATAGAAGCAACTAGAATTCTAGTACATTGCTGGGGAAATAAAAAAAGAATACAACCACTTTGGAAAACACTGTGGTTTGTTTTATAAAGTTGAACACAGATTTACCATATGACACAGCAAATCCCCTTCTGGGTATTTACCCAAGAGAAATGAAAGCATATTCCACACAAAGACATATGTGAATGTTCATAGCAGTATCATTCACAATAATCAAAAACTGGAAACAACCCAAATACCCATCAACTACCTAATGGATAAACAAATCATGGCATATCTATAATATAAAAGACTACTTATCAATAAGAATGAAAAACTACTGATAAAAACAACACAGATAAATCTCAAAAGCTTTATGCTCAGCAAAACAATCCCAGCACAAAAGACTACCATGTAGTATGATTCCATTTATCTGACATTATGGAAAAGGCAAAATTATAGCGACAGAAGGCAGATTAATGGTTGTCTGGGGCCCAGAGTTGAAGGAGAGAGTTCAGCCTCAAGGGGATTTCCTGGGTTGATGGAATTTTTCTCTGACTGTGGTGGAGGTTAGGCAGCTATACATGGTTACCCAAATTTATCAAACTATACACTTAAGTGAGCAAGTTTATTATATGTAAATCGTACCTTAAAAAAGCCGAAAAAAAAGAAACCTCTGGGTCAGGGAGTCTTCATTTCTTTCTTCTATTCCACACAATCTTGCTCTTTGCAATAATCTGAACATTTATTATTACAATTTCATAACAGACTTGAGGTTTCCTTGCAGCAGGAAACCACTGAACATTTTATATCTGTGATTTGCTTTCAAGTTGTTTCACCTTAATAAGATACATCACAAAACTGAATAATGACTTGTTTTGCTCCTTTGTCATCCTCGGAGCCCCACTTCCTGAAGAAGACCTCCCCTGGAGCCGACACCCGCTCAGTGTAATGCAATTCCACAAGCGCGTATTGAGGGTCTGCTAAGTTTTGAATTTAGGGACCAGACTGCCTGGCTTCCAATTACAGGCCTACCACCTAGCAGTGTGGATTTGGACAAGTTACTTAACCTCATTTCATTTTAGTTTCCCATCCACAAAGTGGAGATAAGAGTAGTACCCGCTTCATAGGTATGCTCGGAAGATAAACGAGCTAACACACTGAGTGCTCAGAACAGTGCATGGCATATAAACAAGCACCTTGACTTAACTGATACTATATGCTAGTTGTTAAAAGTTTAAAAAGGGATAAGACAGGGCTTGTTTTTGTTGTGTTGCTGATTTGTTTGTTTTAATGAGCTCACAGGTCGGAAGAGAAACAGAGAACAAACTAGTAACACATGTCACAAAGGGCACAAAGAAATGCTTCAGTCCTATGAGACCACAGACACATGGACAATTCATGGTGGCAGTAAAGACAGCTCATTAAGGAACGCTATAAAAGAGCAACTAATCTTGGAAGGAAAAGGGAGTTCCTCCAGACCGCGCCCCCCCCACCAAGAAAAAACAGTACAAACAGTAGTCATGATCCCGTGTGGAATGTCTGCTAAATGCTATGCACTGTGCTGCATATTTTACACACACCATTTTTCATGTAATTGTTACAGTAACCCCATAAAACATGTACCACAGTACCCATTTTACACATTAGGAAACTAAATGTCAGAGGTTGTGAATCACTTGCCTAAAGTCACCAGACTAGCACATGCCTTAAGCTAGAATCCAAACACAGCCTTCCAGACTCTAACACCTGGGCAATGAAAACAGCCCAGCAAAGACTGAGACGTCGAAGTGCACAATGAGTTTCAGGAGCGAAGAGCTCAGTGCAGCCAGGACACAGAGGAAGCGAGGAAGATGACTGCTTGGTGTCCTGCAACCGGTTGTCATGTCTCATACAGGGAACTCCACCACACTACTCCAGAAAGGAAGCTTTTTATGGCTGCTTTAATAGATTTCATTTCGTAAGCATATTCTGCCTTCACCAGATCTTGTAATCTTAGCATGTGAAACCCCTAGGAAATTTGTCAGAAACACAGATTTTCTGGGTACCACACAAGCCTATGGAATCAGAACCTTTTTGATCTGGGCCTTCAACTTGCCTTTAAAAAAATGATTTTATTGATTAATTGATTGATTTTTAGAGAAAAGGGAGGGAGGGAAAAAGAGAGAGAAACACCGATCTGTTGCCTCTCAAACATGCCCCAACTGGTGACCAAACCCACAACCCAGGCATGTGCTCTGGCTGGGGATCAAACCAGAGACCTTTGGTTTTGTAGGACAATGCCCAGCCAACTGAGACACACCAGTCAGGTTGAACTTGCCTTTTTAACAACTTCCCCAAGTATTTCTCACACACGCAAAAGTTTGAGAGCACTGGCAATTACAGATATACTCAGGACTGAACTCTCAGACTTCAGTGTGCATAACAATCGCCTGGAAATCATTTTAACAGGGAGCCTGATTCCATTGAGGGAGAGGAGGAGGGGAGCCGAGACTCTGCCTGACGTTGCGGAGGTCACCAGGACTGCAGGATCTCCCACCCAGACCGCTCCTCCCTTTCTGCCATGCTTCATGCTCTTGCATTCATCTCCAGCCTCCTTCTCCTTGCCCAGGCTTACTGCACTTTAAAACAACCATCTGTTTATTTATCATCTAAAAACGTACCTTTGCCAAGAAGTGATGGTCAATTTTTTACTTTCATATGCTCAGCCTTGAAAAATAGTACTTTTACAAAAGTATTTCTTGGATGTCTGGAATTGTTTACTGAAATTCCAGGAAGGCTTAAGAAGCCTGGCTAGCATATATAAAATAGACTGATGATGAAAAAAGATGTAAAAACTTGACCTTATCTTGTTGTATAATGTGTCCAGTCAGTCATGGGGTTCTATTCGACATTTTCTTCAATACATTGTTTTAAACACAATGAAGCAAGCCAACAGGGCTACTGTCTCTTGAGTCATCAAGGATCGACTAATGAGAAATCTTAGTCAGAATGAATCACCTTATTTAGACCTTAAGGAACCTGAGCTTTCTGGTCTCCTGTGCAGACATGCTCTGGAAGCCTCTCCTTGCTGGCACTCTTGCAGGGAAGCTGCTGAGTGAAGCTGTCTGCCAGTGCTGCAGCTCCCTGGCACCAGGCAATGGCAAAGTCCACTCCAGCTAAAAGGTGTCTTTTGCACTCTGGGTGAGAATGGCTGCTTTAGAAAATGGCTTTTTCAATTCCTAATTCTATTCTTCTATGTGTTATCATATTTTCAAAGCACTAATCCTTAATCCTTATGAAGAAGATCCTTTGCAAGGCCCTGCTTGTATTTCGCAGTGCCTCTCTTAAGCCTTTCCTAATGTGTGTCCATTAACTTGGATTCATTCTTGGCTTTGCAGTTCAGATGGTTACTTTATCTCTGCAGTTAAAACTCTTCTCTTTGTTGTTCCCACTTAATTCAGATTAATTAAATAGACACTATCTTAACAGGGCTACATTACCCACTCTCTATAAAATGGAAAGGTCTACATGCTGAGGATTCACTGGAGACAATAGTTTTATTTGATTTGGTGCATTTTAAGTAATGGAAAATATATTTTGTCTGATATCCCACATCTTTGCCCTGAAGCCTTAGTTCTAAGACTGCAAAGAAACTATCGATCAAATTATTAACATTGTTGTTAAGAAGCATATTGTTGATGGAAAGACAAATCTCTACTTTGGAAACTAAAATTAAGATTATCCTTGGTATTTAATAAGCCTTGCCAGGGTGAGTCAACCATCTATGGCTCATGGGAAAAATCAAGAAAGATTCTAGGCAAATTGGGGAATAAATATGGTTCAATTTTGAGGTCTTCCTACCTCTCTTTTTTGCTTCCCTCCCACTTTCTCATTTATTTAGTTATAAATAACTTTTCTCAAACACCAACTATGAGTCACATACTGTTAGGCTCTAACTTTAAGTGAATCAAATGCAGTTACCACCCAGTGAAGGATATAGGAGGAAGCAATGACAATGCATTGTATAGTATGCCCCATTTGTCATGTGAAGGGTGTGCCAACTGCCCTGGCCAGTTAGCTCCGTTGGTTATAGCATCATCCTGAAATGCCAAGGTTGCAAGTTCAATTCCTAGCCAGGGCACGTACAAGAATCAAGCAATTAATGTATAAATAAGTACAACAACAAATTGATATATCTCTCTCTCAATCTCTGTCTCTTCCACCCCCTTTCCCTGTCTCTTAAATCAATAAATTAAAAAAAATTGAAGTGTTTGCCCACCAATTCCTGGCATGATTTAAGGTTTACTGTCACTCAGTATCACTGGATTTGCAAGGCTAGTTAACTCTGCCTAGGTGGGGTGGCTATGCCTGCAATTTGTGTTGTTTCCACAAGGGCACAGAATAAAGCCCAGGGTTTCCATCATGTGTTCCAGCTGGCTTTCACCAGGAAATCTCTCAGAATAGTTAGCATAAAATTGAGCCACTTTTTCCTTTTATATAAAAGAAGCAGTTACTAAACTAACAATATAAATAGAAAACTACTCATTAACATTGCTGCTTATAAGCAGTATCAAATACAGTTTTAAACTACATAAAATAAGATGTAAAGAAATGCAAACCCATACAAGTAAGTTGTTGCTTTCCATCACAGCATTCTTTGACTTCTGTCACTGCTAGTCTAATTTAATGCAGTGCTTCTGAGGCCCAAACAAAATAGATCCCTGTCTTGATTTTTAGAATGGAAAACATTTGCACTATGTGTGGCCATCAGATTGTGCTTTCGAGCTCCTGAGTGAAAGCTTACCTCTTCAACCCACTCCCTGGTATGAGACGTGGAATTAGACACAGGGTCAAGTTTTTTAACCATCTCCTTCTTATTTACTAGGCAGACCCCATGTCTCCCTCCTACAGTATCCCTGAACCAGAATTTCACCAGCCTTCCCACCTGAAGAACCCTCCTTCACAATCCTGGCCAGATTCTTTGTGCCTCAGCTAGAGTAAAAAGAATAGAAGACTGACATATAAATACAAGGAAATTACCCAGAGATAATCTCTTTGAGTCAGAAAAATACATGACCTCTCACAAGTCCTGCAGCTAATTCACTCTGAGATATTTTCTGAACAGCATACTCATTGAGGGTGTCTTATACATGGTGTAAGATTACTCTATGGTTCGTGTATTCAAATTTTGCTTTACCAGCGGATTAACTTTCTTGATTGATTGTTACAGATTGATTGTAAAAGGATTTGAGATGACTTGCACAAAAGCCACACATACAATTAAACTCTAAGGCCACAAAAAACAAGGGTAAAAAGAGAAACAGAGAAAACCTGGTAATAAAACTTCCCAGAGTCAGGCCAACCTTTGCCCCATGGTATTAATACCTGGAGGAAATCTGGCCTGAGAGACCACCCACAACATGGGGCAGTACTCACTCAGCGCCATGTGTGTCACCACAGCCTCCACTGTGCTGGGAGTTCTCAGAACTGGAGACGGTCTTAGCTGACGTCTGTATCCACAGCACCTCGGTGGATGCTGGCTACCTGCTAGATTTTCAGTAACAGTTGCTGAGTTCGCTCTGATTTTCTGAATTTCTACTCTATTTCTGTATAAAGCTGTGCTTTATTTTTTTCTTTTTAATATTTTAACATATAAGTTAAATATACTAAAATATAAGAACTATTTTAAAACATATTTTTATGTTATTTCCCATGATATTAACATATTAGTCTATAAAGATTTAAGATGTGACTCTTCCTTGAGTGATTTGTATTTTAAAGGCCAAGGAAACTGCCCTGCCCGGTCTGCCATTCTGTCACTTTTGCTGCCCTAGAATGTCCTGAAATAACTGCTACACCCAGCAGACAACCTTACCACAGAAACAAGCAGAGAACACGAGTTTTGAACCACAGTCCCTTTGGCCTTCCCACCACTCTTGTCGCCATCACCTTTCCCTCTTTGCAGTAACTGTCCATTGGGCACTGTCCATTGCACTGCTTAACACGTGAGTTCCCAGCTGCTTGTCCTCCCCCTGCCTCATCCCCCAACCTCCTCGGAAGTCAGCTGTGTTCTAGGGACCCTCAGACCTCTCCCCCACCAGACTCATTTATAACCGTGTGTTCTCTCAGTTCTTGCTTTTTTTTTTTCTGACACTGTCCCGCCACCACTCAGAGAATCATAATAAGTGAAGATCTGACTTTTTTACTCCAAAAGATCCCTCGTAGAGAGTGACTGACCGCTGTCAAACACTATTTGTAAATAGTACCATACCCAATTTCCCTTAGAGTTTCAGAATCTTATCAGCATTTTCTAAAAGATATCAGATCACCAGCATAAAATTGTATACCTTTATTATTCAGTGTGAAGGTTTAAAGTAAAAGCAGAAAGATGATTGAGTGATTACAAACTAAAGCCAATAAAGTTGAAGGAACTTGTCAATACAATCAGAAAAAAAAAAAGCAAGAACTGAGAGAACACACGGTTATAAATGAGTCTGGTGGGGGAGAGGTCTGAGGGTCCCTAGAACACAGCTGACTTCCGAGGAGGTTGGGGGATGAGGCAGAGGGAGGACAAGCAGCTGGGAACTCAGGTGTTAAGCAGTGCAATGGACAGTGCCCAAAGGAGGTGGCAAACTCAGCCTTGTGTAGCAGACAAAATCTGGAATCAAGCAGGCAATGAACAGTTTCATGGCTTTGAGTGAGCCAGTGATAATCATAACGAGAGCAGTTTACACTTATTAAGCCCTTTCTTTCTACACATGTTGTCTCATTTAATTCTCACAATGCTTTGATGTAGATACTAAGAAAGATAAAGAAAGTAAGATCACCAAACTAAGGAGTGGTTAGGTCACTTGCCCAAATTCAAGGTGGTCAAGCCAGTTTTCAACCCAGGCCGTTTAAGGCTAGAGATCCACTATTGGCCTCACAGGATGTACATTCTATGTGCTGTGAGCTCAGTCAGTAGAGAGTTCAGAGAGCAGGTCACAGGAGAGAAGAGGTAAAAGCTGGGGAAGTGGGCTAAAACTACCTGGAAAGTTAGGCTGGTAAACTGAGTCAGAAGCCAGCATGTTAGGGAAAGGAGAGGCTCCAACAGGGAGGTCACACAGCATTCACATCTGGCACACCAGATTCAACCCGATGTGGGAGGACACATCTTAGGCCCAGGAGAATAAAGACTAAGGCCACTGATCTACTGATCTACTTTCAGGCCTGGGCAGGACTCTGGCGAAGAAGATGCTGATCCTGCAGTGGTTGTGTGGGTGGGGAGAGGGAGAGTGGGGAAGATGAGTTGACCAGAAACTGCTACCTCTCACACAGCCCATCAAGCACATCATAGAAACTGAAGGTGACTTCAGAAGAGCCTGTCCTATACAGAGGGCCAATAAACATTTGAAAAGATGCTCAACATCACTAATCATCAGAGAGATGCAAATTGATGTGGAATTGTGCACCTGGAACCTATATAATTTTGTTAACCAGCATCAGCCCAATAAACTCAATAAAAAGGAAAAAATGCAAATTAAAACCACATCAAAATGTTAGCTCTCACCTGCCAGAATGGCTATCATCAATAAATCAACAAACAAGAGTTGAAAAGAATATATGCATCCTTATGTTCACTGCAGAATTATTTACAATATCCAAGATATGGAAGTAGCCCAAGTGCACATCAATAGACAAGTGGGAAAAAGTTGTGGTACATATAGATAATGAAATATTACTAGGCCATAAAAAACTGAAATCTTGTCATTTGCCAACAGCAAATGTATGGTCCCAGAGGATATTATGCTAAATGAAATATGTCAGCCAGGATAAGACAAATACCATATGATTTCACTTACATGTGGAATCTAAAGCACAAAATAAATGAACGAACCACAAAGAAACTACGAGAAGACTCGTAGATATAGAGAGCTGACTGGTGGTTGCCAGAGGGGAGGGAGGTATTGGAGGACTGGGTGAAAAAGGGTAAAGGAATTATCCTTGCTGGTGTGGCTCAGTGGATTGAGTACCATCCTGCAAACCAAAAGGTGGCTAGTTCGATTCCCAGCCAGGGCACATGCTTGGGTTGCGGGCCAGCTCCCCAGCTGGGCAGGGTGGGAGGTGTGAGAGGCAACTGATGATACCTGTCTTGCACACTGATGGTACTCTCCCTCTCTTTCTCCCTCCCTTCCCTTCACTCTAAAAATAAATAATTAAAATCATTTTTAAAAGTGAAGGAATTAAGAAATACAAATTGGTAGTTACAAAACCGTCACAGGGATGTAAAGTACAGCATAGGGAATATAGTCAATAATAGTATAATAACTATGTATGATGCCAGGTAGGTACCAGAAATATTGGGGGAACACTTTGTAAAGTATATAATCATCAAACCACTATGCTGCACACCTGATACTAATACAAAATTATATTGAAAGTAAACTGTAATTGAAAAAAAATTTTAAAGGAGAAGAAAAGCCTGTCTTACCTTGAAATCCCAATTAGACCTGGGAGTCGCCCATGAACTTTGTAGCAGATACAGCTAATTTAAAAATGGCTGCCAATAAAATTAAATCCAAAGCCCTCTAAAATGTTACAATCTTAGACAGGTGAGCAAAGCGTTAAAGCTCAAAGGGCTTCCTCATTCACTCAGAATAAATCATCCTGTTGCCAGCTCTGATGGTGGCCAGCGACACTGCCGTGCGAGGAGCATTGGTGTGGGTCTCTCACCTCACTTCATCTGATCAGGTGCTTACGGGATCTGATGAACCCGACCAGGAACAGCCCTTCACTTGGACGGTACAGCCGTCTGGACCCAGACACTTCTGCTGCGGATGGTAACGAAGCAGCAGGGGTGTCCAACCTGCGGCCCACAGGGCTGCGTGCAGCCCAGGATGGCTGTGACTGAGGCCCAACACAAAATCGTAAACTTACTTAAAACATTATGAGATTTTGTCTGTGATTATGTGTCACAATATATTTAATGTGTGGTCCAAGACAACTCTTCTTCCAGTGTGGCCCAGAGATGACAAAATGTTGGACACCCCTGATAGGGCCTTAAGCCAGGGCCTTCAAACAAGAGGATTTGAAAATGAAGAGGTCAACTGTGGATAAATAGGAAACAGATTACTAAGTGGTTAAATGAAATGGAAGCACGCTGCCCTATTGCACAGAGGTAGGTATGACTCGTGAGAGAGAATGCCTGTCCTAAAGTTGTGACAGTTGTCAGCAGGAAGGATCAGGCCAGTGGCTCTTGTTCCACCACCTTCCTTTGTCCTGCTCTGGTTAGAGGTTCATTGTAAACTCTGGGACTGGTTTTTCTGAATAAGAATAATAATGAGAATAAGAATAGTTTATTTTTACCAAATGCTTAGAACTGTTGTATTTTGTCCTAAATAGTTTATAAGCAATTTCATTTAATGAGTAATTTTAGGTCCCTAGGAGGACTTGAGCAGCAGAGGCCTCTGATGACTTATTCTAAGAATCCAAAGTTTCTTACCTTCCAGCATATATGGATGTTTCTCACATAGTAAATGTCAAGACACTATCTCCAGTTCCTTAAGGCAGCTTCAGAGGAGGTTTGCTTGATACACCCTTAGAGGTTTGAGATTAGGCAAATGATACATTTACTGATAATGAGGTTAGCTCTTTCACTGTGACCTGGGGGTCACATAATCCAATCTGGTGTCTTCCTCCACACCAATAGATGATGTTTACACAATCAACTCAACTGGCTGTGTATTAGGCCAAAACAAACAGGAAGATGGCTACAGAGTAAGTAGGTCAACCTTGCCATCATCTGCTTTTTTCTGTGATTTAAACACAGTCTAAATTGCTAAATACTAGAATTAATAATAAAAGGAAGTTAGACTACTTTCTTAAGGGGTTTAATAAATTCGATGCCTTTTTCTGAGCTATTTTTAATGGGTCCATGTCAGGAACATAGAAACAAGATAGAAAGAACAAGCTGGCCTTTCGGGGTCTCTCAGATCAGAGAACACAATGATTCTATCACATGCAGAGGAGATGCCAGCCAGCTTTGCCTTGGTGCTCAGCGTGTGGTATCGGAATTGTTTTTTTAAAAAGGAGCAAAGTTGATGGTTTGCCACAGATTCAAGCAAAAAACATAGAACTCTATTTTAGAGTGACAAGAGACCAAAAAACCAGCTGACCAAGGAAGATTAATTGGGGGCAGGTGGGGGTAATAAGTAAAATCAGAACAAACAACACCAAGTGTGTTTGCAAACCAGTATTTTCTTCAGCCATGTGACAACATTTTTCTCAAAATGCTGCCCTTATAAATATGGCTGACACAAGATACTCCCTAAACTCAGACACTTAACCCTTCCCTGGTGCAACCCCTTGGCTTCAAAGAGCAGGTAGGAGTTACCATTCCAGGCAGCTAAATATAGTAAAAGAAATGGAACATCCAGTTTTTCCAAGTCAAGCAGGACCTTGTAAGAAGCAAAACAAGAATTTAGATTTACTGGATAATTTTAACAGCCGTAAGGATGTCTTCTGTAGCATGATTAGTCTATAGGAGCTAATAGTCAATGGAAAGAAATTCACAATACTTTGACTTGATTATTGTAATAAACAAGTCCAAACAATGTCCATAACTGAAACAGGAAACAGGCAAACAAGTTGGCAGTTTCACTGAGCCTGACTTCTTACCCATACTCTGCACAGCAGAGTGAGGAAAATTCAGGATTGGAGTCAGAGGGCCGGTTTAACACCCAACTCATTTCACCTCTCTCAGCCTTTGTCATGTCATCTATAGAATGAGAGTGAGAATGACATCTATCTCACGAGATTACTGTGAGGATTAAATAATAATAATAAACAGTGTATTTTTACTACACACATGGTTGCTGACATTAGGAATCTTGCAGCACCATCCTCTTCTAGTGTATCTTCTTTTCAGCCTCTCTCGGGATGGAGGAGATGTGGCAGTGATACAATGGGATGTCCCATGGACTAGAAAAAAGTTTCACCCTTTATAAAAGATCTGCAGGCTTCTATGTCCTACAATCTTTTTAAATTTCCTCAATCTCCAAGTAAGTATTACCAAGGTCCCCCAACTGGCTCCCTTAGTTATAGTTGTGAATTAAACCCTTTCTAATGCTTCTTCTCTCAATACAAAAACCTTTGGGGACTCATTGGGCATAGAGGGTGGATCAAAGTGATAACATTATTAGATAGAGAACAAACATTCCAGGTAAACAATTTTGTTTTCTCCCACAGGTTTAAATACATTCTCACCTGCAGAGACTAATGGACTCCAGGATCTTTCTCTGTATATTTAACAATGAGATAACAAAGTGACAAGGTCAATAATTATCAGAAGGCAGGTGCAATGAACCAAGCAGCTTTTTTGCAAATATTGTTTTTCCTTAACGGAAATAAGGCACACCTTTAATATGACAACTCTGTAACTTGAAACTAGAAGAAAAGAGATGTGGGGAAAGAAAGACTGCCAACCTGGAATGGGTTCTGTTAGAGCAAGCAACTCAAACTCTAATCTTGGCAGGAAATGAAGTTCAAGGACACAGAGAAACTTCTTGGAGCTTCGTTAGCCAGGTTAAAATCCTTGGACTCAACTTTAACAATTTCTTCTCTCAATGTACCAAATCTAAACAGTTACCCCAATGATTATTCCTTTGGAATGCCTTATATTTTCTCCTTCTTTTCCATCTCTACTTGCCTCTGCCATGTTACTATCTCTTGTCTAGATGCCCAAGTGCTTCCTAACTAATCATCCAGACTCTCCAAACCCAACTGCCCAAGTAACAGTCTCCAACAGGCCTCTAGAGAGTCATGATTTAGCTCAAAATGCATGGTGAGCTTCTGACTGCTATGGTCTAGCAGTCTGACCTCTTTCTTCTACCTGACTTTCAAAGCCTTTCATAATCTGACTCTACCCTACCAACCTGGCCTCATTTTCTAGTCAGACTGGCTCCCTCACCCATCTCCTATGGACAAGACACACACCCAACACAGCTCCACTGCTTCACCCACTACTTCACACACACTGCTCATTCTTGTGTCGAAGCCCTGCTTCTCTAACTGCATATCCAAACCATATCCATTCTTCAGGGCCTAGATTTAATCCAACTTCCCCCATGAGTCCTTCTCTCACTCCTGCACACCTTAACAAAAACTTTCCCTGTACCATGTACTCTATCACTTCACAAAACCTCTGTACACTGTTCCCCACTCATTTCATGTGCACTAGACTCATCTCCACAACCAGATAATGAATAGGTCACAGAATACTGGTCCTTGTGCCAAGTGTGATCCCAACGCCTTTCATTTGATTCTTCATTATTTTTATGCATATTTTCATAATTTTTTGATTTAATAATTTTATTAAAATAGCTATTTTAACATTTAATTAGTACCATTGTCACTGCCTATGGAATTTCCTCAATAAAATCAATCTTCTGCCGTCAATCCTCATATTATTTAAATTAAGAATAACAATATCAAAGTATATGTCAAAATTTCTAAGTTGTAAGGGTAGAAGGAAAGGCATTGGGTGAGGCAGAAAAACCACTGAGTGATAATTTAGGAGATCTGGCCACCCTTCCACTAACTAGCTCTTTGATTCTTGTTTTAAGTCATGGAGTTTCTCTGCAAAATAAAGGGATTGGACTGGGTGACCTCTATAATCTCTTCCAGCTCTTTCTTACTATGACTTTAAAGTTGCCAACAAGGTATCAGAGCCTAGTTTGATTATGTCTGAAAAGCAGAAATGAAGAGGTTTCTCTCCAGGATATACAAAAGCTCCAGAGTGTTACCTTTATGATCATAATATTCATATTTGGGGAGAAGCTGATATTAAGTTATTCCCACTTATTAGGTAGTATGTTATAGTAATCTAGGTCAAATACAAAAGAGGTATCTGGTTAGTTTTCACTTTTTGAAAGCCATCATTATATTTTCAACCAACTCAGAGTGGCCTATCTTGATTTAAAATGTCATAAAGCTATCTTATGAAGCTACATAAAAATTTAAAAGAGGCCAAACTCAAGTTTGGAGGGAAAAGTCCAGAGATATATGTTGAATGCCACAGTGTAAACCTAAGATAATTTTATATATAAAATCCTGAAAAGCAAAGATTCTACTCTCTAGCCAAATATATATTTTAAGTAACAAGAAATACTAACAAAATATACTATAAATCTCTGAGATTTTTTTTTCTTTTTCTTTTCTATTGGTCTTGAGAATGAGAGAGTTTCTTAAGGCAAAAAAAAAAGAGAAAACAAATTAACACAAGGAACAGTGAAAGATAATTTATAAAGCAAGACATAGAAGCAAGGGAGTTTTTTAAGGCTAGAGAAGCAGTCAAAAGGGAAATTGATGTTAAAAGGGGGTCTTTCAAGGGTGCCAGTCAAATAAGAATGGTAAATGTGTCACAAAATCAGTCACACAGCAATTCTGCCTTGGGGGTCTCATTCATTCATCATTTATTCATCCAGTGCATAGGTGATGTGCTGGGCACTTGGGATATAACAAAGGAAAAGACACAGTGTCTATTGTGCCAGAACTCACTATCAAGTGAAGAGACAGCCAGGGCCCAAGTTGGCACTGCCTCTGCTGCAGGCTCAGTGTGCACTGGGCACCATCCGAGCACATGCCCCACGAAGCAGGCGCAACACCTTTATACTCCCTTTATCGGGGATGAAGAAACTAAGACTTCGGGAGATTCTGTAATTTGCCCAAGTGCTATGATCTGAATGTTTGTGTCCCCTAAAATTCCATGTGTTGAAATCCTACCCCCCAGTGTAGTGGTATTAGGAAGTGAGGTCTGTTGTTAGGTTGTGAGGATGGAGCATGAGAGATTAGTGCCCTTATAAAAGAGATTGCAGAGAAATCCTTCACCCCTTCCTCTGCCATGTGAGGCTACAAGCAAGAAGGCACAGTTTATGAGGAAGTGTGCCCTCACCAGGCACCAAATTTGCTAGAATCTTGATCTTGGACTTCTCAGCCTTCGGAACCATGAAAAACAAATTTCTGTTGTTTATAAGCCACCCAATTTATGGTATTCTGTTACAGCGGCCTGAACAAACTAAGGCACCAGGGCTACCCAGCTAGAAAGGAGCCAGTCTGGCTTTTATATCCAGGTTTGTCTGTCATCCTCTAGTGCACTACAAACTACACTACAGTCCTGTACTATAGACCTATGTGGACAGAGCAATGTGGAGAGTAATGGGAACAGATACAAAGTGTTCATCCCCAGGAGATATATACCTATTAATCTCTACATAGAACAAAACCCAAAAGCTAGGAAAAATGGATGGGTATCTGGCCTGTCACCAGAGCTCAAAAGAACTCAGTCATCCTCTGTGGGTTCAAGGCCATGACCTCTGGCTTCAGCAGCATCTGAAGTTGATGTGTGTAAAACTACCCAGGATGTGGTATACTGTAACTAGACCAGGGCCACAGGGGAACCAAAGCAAAACACTTCAGTTGCATCAAATTCTCTGCTGATCTCCAAAAAGAAACACATGCACGCACACACATGTGCACACGGGCACACACTCCACAGCCTCAGCAGTTCCCCCACAGAGTAATTTATTCAAAAAGTGCCCTCTTCTTCCCATTAAACAGAAACAATTTTTATACATGCTTGAAAACTAAAACTAAAGAGGATTAAAAACAAAACTCTTCCTGAAAGTAGAGGCCCCAGGAGACTGGGGTAAAAAGATACTGGGTAGCTCAGTGGCTGTTTGGTCCTCCTAGGCTGAGCAGCTGCCATACTAAGAGGACCCCAGAGGGGCTTAAGGGTCACAGCCACAAAGAACCACGGAACCTCAGGGGCCCTGGGGAGGAGGCTGCAAGCGCAGCGGGATGTGGCCCCACCTGCTCTAACGCCAGCCTGAGGCCCTCTTTCGAGACCTGTTTTAAATCATAACACACTGGTGAAGAGGTTTTCATTATTTGCTTTATGGTATCTTTTTGCAGGGTATAAGGGGAAAATTTGTCTTCAAATAAGGGCAAAAAAAATTTGGCTGCAATGAAGTGCTAGAAACACCTGTCCCACCAGCATTACCCTTAGAAGTCTCAAAAGGGGGAGGGACCTTTTATCACAGCCCCATTAAGGACTGTGTCCTAGGCATTATGGGAGGACCTCATCTTATTTAAGCATCACAGTAAGTTTTATGATATTATTAATCTGTTACAGGAGAAAAAAAGGTGAGGCTTTGGACAGCACTAAATAACTTGCTGAGCATCACATGGCTAGTCAGCAGGAGCCAGAAGGAAAGGTCTATCTGACCCAAAGGCCCAGGAAGAAAATCCCTTTTGTGGAAAGCAAACAATAAGAAAAATCCTAAAGAGAAGATGAAAAATTAACATCTTTATATATCGTTGGTCAATTACCTACTTATCTGAAAGGGAATTGTAGCCACAATGAACACATTTTGAGCTTTATAAAGGGCATACAATGAAAAGTAAGATTCCTTCCACCCCTCTCTCTCAGCTCTCTAGTTCTCTTCATCAGAGGCCATTGCTGATGTCAACATAGGCTACAACCCCCCTTTTTTACATAAACAGCAGCATTGCTTGTCCTCTCTTAGACACCTGGTACATGTTAGCAATTTTCCATGTTGGCACACAGAGACGTGCCTCATTCTTTTAACAGCTGAAAAAAATTCTATTATATGGGTGTATAGTAATTTATTTAACTAGTCCACCCTTAAATGGTCATTTATACTGTTTCCAATCTTTTTCTACTGTAAACAATGCTATATAAACATCCTTATACATTTTTTCTTGAGCACATATGTTAGTATAGTTTTGAAATACATGCTTAGAACTGAAATTCTTTGGTCAAATATATGTGCATTTTAATTTTGAAACAAATTTAGATAGAAACAAATTGCCTCCAAAAAGTGTGCATGTATTTACAATCCTTAAAATATATACGCATGCTTGCTACCCTCACAGTCCCCCAGCAGTGTTTCATTCTGTGTTGGGAAGAAAAGCACCATATGTTCACCTGCTCCTTTAAAAGTCACATACTTCCACAGAATGAATAGGGAGAACCTATATATTCAGGCCTGGGCATTAGATTCCTTGCGTAAAAGAAGATTTTTGGAGCTCCTTGCACTGCAGACGATCCTGATTAAAAGCATCTGGTCCTCAATTAGATGATGTTGGCAAAGTAGAAAAATGGAATAAATCCCTGAAAACAAGCAGTTGGCTGTGACTAATCAGCTCAATCCACCAGGGTACTGTCGGAGCCACAAGAGCCACCCCTGGGTATCCCAGTAACCCAACCAGCTTGCTGCACAACAAGGCCCGGGCTGGCTGTGAGCCAGTGAGGCGGATGCCTGCCACCAGCAGGGGCATTCAAAACCCCCTGTCTGCCCCTGCTCGTTGGGGGGAAAGGGCGTGGAGGAGGGGTGGGAACATAAGACTAAGGAGAGACTGCCAAGTATTGAACAGTTTCCTAATTATACTGAAACGAGGGGAGAATATATATGGTAGAAAATAACCCCCCATAGCTATATTTTTCAATATCAAAATTTTCTAGAGTGAATAAACCCTGATGGATTTCCAATGCTAATATCTGCATCCTGTGGTGCAGTCTAATCAAAACTGTAGGATCTAGGCAGGAAACCTGGGCTTCAAAGGCTGAGAGGAGGTGAGGCACACACTTTCGCTTTTCTTAGCTTTGCTTATTTGAATCTGCTAAAGTTTTGGGTTGACATCCTTTCAAGATGCATCACAAAATGTTCCTCTTGTGCTTGGCACTCACCTTAATGAGGTATTGATTGTCAGTACCTGGGGGAAAAGCCTGCTGGTACCATGACCCAGAGAGGACAGAGGAAGGGCGGTGGCTTAGTGGGCACTAACAATGAATTGACGTGAGAGGAATTTTGTCTCTAGAGCAGGTGATAAGGGCCCAGTAGTGGCCACATTAATGACCATCTGTAGCTTGGCTTCACTTCTGAGCTTGTGCACAAATAACATGACTAAAAGAACAAGTAAATATGCATTGCTAACACCTCCTGTCAAAGATTTTTCAACCAGGTGGTTGCTGAATATTTTAACCATTTAAGGAAGGAGCCCTTCAGCAACAGAATGCCTTTTAATTATTACGCATGCTTTTTTCCAATTAGCAACCGACAGTGTATTGTCATGGAGGCATTGGTGGTAGTCATTTGCATCTGTGCAGATGTATTCACATACTCAATGTAGATTTCTAGGCTCGGTGTGCCTTATTATAAAAACTGCAGGGCTGAAAAAATTAATTTCATGTGGAGTTGTTTCAATCCATCAGATCTGAAGCAGCCTCTGGGTCAGCTTCACAGGCAGTTGGAGGCTGGTGGGCAGAATTCCCAGTTGCCCAGCCCCCACCCTTTCAGCAATATGCATAAATTAACCTGATTTGACATTGTTAGTTCTATTCCTCAGAACTCTCCCTAAATCTTTCTCTAGTTCACTTTCAAGTGCCACCCATCTCCATTCATATGAGCTCTGCCCCATTCTCACTGATTGAGTTTGATTGACTGATAGATTGATTCCCTTATTAGTTCATCATTTGAACAGAGAAAAAAGTAATTTGGAACAATCATCTCTGAATTGTGTTCCAGGTATCATTTTCCTCAGTGTGGGTTTCTATGATTCTCTTTCTCCCTCCAATTTACCCAGCCTTTTCTCTATTAGGAACTTCTGGTATAGAAAAAGGTTTCATAAGCACAAATTCACGAGAATCTATGGAAAGCAGAAAGATTAAAATTTAAAATCCTTAAAAAGAAAATAAACAGAAGTTCAAATTTTACATAAGAAGACTGGTCTTCCCAGTTTTAGGTGGAATACACTAAAAAATATATTCCTATGAGAACATGTCCATAGATGTACACCCTTAGCTCTTCTATCTTACACAGCTTAAGATGACTCTGGGAAAATGTGAATGAAACTGCTGATGCTAAAATAATCCAAAACATAAATTGGATCTATCAGAATGTTATGCTAAGGAATTCTTCTCACCAACCCTTAGGGAATATGATATATTATAGTAGTTATATGAAAGCTAGTCATGTAACTATTGAGCAAGTTGTTCCAGGTCGCTACAAATGGGAGATCCATAGGTAACTTGAACCTTTCCCTACCGGTGGGGATATGTTCACCAACAGCCTTTAGAGGGGCTATTTTTTACCTGCATGTCCTTTAAATTAAATTTTGTATCAGAGAGGTTTTAGCCAAAACAGTTGTAGAAATGTTCACTAAAATGAAAGGTGGACCTCAACCAAATGTGTCTACACCGATATCTCACAGATGATATGGTTTTGGTTTATTTATTTTAAGTAGTGGTGATGCTTGAGGTAAATTGCTAAATGACACGAAGGGATTTCAGAAGATAGAGCTAACCATCTCATGTAGAATTTCCTCAAATAATCCATCAGGATCATCCTCAAATTTTACCTAGGCTCACACAAGTAGGTAGGGGCAGAGGCAAGACAATTCAGGTCTTCTAATTCTTGGCTTAGATGTGGCAAATTAATAGAGCCAAAGGAACCATTGAATCAGACTCTGGACACTTTTCATGAACTCAAATAAGATAATTGATGCAATTTTTAAAACAGACTTTATTTTTTAGAGTGTCCTCATTCATTCATTCATTTTCTCTTTGTTTTCCCACCTTGATCTAAAAAGTAATCTGATGCAGTTTACAGAGATACATGACATGCAACAAGGTGAAGCAGGCTTATGAACATAGAAGAAAAATATTTTCCAACATGTTAGAAATGTTAATTTGCCACAGCGATACACTGCCATTATAAGACACTACCATTATAAGAAATCCTGACAATATTTTTACTAATTGAGAATAATCTGTTAATTGGGGTCTTCATTATTCTATTTTGTGATGAAATTATTTTTACCCACACTAATTTTGAGTTCTTTGTTACCACTATATTCCTGACACTCGTTTTACGGTTTCTAGAGAAGACCGAAATCCAGACACATTGCTAACCAAAGGCATGTTATAAATTAGTTCTAACCTAGATCTGAGTAGCCCCTGTACTAAAAGGCAGTAGCTGACCTAAGACCCTACCTGATCCAGGAACGGTTCTGACCTTCAAGCTGCCTAGCCAATGAATGACAGCTGCTGAGGTGTTTTCAGGGTCTTGGGGGCACCTGGGTGATTGCAGAGCTAGTTAAGCTCAATGAAACTACAGTTAAAGAAGCAGGGCTTCTTCTTCTTCTTCTTCTCTTACAGATTTCTGTAATTTAGGAATATGACAGTTTGTTTCTCAGTTTTTGACTTTCAAGCTATGATTTACCAGCTCACTTCTTAGCCTTAGAAGACCAAAAGACAATATATATGTTGCCAGTAAATGAAATCGGTGCCCCTGACAGCAGTGCAAATAATGATTATAATTTGGGATCACAATTTTGTTTTTATATTGTTTCAATTTAAAATTACAAGTGCTCTTTCATTTTTCAAGACCCTGATCAAACACCACTTCCCTGAAACCCCGAGGCAGGTTCAGCTGGTGTTTTTCGTTTCTCTGTCACCCTGTTCTCCACACTGCATTGTGATCATGTGATTTATGTCTTTATATGTCTGTCTGGCTTCCCTCACTACAGACTTCTGAAAGGCAGGAGATAGGGCTTATTTGTCCTTTAGATAAGACATCCACAAGTATCTAATGGAAGAATAACTATCATTTTGATAAAAATCCATACACTGAATTGAGCTGCTTTCTTTAAGTCAGACTGTGGTAGGATCAGAAGAAAATTTCACCAGAGACTGAGAATTCCTTCTGATGTAAGTCTAGGGTTTAGAATCCAGCTTCAGGGTCAGAGGGAAAGGCAACTGGATAGGAGAGAAATATTAAAAATAAGTTTTCAGAGTCTCCTTAATTTCGTATGCCTTTCATCCTCGTTAAAGGTTACTTGAACAATATAGAGTAGTGAGATGGACATTTGTTGTTTTGGTCCACTCTGCTTTCTTTCTTCCTTCTTCTAGTAATAGCACCTTGATTTTGCTCTGGGGGAGACTCCTTCATCAGATATAGTTGGACGTGGTAGCCCATATTGGTGCCTTTCCCTCCTCTAGACAACAGGTGTGCACCTGACCCAAACTAGGCCGATCAGATTTCTCTCTGGAACATGAACAAAAGACAAGAAGATGCTGACTGACCCTTTCAAGTCAATCCCGCTGTCTCTGTTTCCCACCCCCAGGACGGACTTACTTCCTGGTCCTTCCAATCCTCTCTCCTTGCCTTTCCTCTTGGTTGTTCGAGCTTCCTGACTTCCAATAAATTACTTTCCTTACTCAGTTAGCCGGAAGTGATTTATGTGCTAGCAACCAACAAATGATAACTGAGAGAAACAGTGAATTGAAGATTAAAATTCTATTTGATTTATCCAAAAGCCTAGCAAGAAGGACTAACTCTGGATATCTCCAAATAATTCTGGACATAGACCCAGGCTCAGTTTGCCTGTTTTAATACATTTACCCACTGTCCAGGTAAATAATCTGAGAAGTCCCATCCCCCTTTGAATATTCATCCTGTTCCTAAAGCAACCCAGTTTTCCCATAAGTCCCCAGGCCAACCCCAACATACCTTGCCTAGTGAAGCAACCCAGTGGGCTTACAGACCCCTGCAGTATCCAGCCCTAACCTTCCTGTTTCTTGCTTAACCACCCACCCATGCTGCCACAAAAACATTGGCACTTTTGCGTTATTATGAGATTTCCAAGTCAGCCATGTGTCATTAGCCCATCCCCAGTTAACTGTTTTACCTCCTGTTCACCAGCAATCATGAATGGGAAGCCTAATTATATTACTTTTTACTTAACACTTTTATAGTTCTTACTTGGCACAAGGCATACTCAAAGTGCTTTGTTGACAAAACAATATCCAGCCCAAGAAAAAGCCTTATAAGATTTTATTTAAACCAAACTGATGACAAGAGCTAAGGGGGGAAAAAATCTCAGCAGATTGAGAAAATGCTCCAGAGGATGGCAGTTTTACAGGTTATTTTATATGCTAGAATCAAAGGAGAAAACATGAGGGATTACATGAAATCCATTGGTAGTAGATTAGGGAGGGGGGAAAAAGCTGAGTAGTAAACTCTCTGAGATTGGATAAACAGTAAAATGGAGAGACACATACTTTCACATCAGCGGGCCCAGGATAGTTAGCGTTTATAGCACATGGAGATGGTAAGAAGAGAACAAGATAACAGCCAGGCGTGCTGTGGTCTTGTGCTCTGGTGGGAGATTGTGCTCTGAGAGGTCTAGAAAAGGGGGATTACCCTGACATTCCAAAGGTGTGTTATCTTAGAGGTTCACTTAAAGATTGCCCTCTGTCAAAGGAAGCAATATTTCTAGGATGTGACTACCAGTCATAACTCGCTTTTGGTTAGAAATTTTTATGTTCAGACCATCCTATGTGGTTACTTTTGTCCCCTGAGTTTATAAGGTCCACCATGCAAGTGCCCTGGAGCTTGTCGGGTTACGTGTAAGTCCCCTTCTTTGGCCACAGTTTCGCCCATTTTAACTCATGTAATCATTATTAAAACCCCTGAGATAAGAACAAATGAGGAAAATGAGGCATAAAGATCTTTAGTAACTTGTACAAAGTCTTGAAGCCCATAAAGAGCAGGATCACAATTAAAATGCAGGCAGGCTGGCTCCAAGACTGTACTCCAAACCACCAAGCCATGGTTTTGAGATGATGAGTTTATTACATGGCCAATTAAAGGGAAGAGCTAATCATATTTAAATTTGCAGCAGCTGACAGAGCACACTGACCTGGAAATAAGATTAGTCCCCACTTGTCAAAACCTAAAAACACCCAGTCAAGCTGGAATACCCTACAGGCTTCTTTTTTTAAACACCAGGAAAACAAGCCAAAATATTCAGCAGTGATTTCCATTCATACTGAGAAGATTCTACTACCTTGCATAGAAGGTGCCTTTCTTCTTTAATTGGCCTGAAACTCACATGTTAATTTGCTAGAAACTCTGAAAGGTAAATCTAATGCTAAACTTTTTACTCCTTGTTGTGGCTGGTATTGGACCACCTCTGTGAGGGGGAGGCTGCTGCCTGCTCAATCACTGTTGTGCCCCATGGTTGACTCTCTAACTTGATTATATGTATTATATAACGTACTGGGTTAGATGGATCTTTTTACTTTCCTTGAGTCTTTAGCAGTTTTCTGGTAGGGTATCTAATACAAGAATTTGCATACTGAATACTTCCACTTACCTGCAGAGCCCCAACTCCAACGACTTCTTTTCTTACCTAGCACTACAGTCTAAACAGATTCTGTTCCATGGTCATGCTGTGCAGAACACTTACAATATAATGACATATAAGCAAAGTATTGATATCAATTTTCTAATTTTCTAAAATCAGGTTGAAACATCACTGAAGGGTAGTAATAGGTGCCTGTAGAAAGTGGAATTATTAGTAAATTTTAATTTCTTATATTTTTCTTATTTTATATGCCATCTACAAAGAACCTCTATTTCTTAATAGTATATAAATATTAAGCTTTATCTATACCTTTATTACATTTGTGGCATCATGGTCGTACTATAGTAGGTACTTTTTTCTAATTGGTAGTTAATAATAAAAATAAAAATAGTAGAACTGCCCTGGCTGGTGTGGCTTTGTGGATTGAGTGCCGGACTATGAAGCAGAGAGTCACTGGTTCGATTCCCAGTCAGGGCACATGCCTGGGTTGCAGGCCAGGTTCCCTGCTGCGGGGAGTATGAGAGGCAACCACACATTGATGTTTCTCTCCCTCTGTTTCTCCCTCCCTTCCCCTCTCTCTAAAAATAAATAAATAAAATCTTTAAACAAAGAAAATTTTTAAAAATAGTAGAACTCTGCTTTTTATTTTATAAGTAGCAAAGTAAGAAATTTATAAAAGTTTACTAAAATAAGTGAAAAACTTATTTTCATTCTTATTTCATAGTTATATTCAGACAGTAAGAGAAAAAAAATATTTTTTTTACCCAGAAAAACAGGCTGGTGTCAGAGGGCCTAGGTTATGAATGACAGATCTGCCTCCCACTGACCATGAATGGGTCACATCAGTTCCATGTACTTTAATGTTCCCAAGTGCAAAATGGAGATACTAACCCCCAGCACACAGGGCTGTGAAAGCACCTGGGCTAGGTTGTGGCACAGAAAAACTATCCAATAAATGTCCACTTACTCATTCAAAAAGGTCATTATAGGCCTCCTCTGTGTCAGCACTTGCAAGGCCCAGAACAAATAAAATAGACATTAAAAACCTAGTGACTTCCCTCAAAAAACTTGTGATCCAGAGAAGCAGATGAGAAATCAAACATTTATAATATAATGGGCAAATATTAAAGGTGTTAGGAATCTTTATTTGAATTTTTAAAAATTCTAACAAACCAAAGTTCTACCATGGAGTTCTTACAGTTCCGGGTTGCAAAAACTTTATCTCAGTTGAACTGGGCTTTCCCCATTTTTCCAGGACATACTAGGGGTTGCTAAGATGTCTTCTGTCTTGTCTTCACATTGCTGCTGATTTCTATTCACATTTCCAATCAAAAGTACCCTGGAGGCAGGGGGATTAGCTTTCTTTAACTCCCTTAGCCCTCTAAGGTACCTGGGATCATTCTGTGACTCCCAAACCACACTAGGCCCCAGGAAACTCAGCAGAACCATCCTTGGCTTTTCATCACATCTGTGCTCCCCTCAGAGAACAGGAATTTTGTCCTCTGCTCCCATGCCCTGCCTGACTCTATAGAACCTCTGCAAGCTCTCTACCTGCATGCTCTGAGCAGCCATTTCTGCGCTGGGTTCTTCTCATCTCCAGGGGCTCTACCCAGGAAAGGAAACCTGTGCTCAGATTCTACACACCTCTCCAAGTTTCTGGCACTCTCCTTGTCCCTGTGCTGAGCTCAGGGACAAGACCAGGCAGAGAAGCTCACTCTTTGTCAGGAGTCCACAGTGTCACCTCACCCTTTGCATGAACTTGTCAAAGTACTTTCTTCCTTCCAGAGTGTGGAAGCTTAACTCACTCAGCATGTCTTCTGCCAGTGATTGTTTTATCTATGCACATGTACTCCCTGAAGGGCCCAGAGTTTTGAAATTTAAAATCTAAGAATAGATTGTATCATCTCTTCCTTGATACATAAAAAATGCTGTATCAAAGCCAAGTCTGTGGTGATAAAAACTACTAGCCAATATTTGAAAACTCATATCCCATCACATAACACAGGGACTAAGACAGCTCAAAGGGAGAAAGTACCGAACTGAGCTGGGACACTCAGAGCCGACGTCACAGGGAAGAGCTTAGTCTCCAAGGATGAGTCAGGGCCCAGCTGCACAGTCAGACAAGGGGGAAGGTCATTCCATGAAAAAGGAACAACATGTGCAAAGCGACACTGGTGCATGAGTCAGGATATAAATATATCTCCACTGTCCGAGCCATAGAAAGTACATCTCATTTTGAGAATGAAATAAGTACAGACATAATTGTTTGAGCTGGAAGTTACTTTCCGGATAATTTAATCTAATCCCTGTGTGTAACAGATAAGGACACTGAGACCCACAATGATGACCTTTAATCCAATGTTCAAAAACAAGTAAAACTAAATCCAGCCTCCCCCTCTACCTACAGCAGAAATTTTTACTCTCAATTTACCCTCCCAACCTTTTCCTTTGAGCAAAAATTCTGCAACAATTATATCAATGTTTGTAACAATATTAGCACGTTTTTTTTAACAAGTTTGAAAAATAACTTACTCTCCCATAATAGCATTGTTGTTTCTGGAGTTTCCTCAAAAACTTAAAAATGAAACTGCCTTTTGACCCAGTGATCCCACTTCTGGGATTATATCCTAAGAATCCCAAAACACCAGTTCAAAGGAATATATGCACTCCTGTGTTCATAGCAGTGTTATTCCAATGGCCAAGAACTACAAACAGCCCAAGTGCCCATCAGTCAACAAGTGGATAAAAAACTGGCACATTACACAATAGGATAATACACAGCAGAAAGAAAGAAGGAAATCTTACCTATTGTGACAGAATGGATGGACATGGAGATTATTATGTGAAGTTATATAAGCCAGTCGGTGAAAGACAAATACCATATGATCTCACTTACATGTGGAATTAAAGAACAAAATAAACTGAAGAACAAAATATAATAAGAGGCATGGGTACCTGGAACAGACTGACAGAGAGGAAGGGGCAGGGGGAGACTGGATGAAAGAAGGTGAAGGAATTGGCCAAAGAACATATATGTATAATCCTTGGATATAGACAACAGCGTGGTGATGGCCAGAGGGAAGGGGCAGTGGAGGCTGGGGGATGGGAGTAAAGGGGGGAGGAGAATAGGGACATCTACAATAGAGTCAACAATAAAAATAAAGAAAGTATAGAAAAGGTCCTGGATTCTAGGAGATTATCCTAAAGATAATTGATGAAGAACATTTTATATGCTGATGTCAGAATGCTGTACTGGTGCTAGTTCCTTAATACCTGTATCTCCAATGTATGTACTATTATTTATACCCATTTTATAGATGAGGAAACTGAGGCACAGAACATTAAGCAACTTATCCTTAGGTTACATGGTTAGTAAGCAGAAGGCAGGTATAAACAGTAAAACTCTAGTATTCATGCTTTTAACCACTACAGCACCACATTTGTCTTCATGGTATTACTCTTCCTACAAACATAGTACAAATATACTTGCACAAATGCACAAAAACACACATGCAAGGCTTTTCATTATAGTTGGGTTTGTCTTTTAAAAACTATAAATAACCTAAATGTCTATTAATAGGAGGCTAATTTAATAAAGTACAGCATAACCTCATCATACAGCCAATAAAAAAGAATGGGATAAGCTACTACCAGTACATGTGCTGAAATGGACCATCTCCAAGATACAAGACATAGTTAAGTTAAAAGTAACAAAATATAATAAAAAGTGTATATAGTACTTTCTGTTTGAGTTTTAAAAAATGAACTATATAAACAATATTTAAGAATGTTTGTAGAGGGCATTAGCCCATGACTAGATATTAGTCATGGTTGCCTCTGAGAAGAAGAAAAGCAAAGAAACTTGGAATGTGGGATGAGAAAAAAATTTATTTTCCACCATATACCTTTTGTAATGTTTCATTTTTTACTATGTGCAAATAAGACATTCAGATTCAACAAACTAGTTACATTTTTTTTAATTATCAAATAATGGGATTTTTAAAAAATCCCAGGATAACCAGTCAAATTTAAGAATCATATAATTAAAGAACATAGTTACTTAAGAGTATTTTTAAACACTCAAATTATCATGTTTGTATTTACCTACAAAACAACTCTTTGTAAAGGCCAGTCTTCTTAACGCCTTGCCAGTGTATTGATTCATTGCTGACTCACAAAAGAAAATAAAGAAATAGCCAGATGTGTATCTAGTCTGATGCCAGTTGCTATGTTGGGAGCTTAGGGCAAGGGATGTGGGTAGGGAATGAAATGAAGGGAAGGGGAAGAGGGGGGACAGTACCAAAGAGGTAATTCTTAGTAATGTTAAAATCCCTACATTAAGGAGCTCCATCCCTATCATTCAAGACAGGAACTCAAAATTCAGAATGCATGTGTTACAAGATGTAAAAATACTCTTCCAAATGGACTCTTAAATCCCACACACACCACGTACCACTGTCATTACCCGTATGACAAATCATAGTTAGCGATTGACCCTGACATAAAATGCTCCAACTACTTTCTTTCCACACTATTCTTTTGTTTATTTGTTTCATTCTGTTTCATGTCTGCTGATTCTATTTTTTAAAGCCCAATTATGTGTTCATGAAATTTTACCTCTGTCTTTAACACTCACCACGTTCCCTCCAACCAGGAGGGTGTGTATTTGAGTAGAGGTTGGAGTGACCTGAGGGAGAAGGGGAGTGTTACAGACTCAGTGTTTGTGTCCCTGCCACAATATTCATACCTTGAAGTCCTTAGCTCTGGTGAGACAGTATTTGGGGATGGGGATTTTGGGAGTGATTAGGGCTGGATGAGGTCATAAGGGTGGAGCCCTACGATGGCAATAATACCCTCATAAGAAGAAACCCCAGAGAAAACTATCTCTTTTTTCCCCTCCCTCTCAGCCCCTCTTTGTCGAGTGTAGACACAGTGAGAAGGTGGGATAGTTCCTCATGTTACAAACAGAAAAAACTGTTCTAATGTTCCTGGCCTGAAGATCACTTCAGAATAGACGTTCAAGTGTCCAGTCGTCAAAGTATACTGTTCCTCAGAGAAACCATCAAACAGGAAAAAAGGAAGTTGTTAAACTGTCATAGACAAGTTACCTCTAAATAAATACAACTACCAAAAACAATAAAACAAAATCCACAAAGAAAAATGTTCATTCCAGCAGTAATTGAAAATGCAAATTAAAACAAATAAATGATAATATCCAATACACATAACACTGCAGAGTAAGCCAAACAGTCATATTATATAAACACTTAAGAATGCAATATGTCAATATACAGCAAGAACCATAAAGCTATTTATAATTTTTAACTTTTATATCTTTTGGGGAAATTTAATTATAAGAAATTCAACTGAATACTAATAAAATAAAAAGCTATAGACATGAAGCTGCTCAAAACAACATTATCTGTAATATACATCCATCTCTATTTCTATAATTTAGTAAGTTAAGCTAGGTGGTCAAAGAAGTTAGAAAATTAATACAGATAATATGAAATGTTATGCAATCATTTAAAATAGCAATGGTTAATATGATGGGAAAATTTAATGTTGAGAGACAGATGGAATGTTACGTGAAAAAAGCATAATATAAATAGTATGGTTGTAAATATTATCAAATACAAAGGTCATGAAAAGAACTAGGAATTATTATGCCAAATGCAGAGTGAGGCAAAAGTAGGTTTAAAGTCATTTGTGTGGAAAATCATACAACTACTAATAAGTAACAATACAAAAGTAAATTGTTCCATGTCCTCACAACTGCAAACCTACTTTTGCCCCACCCTGTATGCATCTTCGTGTGGGAAAATGAGACTGTGAATTGTTTGTAAATGTTTGTTTATGTTATTGTTGACCTTTATTGAAAATCACAGGGATTTAGCATTGAAAGGTTTGTAACTATAATCTAAATACAAGGGAAAAAATAGCCAACTTTACAAAATACAAATAATTATTAAACTTGATATTTATTACTTTTCTTTTTCTTTACTTCAAAGAACAAACTGAATATTCTAATGATGCAGCAAATTTCTTATGAGATAGCATATGCTTTCAACTACAGAGACTGACTTCCTAAATTCTGTGGCTACTAATTATCAACTTCAGCAGCCCATTATAGCAAGGACAGCTCTGAAGTTGTGTCCCTCACCAAACGATCGCTTTGATCATTGTCTTTTATTTACACACGGAGGGACTTGGGAGCCCAGGCCCAGAACCCAAACCCATAGTCTTATTAAGAAATACCTTTTTATTCAGAAGGAAGATTGTAGATTTTAACTGTTCTATTCCTTTTTAATATTTGCTTTTGTGGCCTAGAGGAAAGGAGAAAGATGTGTGTTTTCACTTAATATTGAAGACTTTTCATCATATGTTCTTCAGAGTAATATGTTTACAGCAGAGATAGTAAAGAAAGATTCAGTTTTAAATAGAAAGTTGACAACCCAACAAAATGTTATTTGACCTTTCTCTTTACATTTTCATTCTCAGCCTTTTGCCTCAGGGTCCAAACTTGTGGTTTCCAACCCAGAAAAGTAATCCTGGAACAGCTGGCACCATACTGAAAACAAACCGTCCTGACCCAGGGCGATGTCATCCCAAAAGAGACAGGCTGCGAAGCAGACCCTGGATATCGCTCCGGGGCTGGAAGAGGAGCAGGGTGCCCAGACAACACTGACTTCTCACAGAACAGGAAGGCATTGGAGCCAGTGTGAGGAATAAAGACTGAATCCCAGTTCCCCTTAGCCTGTTTGCAACATAGATGCAGAAACCAAGGGAACTGAATGTGACAAACCCCCAAAGGAAAAAAATAAATTCTTTAAAAAATTTTTGTTCACAAGGAAATAAGGCAGTGTTTCATTCACCTTAAAGGGATCCTTTAACCCATGAAATAAGCACGCAGGCACTTGCCCAGAAAAGAAAGCAAGCTGGCAGTAGGCTTAAAACCAATCCTTCCAAAAAGCAACACCTCTCTGCCTGTTGCCTCTTTCTTCCGCATGGCTCAAAATCTTCCCCTTTTGCTCAGTGAAATTCAATACTTTGAAAACTCTTTCTATTTCTTCTCCTTTTCCATATTTTTTTCTTTTAGTTTGGGTTAAATAAGAATTGCTTTTATTCTCTTGGCTTGGTTAATTATTTAGCAGCTTGTGGATATAGAATGCATGCTGAACTGGAAATCCGAAAAACTGCATTCAGTCTTTCTATAGTCACTAATTAACTACATAATTATTCATAAGCCAGATACTTCTCTAGGCCTCTACTTCTTCATCTATAAATAAGAAGGGTAAGTTCATGATTGCTAGGATACCATCAAACTCAAAATATTCAGTAACTAATGGGAGAAAAATAAAAAGAATGACACCAAGGAATGCTGGTGGGAATTATACATTTTAAAAGCAGATGAAAAGTATTATAAAGATGGTAAAACTTTACATTTCATCTTCACCTGGCCTGATTTCTCAGAACTAAATTATCTCATGGAATGAACTATTCAAAGCTAAAAGATATATAGATCAAAATAAAGCTCTAAAAATAAAAGATAGCCTATGGTAGAACGAGGTGACTGGGAGCCAGTGAAGAAATTCCTGCAGCAGGGATTTCTTACATTCTTTAAGACCAAAGCAAACAAACAGGGAGGAAAAATGTAGGTGCCCGTTTCAGGGCAGCTTTTCTTCCTGGCAGACCCCTTTCTAGGGATTAGCTTTCATTTCACCAGTTCTGCAGCCTGAGGGAAAAGTCATCCTGGGCCAACTTATTTTCTGACTCTGCATTGGTTTATACCATCGCAGCAAAAGCACAGTCAAGTTAGGAAAGAGGAATGTACAAACGAGACACCAGGAGAGTAAGAATCAGTATAATCCATAAATAATTCCTAAACCCCACACTATGAAATAGTTCAACTCCTTCCTTACTCATAAAACTTTTCCTCCCAGACCTGATAGTAAGTCACTGGATTTACTGATTTGACCTTTGCTTCCCCATCTCAGAACCAAGTTTCTAAAAGCTGAAATATGTCTTCTCACTAGTCACTCAGTAAGCAGTGAATTCTTTGGTAGCAATCAACAGAAACTATCTGTGCTAGTCAGCTGAGGATGCGATAACAAAGTACCATAGACACATGGCTGAAACAACCAGAATTTATTTGTCACCGTTCTGGAGTCGGGGAAGTCCAAGATCAAGGAGCTGGCCAATTTGGCTCCCCAGTGGAGACCCTCTTCTTGGCCTAGACACTCACCGTCTAACTGTATTCTCTTACGGCAGATAGAAAAGAATCGGTCGGTGTCTTTGTTACGAAGACACCAGTCTCTTCATTAGAGCCTTCATAACTTCACTGAAGCACTTCATCTCTTCATCGAAACCGTTTACCTCCCAAGAGCCCCCATGTCCAACTGCCATCACATTGGAATTTAGGGTCTCAACATACGAATTTGGTGGAGTCGAAGGTACAAAGCACAGTTTGTTACATAGCACTATATAACCTACAAAAGAAATAAGTTTATTAAAGGATACTGAATAGCTTACAGAACCAAAGAGAAATATAGAGAACCAGCAGGGTAAGCTCAGGAGAACTGAACAACAGGAACCAATAGTTCATTCATGGTGTCAATACTACAAAGAATTAGTTCCAAAATAATTTTCAGTCTTCAATTCTTTCCATGCAAGATTCAGACAACTTGGAGAATGTGATGATCCTCATTTGAGTCATAAGGCAGGGTACCTTGATTAATAGTTTCAAGGGCATATCATAGAAGGGGTGGGAGTAGGGTGAGGAACAGGAGGAATAATTCTTCAAAGACTTAGAAGAAAACTAGATTTCAATGCCTCTTCAGCCACTCATTAACTGGTTATCTTGGGTAAATTTATGAGATTTTCTGAACTTCAGTTTTCACATTGCTCAAATAGAAAAAGTAAGAGCTATCTAATGGGGATACTATACGGACTAAGTAAGTTATAAACAGAGCACTTAATGTGTCTTTAATGCTTGATATACACGTATGTTAGTTCCCTCCCTTATTTTTCTTAAATATGGCAGGACAGCTGCTGATTTGCTGTATAAGTCTGTGACACACAGAGTTTACATTTAAATACAAAATAATATACAACTTGTACTATGTGGACACATTATGCTATCAGAGTGTTTTCTATATTAGGCAATAGCCTGACATCAAAGGAATAACAGACTTTGAGTCTGACTTAAATGAGTAACTCTCGGTAAATCCTCCTTGACTAAGTTAAGTTCAGGTTTGGACATTCGAGGTCTGTAGCGTATATCTCAGTGGCAATATTGCTCATAATTCTAAGAGCCCAAAATGAGTCTTCTGTTTGGCAAACACAAATAAACATGTTCCTCTGAAAGGTCTCCCACCACATGACTCGAATCTGGAATTTTAACTGAGATTTTTGGTCTTTGAACCCCTTGAAATTATAAGTGAAATTGTCACTGAAAGCCGCTGCCTTATCCAAACAGAAGGAAGATAAACCCCAACTAGCCACTGCAAAGAGCAATAGCCACTTTCAAAATTCTCCGTCCTTTCAGACAGACTCAACACCCATCATCTACTGTGTATCCCACTGATATCTACAACAAAAATAACAATAAGAACCAGCACCAAAATAAAAATACAACCTACCAAATGGTAAGAGATATCTGCAAATGATATATCTAATAGGTGTTGACATCCAAAATATATAAATAACTCATACCACCCAATAGATGTCAGCTAAAGGGTTAGGAGGAGGTTAGGGGGTAGAAGGACTGAGTAAAAAAGAAAAAGGACTCATGGACATGGACTATAGTGTGGTGATTGCAGGGGAGGCATTATAAAAAGACTAAATGGTAGTCAAAAAAATTACAATTAAAAAAGTTAAAAAAAAATAATCCAACTAAAATATAGGCAGATGACATGAATAGACATTTCTCCAAAGAGGACATACAGATGGCCAGTAAACATATGAAAAGATGCTCAATGTCACTAATCATCAGAGAAATGCAAATCAAAATCACAGTAAAATACCCACCTCACACCTTTTAGACTGGCTATTATCAAAAAGTCAACCAATGACAAGTGTTGATGAAGATGTACAAAAAAGAGAACCCTCCTGCTCGGTGGGTGGGATTATAAGTCAGTGCATCCACTATGGAGACCAGTGTGAACATTCCTCAAAAAATTAAAAATAGAACTATCATGTAAAACAGCAACTCTACTTCTGGGTATTTATCTGAAGAAAATGAAAACACTAATTTTAAAAAATGTATGTACCCCTCCCCTACATCCATTGCAGCATTATATACAATAGCCAAGATATGGAAGAACACTAGGTGTCTACCAATAGATGACTAGATAAAGAAGATGTGGTACATATTCACAAGAGAATATTACTCAGCAATAAAAAATAATGAAATCTTCCCATCTGTGACAGCTTGGATGGACCTAGAGGGTATTATGTTAAGAGAAATAAGTCAGACAGAGACAAATATATGATTTCACTAATATATGAAATCTAAAAAATAAAACAAAACAAACTCATAGAAACATAGAACAAACTGATGATTGCCAAAGGAGAGGTGGGTGGAGGTATGGGTGAAAAAGGTACAAACTTCCAGTCATAAAATAAATAATCCATAGAGATGTAATGTATAACTCAGGGAATAAAGTCAATAATATTGTAACTACTGCATAGTGACAGATGGTTGCTAGATTTAGTATGATGATCACATGGCAAGGTATATAACTGTTGAATCGCTATGTTGTTCACCGGAAACTAATATTGTATGTCAACTACACTTTAATAAAGAAGTTTCTAAGTAGCAGCAGGTCCATAATACACAGAAAGTACACAGCTATGCCAGGGATAATTCTTAGGTAGTCCAGCATTTTTGCAATGAAATCTTTTTTTTAATAAAAATCCTCCCTTGAAACCCAGTATGTAAAACAGAATTTCTAGACAAATAGGTTCTACAGACAGTTTACATATTCAATGATTTACAGAATAAAAAACTTTTTATATTTTTCAGAAAACCTGGAACACCCCAAGGGTTCCTAGAATCACTCAGGAGACTACTGAGATGGCTGAGATCGTGGTGAGAAGCCCTACTACAGATCCGCATCCTCCAGCTTCAGCTGCAGCCTACCTCTAACTGGCTTCCTTTTCCTTCCCCACAGCGGCTGTCCCAGAATTTTTAACTCCAGTCCTACCTGCTCCCTACCCTGCCCCCAATCACTAGAGATCACATGGACTCCTTCACCAAGAGGATCAGGCCTAAATGATGGAGTTGCTAAGTCTCCTTTCCTCCTTCTTGAAGCTTGCTCTAAAGGTCTGCATCCCCACTGATTCTGAGCTCTTTCTCCACCATCTTAGTGTTTTCCCCACTTCAGGCATTCCAACTATCACTGCCGTGGTTTTTGCCATGTCAGACTTTTGCCATAACGGTGCCAGTAGTGCCTAATAGTTTTCTTTGTGTTGATTCATTTTATTTACTTACATACATTTAAACTCTTTTCATTAAAACCTTTTTTATGGAAAACCTTAGACATATGCAGATACAGAGAGAAGAACGTAAGAAGCCCCCATGTACCCATCAGCTTTAACAATTGTCAGCTCATAGCCCAGTCATTTCTCCATTTATACCCACCTGCTTACCCTCATCCAAAATATTTTGAATCAAATCCAGTCATTATATTGTTGTGTCAATAAATATTTCAGTATGTGTCTTTGAAAGACAAGGGTTTTTTAGACATTTTTTTTTAATTAGCAGAGAAGGAAAAAGGACAGGCAAAAAAGAAAGGAAAGACCATAATCCAGAGAGAAAAACACCATCCAAAGTGAGAGAAAGGACTGGAAATGAGAGAGACAGGCAGAGAAAAGTAGGACAAAGGCTGGCCAGCAAAGTCTCTGAAAACAGAGAGCAACAGTCTTAGTGCCAAGAGAATGATGGATCAGGTGAGGGATCTGGTATAGGAAGTGCTGGCAGAACTTTCAGGAAAATGGGAGTGCCACTGGTGAATGGGAGGTATAACCAAAAATGGGCATGAGAAGGATGGGAACTGGGGAACTAGTTCAGGTTGAGATTCTGCTACGGGGTGCTAGATAAGTGACTCTACAGTTGGAGAAACAACTAAGAGACCTGAGAGAGGGTGGTACCAGAAAAGGAGGAAAGATGGGGTCTGAGAGAACAGTGCATCTGGGAAAGGCATAGATGTGGACTGAGATTAACATGGGGTTCTGGTTTGGGGATCAGTTTGTTGTTAGGAAGTGAAGGGCAAGGTGGTCCTTAGAAGAGACACTGCAAGAGTTAGGAGAAGGCAAAGTGAAAACTTGGTAGGAATAAAGAGATGAAAGCTGTATATTGGCTGGGGGCTGAGAAGAGGTATAAGGCATGTGACTCTCTACCCCAAGTGGGTCATGACCTTGGCCTAAGGCAAAAGAACTTCTGTATACCGCCAATGAATCCTTAACTAAAAGAACCAGTGACCCTTAGCTCTTGCCCTACTGTGTCCACACTGATGTGCTGCAGATGTCTTAAATTCAAGGTGTTTAAAAACAAATTAAAAAATTTTAGCCCCACCATTTAGCCCCTCCAATTTTCCTCATCTTGGTCACAGCATCTCTAATCACCCATTTGCTAAATGAGAAACCTTGGAAACAGTTTTAACTCCTCCCTCTCCTTTACCACCTGGAGTAGGCATGTCTGTGGCCACCAGCATCCTGTGAACATCTACTCTATATTTGAGAAATTCCACAGACCTCCTAGAGTGGAAGCCAAGATGTCCCTTTCCCAGCCTTGCTTGCAGACAGGTGCAGGCTTCTGACCCACTGGGGAAACCAGAGCTGTATAGCATCCACGTGAGTGAGGCTGGAGGTAAGGTGTGCAGTTTGGGCCAAGTAGTGGTGGAAATTCTGGCATCCTAACCCCAGCATCAGAGGTCACCTGTGGTGTGCTATGGAGTGCCCACTGGTGCCAACAGTGGACTCTTCACTGTAGGGGCCCCATGGTGTGGTATAAGCGTGGCTCCTGGCTGCATGGCTCTTCAGCCCGACTCTCTGGATCTCCTGGAAATCTTGTAATCTAGAAACTACCCTTCCATAGTCCTATTTCTACTTCATTAAGCTGAGAGTGTTCCTTTGCTTGAAACTAAGCACCCTGACAACTAAGCACACTGACACTCACATTTCCAAAATGAATTACTAAGTTTTGTTTTCTGGACTTACAGAATATTCTAACATTAAGCCCCTCCTTTTCATTTCCATGGCCTCATCTAGGTTCTGGCTTCGTGCGCTGCCCAGGCTCCCAGGCTCCCTTGCTTGAACACCTTACAGTGTGCAGACCTTTGCTCACATCTCCTGTGGCACTCGTCACTCCACCATCCATAGCTTAAAGAAACCTCCACAACAGCACTCACCCCACCCCTTTGGAGTCATTTGTTAACATCACTGTCTTCGTCCATCAGGCTGCTACACAAACAGTATACCACAGACTGGGTAGCTTGCAAAGAACAGAAATTCATTTCTCATAGTTCCAGAGGCTAGAAGACTGAGTGCAGGGTGCAAGCATGGTTGGGGCCTCTTCCAGCTGACAGACTTCTCGTTGGACCCTCACACAGTGGGACAGCTAAGTGAGCTCTGCAGACCTTTTTTATAAGAGCTCTTATTGAATTCAGGAAGGATCTACCCTCATGACATAATCACCTACCAGAGGCCCCACCTCCTAATACCACATCACATTGGACACAAGGACTTCAACATATGAATTTAGGGGTTGGAGGTGGACACAGATATTTAGACCATAGCAATCACTGTTTCACCCATTAGCCTGGCAAGTCAAATATTGTGGCTAAGTGGAAAGAGCAGTCACAGGTTGAAATGCAACTTAATACCTGTGGAATTCTGGGAAATTCACTTAACCTCTCTAATTCTGAGTTTCCTTGGGATAATGAGAGTGATTACTTAAGTGGAAGCAAATTTAGCAAAGAACTGAAGACAGGACTATTACCAATTCCATTTCCTGGGGACTGTCACACAAGCGTCCATCTATCTACACCAGAACAGCTACAGAATCACCAGGGGTGTGAGCTCAGGCTAGGCTTAAGTCCTGCCTCCTCCAGGGCCAGCCTAGCAATGTCGAGAAGTGTGCCTCTTTCAGTCCCAGCTTCCCTGCCCATGCAACTCCATGTCCTTCCTGTGCCCCTCCCTCAGTAGACCCCTCACAGTCCACTGACATCATACTGCACTGGCAAGGCTTCACCATGGAGAACCTTTCCCACAGAGTGTTAGGACAACAGTTGTGATAATGGGTGTAAACACTTGGCATAGAACCTAACACATGGCAAGCTTCACTCAGAAAAGAGTGAACCATTACCATTATTCATTCTGAGAAGAGATGAATCTTGTTTACATTCATCATATCTAAACAGTAAGAGGCATGAAAATTTCCCTTGATAGACTTTTAGAGAATATGTGAACTCATGAACAAGTTCTATTTTTACTGGACCTAGGATGTTTTCCTCTCCCCCAGTCCTTACCAGTTTTTCACCTGGCAAAACCCTACTTAGCTTTTGACATCCATCACAAATTGCACCCCTATGATGAAGACTTTCTTGCTATCCACAGTCGGGATTAATCACTTTCCTCTGGATTCCCAAAGCTGTTTATAGCCGATACAGAACTTATCACAAAGTTCATGACTTGGTTTAGCTATTTATTTATCTACTTAATTATGTGAGCATCTCTCTAATTAAAAATTTATTCACTGAGGGAAAGGTCTATGTTACTTTCCCTTATAAGATTCATACTACCTGTGATAGTTAATTTTATGTGTCAACTTAACTAGGCCATGATACCCAGATATCATGGGTATCATGAAGACCCAGGAGACCTGGGTCTGGCACCTGGAGACCCAGGGAAGACTTGACGCTGCTGTGAAGGTATTTTTAAAAATGAGATTAACATTTAAATCTGCAATGAGGATGGGTCTCATCCAACCAGTTGAATGCCTTAATTGAAAAAAAACTAACCTGCCCCCAGGCAGGGAAGGCAGCGCTCTGACTGCCTTCAGACTGGAGCTGTCGCGTCAAGTCTTCCCTGGGTCTCCGGGTGCCAGCCCACCCTGCATATTGTGGACTTGCCCTCCTCCACAATCCCATCCCTTAAAATAAACCTAGATAGATAGATGGATGGATGGGTGGATAGAAAGATAGATAGATAGATAGATAGATAGATAGATAGATAGATAGATAGATAGATAGATGGATCCTATGGGGGATGTGTATGTGTATATCATGTGTTTATATAAACGTTTATTCTGTTTCTCTGAGAACCCTGGCTAACACAGCATCCCTCAAGGATGTGCCTTTCTATGGTAGATGCTCAGTAAGAGCTCCATGAATGGATGCAGCTGGAAGTGAATGGCTGAAGTGAATAGGAGATGAAAACTGTAAAAGAATGAGAAGCAATAGAGCACGAGGACAAAGAGCGAGGGGAAAGGCCTAGTGGGGTAGAACACCATCCTGAGGGTAAGGCTTCAGGAGTCATACCTCCTATCCAGTTTTTCTGGACAAGGCCCAGGGAGACACTGCCTGTTCAGTAGTAAAACAGAGGTTCTGTTGACTGCATCTCTACGAGACCAGGGTTCAGACAGTGCAATAGTGAAGAAACTCCGAGGCAGTGAGTCAGTGCCCACTAAATGCTGCTGCCTGGCTGAAACGATGACACAATTGTTTTCTAGGTGTGCACCTGAGTTCATCAGCACATCCAGTCACGACCTCCTGCCCTTCCCATCCTGCGCTTCCCTTTTGGCTCGTCAAACCTGTCGTGTTGCCAACGTCTTCCCTCATACTCTCCCTGACACCATTATTCACCCTTGTGACCATGCCCCTGCTAGGGTAGCCTGCCCAGTGCTTTGTGCCTCCCGGCATTGCCCAGCCAGGGCCACATTTAAAAGCCATCTTACTCTCTAGACTCTGCAAACACAGGAACTGCGTGAGCAGGTTTTTGAAAGGGAAAACTATAAAATGCGGACAGTAAATTACATTGCTGTTTTCCCCTCCTGTTGAAAAATGGCAGGCTGCTAAGTGGTTTGGAGCTCAGTCAGTGTTTAAGATTAAAGGGAGTTGAATATAAACCTCACATTACTTCTAGAGAATGAAAAAGATAGAACCTTAAATAGTCCCCATAGCTTATGGGGGGTGGTGGCCGCCAGTCATTATTGCTACTTTTATATTTGTAAATAGATGAAAGGTCTCTGGAGCTTTTTATAGAGAAAATATGCCCATTTTAAAGTGAGGCAATTTAAGAAAGATCCAGTGTAGCAAAACAGATGAATTAGCAAGTGTTTCTTCATGCGATAAAGGAATTCTTCACTCCAAAAGCAATTAAGACAGTCTCTATGATTATTAATGGTTTAAAAGTCTACCTCAAATATGCTTCTAATTATCCATCAGAAAAGTATTTCTGCTATTGAAGGGTTCCGGTTATTATTTAGAGACCAATTTAGCATTCACATTGCATTATTTAAAACCTGTATTTACTGAAAGCCTATATTGGGCAAAGGATTTCCTACATGTACACAGATAAGCCCTCCTGTCAGGCTGAACGGTAAAAGTAAAATTAAAAGTAAATAAAGAATGCAACCATAATAATGAGATTACTTGAGATTCAAAATACTATGATATTTTTATGTGCTCATTTTTACAGCATTAGCTTAAACAAAAATCAGTACCTAATATTATACAAGCCTTGAATATATAATTTGTTCATTCCACAGGTATATTTTGATTAGCTAATACCTCTGAAGCACTGTGCTATCTCTTAAAGTGAATACAAAATGAGGTTGATATTGTCCCTCCAAGAAAGTTGGAGAAATAAGCCATTCATATGAAGCACTTGAGAAATGAGGTTAGAAATCACGTAGTGCCACATTGAAAGTCACAGTCAGTCCGACAGGCAGGGAAGACCAACATGGGCTAAATTAGGAGATGAAACTTGAGCTAGCTGTTTGGGGAGAGATAGATGCGAGGAAGAAGGGCAAGAATTTGTATCCAAACTAGCTTAAAAGAACTCCATGAAAGGTCTTAAAAATGGGAGCAAAAAGGTGGAGAGGTATAGAAAGAAGAAACGGAAGTAGTTAGAGAAATCATCAAACAGCAAGCTCGGGGAACGAATGGAATAGTACAGAGTCACAGGGGAGAACAGAGTCTGAAATCATAAGAGCTCAAACTGCACAATGGCAAAAACCCCAGTCAGGCTGGCTCTGTCTACAAGAGTCACACTAAGAGGATATACTATAACTTGACAGTGTCCAGGTGGCAGCTAAACCTGTTTTAAAGAGGGACCTAGTTTGGAACTCACAGAACAGTTTTTCTTCTCCCTTCAGTAATCTGCCAGCCCTAGCAGTTTTTTGTTACAAAATGCTTAACGAAGTGAAGAGAGGAGTGTAAGTGTTCTAGCTTGTTCTCGTCCTCATTACACTCTTAGGTGTTCTCTCTACCTCTGTAAAGATTTCCTTAATAAAGCTTCTGACTCCACTGAATTCTCCTTCAGCTGTTGGAAACTCTGCCCATGGTCATCTGTTGGGGACCACCCTGCCTGGTTTCAGGAAGCTGTGACCCCCTGTGACTTAGGCTGAGTGAGAGACCTCCGGATCAGGAGCCACTAAGGAGACAAAACTTATTCCCCTGGCATGAACGCTACCTGTTCTGTGCCTGGCCTTTAAATGCTAGATCAGTTACCAATGACGGGTAAGACTCCTCATGGGAGGGGCAACCTAAGACAGGGACTGGTCTCATTAGGCCTGTGGAATAAGACTCACGAGACTGTGGAAATAAATGAAGGGGCTGTGGAAAGGAAGGGGTGATCATCAACCCCTGCCCCCTCTTAGCCTGAGTCTTTGTACTTAGATGTGAGAAATCCAAGTCTCCTGGCTGTCTCTGTCTCCTGCCCTTCTCAAGGCTAAGCAAACAGCCAAAGGGGCAGCTCAGACCGGAGACGGCAGACCCCCAGGGTAATCAGGCCTGGGACATAGAATATGCAAGATCCTGTGAGATCTGTTTGCTGGAGGATGTTATTAACTTGGAATTTAAAGAAACAGACAGGAAACCTTTGGAACCTGTAGTCCTTTCATATGATAAAACTCCAATCTCTGCCCAGAATCACAACAGAAACTCTGTTAGCATCTTTGGAAGTTACGTGTTCCCTTTGATCCCTTCTGCCAGACTGTGAATCCACAAACTGTGTCTACTTTCTCAATAAAAACCCACTGGAGTAAAGGAAGGGGGCTCACCAACTTGGAGAGTGGCCACTCCGTTCTTTACTTCCCTACAGAAAACTGTTTCTGTGCATGATTATTTCTCGTGTTTTGACGAGCCATCTGCAGTGTTTTAAGCATGTTCACAGCCGGCCGGGAGAGCCGGGTTCTGCACGCTTCAGTCATCCCAGGGACAATATGTGCTATTTCATTAAGTCATAGTAAAGTGACAGATTTTGACAAATATCAGCCCATTAACTGCCCTAGAATTAAACCCTTAAGTCCCACAGCAGAGGCCAAGATAAGAGGCACCCTGTCACAAAGAGAACTCCCTCTCTGGCACTGAGCTGGGGGCTAAAGGAGAGTTTAAAAGATCCAGGGCTAGAGGGTCGAGGATAAACCAGTTTGTACATAGTTAATATGCCAGTTATATTTCTACAACATAGTATCTTTTAATTGAATAGCAATTTACACTTTAAATAATTATTTCCCTTACCTTGCCTCATGTTCTAAGTGCTTTCAAATGAAAGACTCTTTAAAACTAGAAAATATTAATTTGCTTTATTATGGTATAACATATATGCAGTATAAAGCACAAGTCTTAAGCATACAACTTGATGAATTTCTACACACACACACACACACACACACACACACTCACTCACTCCCAGGTAACCACCACTCCAGACCAGGATGTAAAGCATTTCCAGCACCAAAATGGTTCTCTTGTGCTCCTTTCTTCAATAATTTTTTCCTTCATAGCACTGAAGCTTTTCCTTAAAGTAAAAATTAGTAAGCTAGAGATAGTAACTCTTGGCTATGCTCAATCCACTGATGTTTGGAGAAGCTAGTTTGATTCAATGATATACTTTCCAAGGTTCAAGAAATAGTAATAACAAAAAAAAAAGTTACCTGGGTTCAAGGTTTACATCAAGAAAAAAATGTACCACTCTCTCATCAAATACAAACCCTTTCAATTCACTCATCAAGGATCTTTTAAAAAATATTTTTAAAGAAAATTGTATCTAAAAGTGTTGATAACAGGAATAACAAGTACCAAAAGACAATTATTAACCTTTTGAAAATGTAATCCCTAACATAGAGCTGTCACTAACACGGGAAGTCAGTGGGAAGAGGACAGAGGGAGCTGTGCAAGGGGGACATCTGAGCCGGCTGTTTTTGTGCAGTCTTTTGTTAACGTCTGTGCTTTCAACTCTGTCTCACTTACCATGGAAATAAGATACTAGCATAGGTGTCCCTGAGGGCAAGAATCAGAAGCAAAAAACAATTCCCAGAAAAGGGAATTTCACACCTTTCTGAGAAATTAGACTGGGTTATTTTAGGAAACTATAGACTTATGATTATTTGAATAGTTAGGCAGATGGTTTTTTTCCCCAGAAGGCCACATAACACAAACTACAACAATAAATATCACTTGTGGAGATTAGGCAGAATGAGAAGTGTTACAAACGCAGTGAACTATAGACAGCACCAAGAGATTGGCCACAATAACTACCCTCGTGATCAGGGTTTGAACACATTCTGTAATTAGCAAAGGCTGAAGTCTTTAAATTTAATCAACATCAATTTACTAAAAGGAAAAAAATGAAATCTTTGTAAGAACTGTAATTGCATACTTTGCCCATCGTTTATTTAACAGCTGTCTGCAGTACTCTAATGCCATCTTTATTCACAACATGCTTTAACCAAAGTTAGCTTGGAGCAAAGCAACCTAAATAAAGGCTTAAGACCCTGGGTTTATGAGGGTCTCTAACTTTCTCCACTCCCTGACATAATCTCTGTTTGACATTCACTTTGGTCCATGGCGGCAAGAGGCAAGAGAACATGATGGGCTTCCAATGACCAACTGATCCATACATTAAGAATTACGAAAGTCAAAGCAGAAAAAACTACTGTTCCTTTACTTCCATGTTTTTCTCATTCTCATGGCCAATAGATACACAAATCTAGGTCACTTAAAACCTTTTAATAGTTAAATCTATTTTGAAGAAGTTAACAAGTTAAATTATCCTCCTGTCTTCATCTGAAGAGAAGCCACAAGGACCATTAGCCTAGCTCTCCCACAGGAAAACTTATGAATAATCAGTCACTGTGCAGGAGGCCTTTACCCACAGTTTCACAGACTCAGCTCAGACTAAGGCTGGATTAGGAAACAGCAAACAATACTATCTTGTGTTCCAAAAGCCTTATAACAGTATTATATAGTAGGAGGCAGAATGAGGAACCTCAAAACCGAGCTTTAAGGCTACGTGTGTGAATTGAGCAACACATCTAACTTTTCTGTGCCTCGGTTTCCTCATCTGTAAACTGGGAATGACAGGTAGCTGCCTCCCAGGGTTGTTGAAAGAATTAAATAAAGTAAGTCATGTAAGGTGCCTACTAGAGCCCCCAACTAAGTAAGACCATACATCAGGAATGTATATTAACATAGACTGTGTGTCTCTGTGCAATGAGATGGAATGGGGTTCTCTGACCTTTGCTGACTTACCAGAATAAGGAACAGTATGACTTCAGTTGTGTTCCTTGGGAAGTGGACCTTGAGATGGATGTTTCTATACACAAAAGCTCTTAGGAAATGCCCTCAGGATGAATAATTATGGATGAGTAAAGTAAATAGGAATGGACAGAGAGGAATTGAACTGTATTTCAGTTGAAACAAAGGATTCAGCAAATTCCAAAGGGTTCTCCAGAGCTTGGATAGTCCTTCTGAGTTGCACCACTTTAGTCATGGGACTGAGCTTTATGACCCACTTTGACCAATCGTGCAATGTGGGTTATACCCCAGGAAGGGGCATCACCCTGGGTGAGGTGGCTCCCTTCCGCTGAGGGCAATGCCCAGAGAGGGATTCAGCTGAGACCCATCAGCCAGCACCAGCCCAGCAACAAGTGCCTCAGTCTGAAAGGGAGGGACCCCAGCAGTGCAGTGCATCCACTACAACCCAGCGCTTGTGCCACTTGGATTCACTTGCTACTTATGATAACTTCTGAGGAAAAGTCCTCCAAAAGTCAATTCATCTCTTTTCCCGGGTAGCTTACAAAAAGGGGGTTACTGGGACAAACTCACTGCAGCTGGTCTCAAGGCTACAGCTGATATTCTTACATCCCTGCTTTATTATTCTTTCTTTCTCAATTCTTCTTACCCTCGGTTAGCGCCAATTCTGGTGTATGTAGTTTACTTTGTGGAGTGACCCAGACCTCATCCCTGAGGGGACTGAGTCCCTGGTCATCATGCCTTTCTGAGGCCATGACTGACATTGTTTTCCATTTATTCTTAAAACTGAACAAATAAGTACTAAGAAATTACCCAGGATCACCTAAGTGCCAAACAGATATTCCACACACCCCCATGTAGCAGCACTCTTGTGGCTTTCTCTTCAATATCAATTACCCCTGCCAGGGCCGTGACTGCTTTCCTTGACTGCTAGCCTCCTGGCCTCAGGAACCTGAGGTGACGGGGTGTTCGCGTCAAGTCTGACATGACTGCAATACTGTCACTGACAGAAGTGCTTCTCTCCTGGGAAGCAGGGCCTCTAAGCCCACAAATCTCAGAGTTGTGGGATGGCAACCCCAAATCCTCCCAATGGACCACTGGGAAATTTAATAAACAGGGCTGCATGTACATTCAACCCTTGGTTCCTGGATTCATGTATTCTGCCTCTTGAGCACACAGAACTATACAGGGTGGGGCAAAAGTAGGTTTACAGCTGTGGATACATGAAACAGAGTTTATTCTTGTATTATTTTCTAAATGAACAACTGTAAACCTACTTTTGTCCCACTCTGCATAAAGATTGAGGGGGCATGCTGCACATACTCCCATCTTTACAAGTTACCAGCTCCAAGTTGACAGTCATTTGTGCTTTTACAAGGTTATTCTAACACTCTCCTGGGCAGGCAGCTTCTGTGTGGTGTGGTATTTGCTGAGTCCAGTAAATGCTATAATCATGTATCCACTTCCGTACCTCCTTTGCTGTAAAAAGGGTTCCTTGGTTTAATAGGATGTTATGCAGAGCCTGTGCTGGTGGATCAAACACTCTTTAAACTGTGGGATAGTGGTGCTGATTGATGCCCTGCAGGAAGGTAAGGCAAACCCACACCCAAAACATCTGCTGATTCCTGGGTGAAAAAGTTCCTGTATAAACTAGGCTGTCACCAATTGTTGGTTGGTCTTCTTGAAGGGTGGTGCCATATGAGAGACTGTGTTGGTCTCTGCTATGAATTGAATGTGTGTGTCCCCCCCAATATCTACATGTTAAAACCCTATCCACATTAGAAGGTAGATAGAAGCCATGAGAGCAGAGTCCTCACGAATGAGATTAGTGCCCTGATCACAGCCATGAGAGAATTTGCTTCCCTTCTCCGCTGTCCATCACATGAGGACAGGAGTCTGCAACCTGGAAGAGGGACCTCACCAGAACCTGACCATGACGACCTCCTGATCTCAGACTTCCAACCTCTAGAAATGCAAAATAAATTTCGGTGGTTTGTAAGCCACCATTCTGCAGCGGCGGCAGTAACAGGATGCATCCTCAAGAGAGGGCCTGTGCTGTCAGGCCCCTACACAGCCCCCACCACTGCCACAGTGGCTGCTCTACTTAATGTTCCCATTGGGTCAGCACTGAGATGGCCAAAAACAGTGACTGGCTGATGTCAGCTAAGTCATTTGGTCTACTTGGCTGTTCAGTGCCCCTTCCATGACAGATAGTCTCTGGCACAGATTAACATGTGCTATAAATATCCTCACACTCTTTGCCCATTCTCGTGTGTCCATCCATGTGCTTCTCTCTAGACCTCCTTATCCCCCATCTTTCAGTTAGAAAGATCTTCTAATCTTTCTCCTTCCAGTCCCCTCACCAACCGAGAGGCCACTTTACATAGCCTGTGAGTTCATAAATATTCTTACCTCAGTCTACTTCTCTTTCTACACACAGTGGATAATGGGCGCACCATCCAAACTCTACCCATTGGGAAGATTTCGGGGCCACCTCTGATGGTTGGTAATGCCACAGCGTGTATATGGTTAACACCTACTCATCTTTGAATCAAGCCCAGGCTTTTTTTTCTTTTTTAGTTAATCAGAAAGACCCCCTGTCCCTGTAGCCCTCTGTGAGATGAGAAAGAAGCACCAGAGCAACAAGGGTCAATGGCATGGGCTTCATGAATGTGTAAGTTTTATTTACAATTGGCTGTTGCTGGGCTCACCAGACCTTACACTTGGTGGTATGACCCCACCCAGTTTATGACAGGAAGTTCTGGTGCATGGCCATTTGGTATCCCACTGTCTGGGGCCTAGTAGCACCCTAAGAACTGTTTATTAAATGATGTATAATTCCCTGCAGGGCTATATTCTGGGAAATTGCGCTTTGTTATTCCTTTGGGGATGTTAAATACCGAAAGTTTATTTCCCCCCAAATTCATATGTTGAAGCTCTAACTTCCTGTTGGACTATATTTGAAAAGGAGTCCTTTAAGGAAGCAATTAAGGTTAAATGAGGTTATAAGGTTGGGGCTCTCAACCAATAGAATTAATGTCCTTATAATCTCTCTCTTTCTCTCTCCATCTCTCTCCCTCTCTCTCTCTCTCTCTCTCTCTCTTCATCTACTCAGGAAAGGCCTTAAAGGACACAGTGAGAAGGCAAGTACAATATCTACAAGCAAGAAAGAGAATTCTCACCAGAAAGTGATCCTCCTGGACCTTGACCTGGAACTTGAGCCTTTGATCTGTGAGATCATTATTTTTGTTAAGACACCTAGTTTCTGGGATTTTGTTAAAATAGCCCCAGCAGACTAATACAGAGGACTTCCCATCACCAATACATTTTACCATAGAGTCTTCTTGGTCATATGGTCTAAGCAGCGATGCCACCTATACCACAACCTAAAACTAGCACAGAGTGCTTCCCTGCTATGGGCCCTAATCAAGGATGGCAGCTTTTTAGATCACTCAGAAAATGCATTGAAGAAATGTTCCCAAGTATGAAATATACCACCTTCTTAGTGATAGGAAGCTTGAAATGCAAAAATTTGTTCTTTATTTTGGACAGATATTCCAGCATGCCTCAAAAGAATGGACTCCAAAAATATTTAATTATTGTGATAGGCACTTGAATCTTCATAGGTTATGCTTAATTTTGCTTCTTCAACAATGCAGACTTAAACTTTTTAGGCATGTCCTTAGTCTTTGGAAAAGTAGGTGTGATAAAGCAACTACATGGCAGAAATTAAGAAGAAGCTAAGAGAATTTGATCTAGCTTTTTCATAGCTGTCAGACATATAAAGATACACTAGGAATTGGCAGTATATGAAGCATCGTTTACTGGTGTCATTCACATGCCACACTGACCACTAGATTGTAAGATAGAGCTCCAAAAATAAAATCCTCCAATACAATTTGGTACAGGAGTGTGGCTGAGACTAGGGAGAGGTATATGAGGTATCTAGTGTGGATTTTTAAAAAACTTTTCACAGTTGATGTACAATATTATATTAGTCCCAGGTATACAACCCAGTGATCAGACATTTACATAATTTATGAACCACTCCAATAATCTGGTACCCATCTGACACTAAACATAGTTACTACAATATCATTGACTGTATTCCCTGTGCTGTACTTTATATTGCCATGACTATTCTGTAACAACCAGTTTGTACTTCTTAATCCTTTCACTCCCCTCCCATCGGACAACCATCAAAATGTTCTCTTTATCTATGGGTATATTTATGTTCTGCTTGTTTGTTTGCTTTTTATTTTAATTTTTAAGTGATTATTAAAAGACTTCTATTTATCTACTTTTAGAGAGAAGGGAAGGCAATGAGAAAGAAATGGAGAGAAACACCAATGTATGGTTGCCTCTCACATGGCCCCTACTGGGGACCTGGCCTGCAACATAGCCGTGTTCCCTGATTGGGAATCAAACTGATGACCCCTTTGTTCACAGGCCCAGGTTCAATCCACTGATCCACTCCAGCCAGGGATGTTTGCTTTTTAGATTCCACATAAAAGTAAAATCACGTGGCATTTGTCTTTCCCTGTCTGACTTATTTCATGCAGCACAGTACCCTCTAGGTCTATCCATGTTGTTGCAGGTGGCAAGATTTCATTTTTTTATTGCTGAACCATACTCTATTATATATGTGCACCATTAATTCTTTATCCATTCATGTATTGATGGACACTTAGATTGCCTCCATATCTTGGCTACTGTAAATAATACTGTAATGAACATACAGATGCATATGTCTTTTTGACTCAGAGTTTTGGGTTACTTTGAATAAATACTCAGAAGTAAAACTGCTCAGTCCTTTTGTGTCTCTCATTAAAACATCTGTTTCAAAGTCTATTTTGTCTAGTATAAGTATTTCTACCCCAGCTTTTCCATTTTAATTTTCATTTTCACAAAATATCTTCTTCCATCCCTTTACTTTCAGTCGGTGTGTCTTTCAATCTACAGTGAGTTTCTTGTAGATAGCATATGTAAGGATCTTGTTTTGTTATCCACCCAGCTACCATATGTCTTTTGATCATAGCTTTTAATCCATTTGCATTTAAAGTAATTGTTGATACATATGTATTTATTGCCCTTTTATTGTTCATATTTTTTTATCTTTTTTTTCTTTTTCTTCTTCTTAGAGACCCTTTAACATTTCTTGTAATGCTGATTTGGTAGTGATGAACTCCTTTAGCTTTTGTTTTGTCTGGGAAGCTCTTTATCTCTCCTTAGATTCTAAGTGATAGCTTTGCTGGGTAGAGTAATCTCAGTTGTAGGTCCTTGTCTTTCGTCACTTCGAATATTTCTTGCCAGTCCCTCTGGCCTGCAAAGTTCCTGTGGAGAAATTAGCTGACAGTCTTATGGGAGTTCCCCTGTAAGTAACTAACTGCTTTTCTTTTGCTGCTTCCAACATTCTCTCTTCATCTTTAATCTTTTGTCATTTTAACTATGATGTGTCTTGGTGCAATCCCCTTTGGCTTCATCTTTTTGGGGACTCTCTGTATGTCCTGGACTTGTATGTCTATTTCCTTCACTAGGTTAGGGAAGTTTTCTGTCATTTTTTCAAATAGATTTTCAATCCTTTACTTTCTTTCCTTTTTCTGGCAACCCCATGATGTGAATGTCGGTACACTTGAAGTTGCCCAAGAGGCTCCTTGCCCTGTCCTCATTCTTTTGAATTCTTTTTTATTTTGGCTCTTCTGATTGGGTGTTTTCTCCTTTCACATATTCCAAATCACTGATTTGATCCCCTGCTTCATCTACTCTACTGTTGACTCCCTGTAAATTACTCTTCATATCTGACTGGTTCTTTTATGTTTTCTATCTCCATTTTTATATTTCCTATTCTTTGTTGAAGTTCTCATTAAGTTCCTCTACTCTTCCCCTCAGTTCATTGAGCATCCCTATCCAGTTTTGAATTCATATCCAGTGGGTCTTATCTCTGTTTTATTTAATTCATTTTCTGGAGTTTTGTTCTGTTCTTTTATTTGGGACATGTTTCTTTGTCTCTCAATTTGGACTGCCTCCTAGTGTTTGTTTCTATATATAAGGCAGAGCTGCTATGTCTCCTGATCTTGGTAGAGTGACCTTAGGTGCTAGGTGTCCTATAGGGCACAGTGGCATATCTTTACCAGTCACCCAACCTGAGTGTTCCAGGTGCACCCCCCTTGAGGGCTGTGTGCACCCTCCTGTTTTAGTTGAGCATTGGTTGCTATTGGCACATCAACAAGAGGAATGTACCCCCAGGCCTATGGGCTGTGAGGACTGCCTGCAACCACTATGAAGGGTCTGCTATGCAGGGACTGGACTGACATCATAGAGCAAGACTCACTTCAGAGGGTCTCTGGTGCCCATTGAGTCCACCCTTTAGTGTGCCACTTGTGGAGATGCTTTGATGTGGCCTGAAGCTGTCTGTCTTTGGTGCTGGCTCTAGGGCCTCTTAGGAGGTGCAGTCCATAGTCTGCTGCTGCTTATGCCCTGCTGGGGCTTCCTGGCATGAGCTACAGAATAATCTGCAGATGCCTGCTACTTGTGCTGAGCTTGGAGCTCCCCAGAAGAGGCAAAACTGTGAACCAAGGCTGGCTGCTGCTAGTGTCAGGCCTGGGGCCACTTACCATGGCCAGATGATGCTGGTTTGAGAGATTTTGGGAAAGTTGAAAGTATGAACCAAGATAGGCCATTTGTATGAAAAAGCCACTGGAAATGGCTTGAGTGGGCCCATAAATTGGGTGGAATGGGATCTCTGGGAATCACCAAGTCATGGTGAATGGTATTAGCCAGGTTGACAAAGACTCAGATATATGACATCCATCTGTCATTTCTGTCCTGGGAATGCTTAGCAAAAGAACAATGGTCTCTGCCAGCACTTCTGTCTGGGATAAAGCTGTTTCTCTAAGCCTTGCTCTGATGCCAGATAATTCAGCCCCTCCCTTCATGTCCCTGGCACCTTTTAAGCTGTTGCCCCAGAGCTGGAGCTCAGAGCAAGGGAGGCTAATTAAACCTGTGTGCAGCCCGTTTAAGAGGAATGTCTAGTACTCCAGAAGCCCTCTGTTTTCACTTAACCACAATCCTTACTGGTTTTCACAGCAAAAAGTTATGGGGGCTTCTCTTCCAAGCACTTGAACTCCAGCCTGGGGAAGATGGTGGAGGGCTGGGATCCCTCACTCCTCAAAGGACACCTCTTACAGCCAAGATATCCCTCCCAAATTTTAATTACCACGGGTGGGTGTGGGACCAGCCCTTCTACCAGTCTTCATGTGGCTTCTTCTGTGTATCCTTAGTTATAGGACTTACGTTCAGCTAGATTTTGGGCAGTCCTCAATGATGGTTTTTCTGTAGTTCAGTTCTAATTTTGATGTGGTTGTGAGAGGATGCAAGTACTGCCTTTGCCTATACTGCCATCTTGATTGAAAGCTCCTCAGAAATATGCTACTTTTAAAATTAAATCCTGGTTTTGGTTCTCAGTGGTTTTTTGCCCTCAGGCTGCAGATGAGTCTCTTATATTGCCCCCTGACTTTCACACTTCTCTTTGAAGGGTAATTAATCACTGTATTTCTCCTATGCACAAATGGCACTCAGCAGGAGCCATCCAATGGAATTGGAGAAATGCTTCTTTTGCTAGATATTTCTGAGAAAAATAAGGCACCCACCCTTCAAAATGCTGAAAAGTGTTCTTCTACCACAAGAAAAGTACACAAATGATTTCAATCAAGGACATGTTCAAGAATTTAAATGTTCTTCCCACAATTGAAACCAAAAGCATAACATCTAACATAGATAATATCAGTTCAAAATATTTAATTGCACAAACATAGAGTAGAAGAGATCTGGTAAGATAACATTTTATGTAGAAAATATCTAGGGGGAGGGAATATTTTCAAGCTTAGTATGTTTCAAGAGTATAAAGGGAATTACCACGAAAGCAAATGCATGCAGTTCTAGTAATAGAAATATAGTGTTGCTAGCAGATGTTATGGTTCTGCCATATTCCCACAATAAACAACCACATCTAGAGAGATACTCAGTTCTCAGCCTCACATTTTAAAAGACACAATTCAAAACCAGACTGAGTCCTGAGAATAGCAATCAGAGGTTTGAAAACAATGCATTATGGAGAAAAGCTGAAGGGTAGGGGATTGGTTATTCCAGAAAGGACAGGCCTTCATGACGAAGGGATTCAATTGAATATATTGGGTCTGGGTTTCTCCAGAAAGAAGGACTAGGATTTGTGGGTAGAAATTAAAGGGAACAGATCTTAACTCAATATAATGAAAAACTTTCAATGAGAGCTGTCTGACAATGGAGCCAGCAGTGACAGCCCTGCCCTGTAAGTGCCCAAGCCAAGGCTCCCTCAGGGGTGCTGGGGTCCCCCACAACCACAACTGCTGCCGACACACACACATTTAAAAATCTTACTTTTTTAAGGTTGAGGTGAAGAAATAAGACCATCCCAGACCAGGAAAGGAGCAAATTTCAAAAAAGAAGGTAATTTTTCCTTTACTCCTCCTTAAAGATCTGTATCATATATAAAAAAACTCTGTCCAACTCAGCAACAGAGCAGGAATCCACCCAGCTTCTAGCATTCCACCTTGCCAAGAAAACAGAAGCATGGAAAAATAACACCTGGAAGATTAAATGGCAAATAGCTCATTAACAAACCAATACAACTCAAATCTTTCTTATTTAATATCTAGATATGCCCATTTATATGCTTTCTCAAGAACTTTCTCAAGAAATGAGTCATCTATGTGAACTCATTTGGGGCCCAATTCACACTTCTGGGAATAAATACAGGAGTTGGGGCTCAATAATCCTTCAATCTTTTTCAGCCCAAACAGTCTCACAATCAAGGGAAGAAGGCATTGCTTTTATTGAGAATGTCTTATTGAAGTGGTGAACACACAATGCAATATACAGATGAAGCATTATAGAATTGTATACTTGAAACCTATGTAATTTTACTAACCAATGTCACCCCAATAAATTCAATTAAAAATAAAAAATAAAAATAAATAAATAAATACATTAAAAGAATGTCTTAAAAGCTATTAGTTAGCCAGGAGAAGCACCTTTTTTTTTTTGGCCATACAAAGTAGTTGTGGAAGATCAGTTTGTTGTAGAAATTTATGGCTTATTAAAACATGGAAGAAAGCAAAAGATAAAGACTTCCCAGGAAGGAAAATATCTTGAATAATCACAGATGTGAGTTGGTTTGGTTTTTCACTTGTTTTTATTTCTTCCTGTGAGTGCACAGAAAAGTTTAAGCTTGACTGCTCCTTGTTAGGTGCACATGACTAGGCGAAGTCAGCTGGTTTTAGGGACTCTGTGCTTTAAAAAAAAAGTCTCCTAAAAATGATGCTTTTAAAAAAATATTGGGAAATATCTTTTTGGTAGAAAATATTGTAGAAAACTATTGAAATAGGAACAGAACTGACTGGGTTTTTTTTTTAAGACAAGGATGTCATGTTACATACATGTTTCAGAGGATTTGCATAATATTTTAAAAGTTTATGATCTTGTATTTGAATCAAAGGTCAACAAAAGAATTAAAATATATTATATTATTTTATATTAAAATATAATCAAGATATTATCAAATAACTTTTCTTTTATTTTTTTTTAAATATTTTATTTATTTATTTTTAGAGAGGGAAGGGAGAGAGAGAGAGAGAGAGAGAGAGAGAGAGAGAGAGAGAAACATCAGTGTGTGGTTGCTGGGGGCTGTGGCCTGCAACCTAGGCATGTGCCCTGACTGGGAATCGAACCTGCGATGCCTGGTTCACATCCCGCGCTCAATCCACTGAGCTACACCAGCCAGGGCAAGATATTATCAAATAACTTTTCATCTGAATCCAAAAACTAACTTCATTTTAATTTGTATATATGTATGTATTCATTTATTTATTGCCACCCAGGAGCAGCATTATAACTCAGCAGAGTGAAGAGCTGACTAGAAGATGTAGTCTAAATGGTAACAAAAGGCACATCCTTCCTTAAACACATATCTCAAATCTAACACAGACCTGAAATGCTCACATGCATCATCACTTTGGGTTCTAGGACCCTGGGTTGCTGTTAAAATACAATATACTCTCTAAAGGAACAATGCAATCTATTAACATTTATATTGAATTAATTCAGCAGATTAACTAGTTATCTAAAATGCTAGCCACAAGCAGCTGTAAATTAGCTGCTAAAAAGCTAACATAATCTTAATACATATTAATAGATGTATAATTACACAATTAAGAAAGTAAAACCTGGGGAAGGGAAAGGTCCATGTGATTTGGGGGAGGGGTGGGAGTAAAGAAGGTGAAAGAAGGAAGGTGGGCAGGCGGAGATGTCCAGAGGCGAAGACCTGATAAATGAGCAGCACAATGGGAGAAAGTGGGAATTCTGGAAGTGGCACTGAGAATCCGGGTCTTGGGGGCTGAGGAAGAACGTACCTGACTTGAAAGAGAAATCTTAATGACTTCAAGGATGGGTCATGCACCCAAATTTAATTGAAGAATTAGCAAATGTTTATGAGGTGCTTTGCTATTTTCAAAGTACTTTCATATTCATGATAGTAATTAATCTATTCATGCTCTGAGATGGCTTCTATTATCCTCATTTTAAAGATGGAAACTGAGGCTGAGATGCAATGATTTGCCTTGAATCACACCAGGCCTTCTACTCCCATTTCACGTGCTCATCACACACCGCCGTTCAGCTCCAGTGTTGTTTTCGCTTTATTTTACTGACTTTGTGGATGTTAGAATGAAAGTGAACTAGTTAAAAATAAGTAAATGACTGAACTACACCACACTTTATGTAAATATTTCAAAGTGCTTTCTCATATGGTCTATTGTTTGCTCCTTAGATACTACTATCTCCATTTTATAGATTAAAGGAATTATGACATAGAACAGCTCAAAATTCTACAGGTAATTACTGATATAGAATTAAAAACAAACTCTTTTAAGTGTGACTTTTCCTATGCCACCACTCTGGGATGCATTCCCAGCTCATGGTTTTTACAAAGCTGAAGTCACAACTAGGCCATAATGATGAAACTTACGGGGAAAAAAAAAAAAAAACACAGGAAGGAGAAGGGAAAAGCTCCCAAGACACACAGAATTCAAATAAGATCTCATACTCAGAGTTACATTAAACTGGTTTGAAAAAACCTGTGTTAAAATAGTAACAACAACAATAGTGAGTGCTTTGGAAAGGAAAATGCAAGGTCTCTGCTAAAATCACCACATGACTCTCCTGTAACTGCTGAACTTCATAGGTAAGAGTCTAGTCCTTCTGAAGCTGTACTGCAGATAAGGAAAGGCATGTTGATATCACAGATGGGAGAACAGTTTTTACAACTAAGCTCATCACATATTTGTAGGGCACAATCAGAAGGTATTTTATTTTTATAGAGTAGCAGATAAATATTTGCAGAAAAACTGAGTACCATATAAATAAGATATAATATTTTATAGCAGACATATTTCCTTTTTTTGAGCTCCCTGTCCTGGCCTATTTGATGTTCAGTTACAGATGAAAATGTATTAACATTTTGCTGATACTCTTTTTCAAGAAGACTGCTTATGTCATGCTGCGGTTGGTTTACTGATTTTAAAAACTGCAAAATAAAGATCTGAGAAATAATTACCTCAGCAATTCCTGACCTCAATTTAGTAATGCAGTCTTTCTACCCATCTTGCACCAGGATATCTTCAATTATCCAAAAATCTATGATGTAATTTTTCCAAAAGTCTCCAAGCAAGCCAAAGAAAAATGTTGCAAAATGTTGAGGAGATAAGGTGGCAAAAAAATGTCACAAAATCAAATTATAGGCGACACAAATTTAAAAAGAAATCTAGAGATCACTGAATTAGACCAGTTATTCTCAACCTTGGCTAAACAGTAGAATCCCTTTGAAGCTTCAAAAATTATACTGCAGAAAGAAACAAGGAGCTCCTACCCTTTGCTACAGCATGGGTGGAACTTGAGAGCATTATGCTAAGTGAAATAAGCCAGGCGGTGAGGGACAAATACTATATGATTTCCCCTTTAGGTGGAACCTAATCAACAAAACAAACAAGCAAGCAAAATATAACCAGAGACATTGAAATTAAGAACAATCTGACAGTAAACAGAGGGGAGGTGGGAGAGGTTAATGGTGGGGAAGGGATTTCAGGAACAACTACAAAAGACTCGTGGACAAAACCAAGGGGAGGGGTTGGAATCAGGGGAGGGAAGCGGGGATGGCTGGGGTGAGGAGGCAGTGGTGGGGAGAAAATGCAGACAACTGTACTTGAACAACAATAAAATAATTAAAAATAAATAAATGAATACAATTGAATTAAAAAATTAACAAAAAATAAAAATCCTAATGTCCAGGCTACACCTCAGACCAATTACATCAGAATCTCTGGAATTAGAACGCAGGCCTGAGTTTGTTTTTTTTTTTTTTCAGGTTCCCCAGGAGATTTAAATGTACAGCCAAGGTTGAGAACCACTGGAATAGATCCATTAAAATAACTAAATCCTTAAAATGGTGCTCTCTTCTGGTAGGCTTAAGGGTGGAAAATGTATGAGAGATTAAGTGAAGCTGGCTGAATCACTTCCTACCTGAATGAGTAAGGTAAGTCAATTCTGAGTCTCCAGACTTCCTCAGAGGGCTGCCATGAAGAAGAAACCAGAAGAGAGAACATATGAAGGCCCCTAGCCTACTACTTGGCTCATAAAAGCACCAGATAAATCTCTCTTCCCTCCCCTCTATCCACAACACCCCCCACCCCAAGTGTTTTAGGTAAGTACTACTTCCTGACCAAATAAATTTGATAATAGATCTAAACATAGCCACAACTGTTCCCAAAGAATTTTTAGACAAATACAACTACAGCCATTCTTTCACCAATAATAGAACAGAAATAAGCAAACAGAGTCCTCAATTCACTAACTATCACGCCAAAAGCACATTAAAACTTGGTTGGTTGAAATAAAAACAAGTTACCATATTTTGTCAGTTGGCTAAGCCAGAAGATTGATAATCATCAACAATCACCAGTGTTGACAAGAATGTGGCAAAACAAGGTTGTGGAAATGTAAATTAGTACAAACTTTTTTGGAAAGTAATTTGGCAGTATCTCTCAAAATTTTAAATGTACGTATTTTTTCTATCCAACTAATCCATTCTACTCACCTATCCTCGAGACACACCTACACATACCTACTCACAGAGATATTGTGTTTTTGTTTTTGTTTTCATGGCACTTGAGACTTTCTGAAATTGTTTCTTTGCAGTCCTTCATTACTAGAAGGTAAACCCCGTAGGAAGAGTATCTTTGGTCTTACTCATCAGACAGAAGTGGCCGGGCTTGCCAACAGGCCGGTGTTCCGGTTATATTTGCTGCTCACAATGTCATGCTGCTTGAAATGTGTATTTCCTTGGTTTCTAATGCACTATCTCCATCAATCTATTCATGACTTTCTTTGTTTTATTTCTTTTAAATAATATATAAACACCCATAAATATATCATTTCACCCAAGCGATGTTATCAACAATTGCTTCTATTGATACGCTTTCTCCAGGCCATCCTGGAGAAAGTCTTCCCAATATTTTTATAGCACCAGGTTGATTTCTGGCAGGAAGTCTGGCTGCCATCACACTAACCCCATCACCCATAACAGTCATCGATGGGCTCCCCTGAAAGGCTTAATTTGTCTCCCCAGCCCCTCCCACCACCAGCCTAGTTCAAGGCACCTTAGGGGAGGAACCCATTAAAAGGGTAAGCACTCCTTTAAAAGGCAGCACTTGGCAGCAAACGTTTATTGGAGTAACTAGCCCTTTCCAGACTGGCAGCTTGCTTTGCCCACCTCCTGCTAGAATATTAAAGATATTTTTATTTGAAAGACAAAACCCTGAACAGTTGGAGTTCAATACTTCATTCCTATCATTTAAAAATTAACTGCAAAGAGAATTTCAGCTACTGATATTTAACTCTCAAAGATAGTCTTCTTTAGCACTCACACTTGACATCTGATCCTGCAGAATACAAAGGCAGACTCCTTGATTGGTGTGGGTACACACACACACACACTAGCCTGAGTGAAAAATCCAGTAACAATAGCCACTTATAACCCATTTTATTTCCTCTCACTAAGAAAAAAATGAACTGGATTTAGCATTTTGGGATGGGGAGGTGGGCAGTAAAGGTGGTGTCATAGTTTTCCAGAGCCTATTTAGTGAAGCAGTAGGACTGGAATCCAGATCACCGTCTGTGGAGGAGTGGACAGGAGGTAAGAAGTAGGCATGAGGTGGAATTGTCCTCTGTTCTTTCTGGGAAGGGTAAAAGAAAAAATAGGGACAGTGAAGTTTTGTTTGTTGGTTTTAAGAAGTGAACAATGGGGAAGTAGCCAAAGTACAAAGACGAATGAATAAGAGTGATTCTGAAATATGTGGGAAGGGATGGAATTTGCCGGCACAGGTGAAGGAATTAGCCAGGAACCAGAAAAGGGAGGTCACTTCCTTTGGAATGAGAGGAAAGCTGGCACTGATGGGTGCAGATAAAAATAGATAAAAGTGTGGGTTGGGGAGGTGTGAGATGTCCAGGAAGTTCATGCTGATGTTCTCAATATTGTTTGTGAAGAGGTCTGTGGGGAGAGTGACAATGGCCACAGACAGTTGGGGTTTGGAAGAGGAGACGTGTTTGTGTTCAGCTGTTTGGGGGCCAGGAGCAGTTGTCACAAGTGGGCTCCAGGAGGGATGGTTGAATAGTGCTCCAGGTCCTGTGAGAGTGGAAGGTAGTTCTCTGGCTGGGTGTCCTCCACCAGTGATCCTTGTGGCAGCCACAGGACAGAAGGGGCTGACAGACACCCAGGGGCTGCAGAAGATGGAAGGGCAGGGCTGAGTCTGAGGAGGTGCTGACTGGGAGGTGAGGGTCAGAGGTCACTCCTGCTTCTCAGGGACTTAGGCCTTGGTGGACAACAGGACTGGCAGGTGTGCGTTTTAACAAAGAGGTCTTTCTTCCTCCATCCCTGAACACCTGTAATCAGAACAGAAATGCACAGGGAGGAGCACATGCTTAACTACAAGGCTGTTTTTAGTTAGATGGTCTCTAGTTGGCGGTCCCTGTTGTATTCTTTTTCCTGGGAGTAGGCAGCCACTTGAAAAAACTTAATTAAAAGTAAACTATTTATATAATTTGAGGTCTTTGGACAATGGGAACACAGAAGAGATCTTAAAATACTGGTGAGACCAGAGCAGTGTTTACAGAAGGATTATAAACAATTTGGGCCTGATTGTAAAATAAGTAAAAATAATCATTATAAGACAATACATATGTTATTCTTTCTTGTTTTCCTAAATTGCCCTAAATCTTTTATATCCTTTCTTAGTCAGAGGAAATAAAATGGGTTATAAGTAGCTGTTGTTACTGGGTTTTTCATTCAGGCTATTGTGTGTGTGTGTATCGGGAGGTGGGGGGCTGCTCATTCACACGCATCAGAGGCCCTCTTAGCTGACCTCTATGGCAGTTGACATTAACCACTCCTTTCCTCTTGAAATTCTTCTCTCTTGGCTTATAACTCCTGCTTCTCTTCTTAACTACATATGACCATTTTCTTATCTCCTTTTTTTGCCTCCTACCATGTTGCCTTTCCCTTAAAATGCTCATTCTCTAACCTTGGTCATCTACTCACTACTCTGAGTGCATTTTCCTTAGAAAGAACCACCTCTCTGATATTCACCCTGGAGCCCCAGCTCTCTCACACAGCCATGAACCCCGAGAGCCAGCTATCTCGGAGCACTGCAAGTGTAACAAGTCCCACACTGAGTTCCTAATTCCCCTTATTCCCAACTCCTCCCCCAACCAGTCAACCTCATCTTCTTCCTGCTTTCTCTTTCTAAGTGTATGGAATCTCCATCTGTGTAAACTCATCCAAATGGAATCCCTGGGAATTATGGCAGCTCCCCAACATTTATACAATCAGTCCCTGAGGCTCAAACAATCTACCTCCTTAACATCACTGCCATCTATTCCTCCTTCTCCACTCCCATTGCTTCTGCCTTGATTTATACTTTTTATCATTAAAACAAGAACTACATTAGTAAACTATTAGGATATACAGTTTAGAAGACTGATATTAATATGTATTTGATTGAGGAAATATGTCTTACTACTCCTTTAATAAGATGCTTTGTCAAAAGGAAAAGAGGTCTCTAACCACACTGCAGGCCAGAAGGAGAGCCATTCATTGTAGATACTGATGTGGCAATGAATCACATCAGAAATGGAGAAGGCCTAACACACTTAGCGTATATCATTCTTCCATGGAGATTTGATGCAGTCATTTTACTTTGTGGATAATTTGTGGTGGGTTGGAGATAGACTATAGAGTTCTCTTTGGTGAATGACTGGGCCAGAGTTGTCTCCAATTTTACCCCACAACTCGGGTGTAGAACTGAGTTAATAACACCCATGACACTTTAGTCCAGCGATTTTCAACCCATATGTTGCAAGAATTTTTAAAACATGCAATACCTAATTTTAGTCAGGACCACTGACCTCTTTTCCCTTAGATTGTCAAATAAAAAAAAATGACAAGCCAACACAATAGCCATCTAATGTTAATCAATCAAGGTTATACCTATTTTTTTTTTGTTGGATTGGCAAAAAATATCTTTTTTGGTGTGCCAGAGAATTTTAGCTATCAGTTTATGTGTGCCATGAGATGAAAGCAGTTGAAAATCACTTTGCTAGCCTAATAGGTTAGTGCTAAATCCCTACCTTGTATCTATTTCTTTTATTCAAGATCCCCATGCCCTTTCCTCTCCCTGTGGTAAACATTCCTTCTAATATGTGTACTACGCATATCGTTGGGCGTGTGTACATCCTCACAAAGAAAAAACTACAAGGTCATGCATGGTCTGCTGTTAACTCTGACTTCATTTCCTCCCACACTCCCTCATCTCATTTTATTTTAGCCATCCTGGCATCCTAGCTATTTCTTGAACTTAGTAAGCACACCTAAGGGCCTTTGTACTTGCTGTTTCTTCTGCCTGCAACAGTTATTGCTCAGATATCCATGTGGCTCACTCACATCCTTCATATCTCTGTTCGACTGTTGCTTTTTTAAAAAGGAGGAGGGAGAGAACCTGCCCTAACGAGAGGCAATAGGGCATCAAGGTGAAAAGCCAGACCCTAGAGTTAGATTTACTAGACTTACGTTCTCACTCTACCACTTACTCTGTGATCGTCAGCAGGTAGTCCTGTGCCTCAGTTCCCTCAGCTCTAAAATGGGGATGATGATAGTATCTACCTCATATGGTTACCATTTTACCCAGCATATAATCCACACTATTTAAGTATTACCTAATGATACTATTAGTATACATTTACCTCTATTGTTATAATTAAGCTCCATGAAGGCAGGGACTCAGTTTTCTTGACATTTCCAGTGCTCAGACAGTGCCTAGCAATAGGCACTAAATATTACATGAAAGCTATTTCACATGTGCATGGCTTTTTTAAGGAAAAACTTTCTTAAATCTAATGTGCATATCTGTGAATTTTCACAAATAACCCTCGAAATGTCTCTTAGTCTTTTTATAGGCTAAACAAAATTTCAGTATTTCATCTTCACATGGTATAGAATAACTACACTTGAGGGAACACCTATTCTGTGTTAGGTACTGCAACCAAGGCTTTGCAAGCATTATTTAACTTTGCTCCAGTGAAGTACTTTTTCCTAATGTTTAGGAGAATGAGATGAGACTCAGAGAGGGTAAGTAGCTTGCAGTTTACACAAAAAGTGAGGAACAGGGCTAGAATTTGAATTCAGGCCTTTCCGATTGTGAAACACACATTCATGTCCACTTTGCTATGTGATGCCTCCAATTTTCCTACTGTGATAACTACATGCATATTTCAGGTTAGATGGAGGTTTCATAACAAAGGTTTAGCCCTCTAAAGTAACCAGAAATAGTGATAATAAGTAATAAATATCTAACATTTGTTGGGCACTTCCTGTGCACTATGCAATTGTTCCAAATGTTTTAAGTGTATTAACCAATTTGCTCCTTGGAACTTTATCTTCTGATTAGTAATGAATTATTTGGGAATAAACAGAGCAGCCTCAAAAAAGTAGCAATCTTAAAATCAATTAATTTTCTGATCATATTTAACATAGAAATAAACTTGAAGATAATTTATTGTTTTATCTTATAGTTGGGGAAGTTCCCATTGCAATAGACCAAAAACACTCCCACATTAGACCAACTTAAACAAAAAAGAAAGACTATTGGCTTATGTCATTGAGACACCTCCAGAGGCAGAGGTCCTCCTCCTCACTGTCCCAATTTTGTTGGCTTCTTTCTCAGACTCTAGTTGGTGGTTCTTGTCACCTCCAAATTCTTCCCTCCTGACAGCAAGATAAGAGGCAACAGCTCCCACCTCACATATACCCAAGTTCAAAACCAGAGGGACTTGTCTGCCAGTCCTAGGATTACTCTGATTGCCCTAGCTTAAGTCACTGTCCACTCCTAAAACTATCCTGTGGCAAAGGAGATTCAGGACCCTGATTCTGGTAAAGCAGGTGAAACTCATGGATTGCCATAAGCCGGAGTCACTGACTCTACCTCTGAAACCAAAGGGTGAGACTCCAGCCATACAAACTGGGAATAGGGATAGAAAGGTGGGTCCTCAGAAGAAAATCTGTGGAATGGATGCTGTTGTCAATGGTCCCCCAGTGAACACACACATCCTGCTATCCATGCCCCATGTAGTCCCCTCCCTGCAAGTCTAGGACCTAAGGCCAGGGTAGCTTTTTTAAAAAATAGGCCTTATTTTAAGAATAGTTTTAGATTTATAGAAAGAAATAAGGCCATGGTGCAGGCAGTTGTTACATATCCCTTCACCCAATTTTCCTATTGCTTACATTTTATATTTGTCTGGTCTATTTGTTACAAAATTAGTTCATATTAATTCATTATTACTAAATAAAGTCCATAGTAATTTATTCATATTTCCATAGTTATTGCCTAATGTCTTTTTCTATTCCAGAATCCTCTCCAGGACACCACGTTACATTTACTGGTCATTGACTCCTCAGGCTCTCTTGGTTGTGACAGTTTTTCAGACTCTCCTTGTTTGGATGACCTTGACTCTTTTGAGGAGTATTATTGATCAAACGTTTTGTAGAATGCCCTTCTGTTGGAACTTGTTTGATGTTTTTCTCATGATTAAACTGGAGTTATAGGGTTTTGGCAGGAAAACCACAGGAGTAAAGTGCCATTTTCATCACATCGCTATTGATACTGACCTTGATCATGTGGCTGAGATACTTTTCATTCCCTTCCATTATGCTCTCTTTGGAAGGAAGTTGTTATGAGCAACCCACACTTAAGATTTATGCTTCTCCTCCTTGAGAGTGGAGTATCTACATAAATTATTTTGAATTCTTCTTCAAGGGAGATTTGTCTATTCTCCTCCATTTATTTATTTATTCATTCAATCATTTATTTATATAACTACAGACTCAACAGATCCCTATCTTATACTTTGGGTTATAATCCAATACTATTTTATTTATTTATTTTTTTATTATTTATTTATTTAATTTATTTATTATTTGATTCCTCACCTAAGAATATATATTTTTTATTAATTTTAGAGAGAGGGGAAGTGAAACAGAGGTGGGGAGAGAGAGGGAGAAAAACATCAATGTGAGAGACAAACATCAACCACTTGCCCCTTGTACATGCACCAACAGGGTAGCAAACCCACAACCTACATCCGTGCCCTGACCAGGAATCAAACCTGAAGCTAGCTATGTGAAGAGGTTGTGTGGAAAGACAGACAGATAGCAGCTTGTAGGTCCTCCAGGCATTCTAGCTTAGATGTCCAACCCAGGTGAGCCTTCCGATTGCTCTCGCCTCAGCACCACCTGACTGCAACCATATGAGAGGCCCCAAGCAATAACTCCAAGCTCAGCTGAAGCCAGTCATGCTACAGAACCATGAATGATAGCAATAAATTGCTGTTTTAAGCCACTAAATTTGAGGGTGCTTCGTGAATTAGCAAAAGATAACTCATAACTCAAAACAGATGCAAAAATCTGCTAGATATGGCTAACTCTCAAGCTAGAACATGTTTTATTAGTCAGCATATAATAATGACTTTCTTATTCTGTCACCTAGAAGAAATCATTTATCCAAGGTATGTGACAAAATGTTATTTAATCTTTTTCTTCTCAAATAGTTGATCTCTAAGGCTCTCAGGTTAACATTCTGTTCAGAAACATTGCTTTGTACAGATAGTTAAGTTTTCTGAGGATATTAATATCAGTTCAAAAACAGTAATAATAGTCTTGAGTAACTCTTCTACCTGCCTAACAATTAGTCATCACAAAGTAGACTACTGAATAGCATTCTCAGGCAGCAGAGTCTTTCAGAATCCAGAAACCTGAAATGTTTCCCAGTGTCATGGTGGAAAATATATTTCTACATTTGAGCCAACATAAACTTCTATTGGCACCTTTACTGGGGCTTGGAGAACATAGATCTCCATTCTTCCAGAGGGCAGGACATACTGCTTTTCTAGAAGAACTGGAGGAGTTAATGGAGGTGGGGAGGGTGAGCTGAGGCGGGAAGCCAAAATACACCTCAAGAAGACAGATAAGATTGTGTTAAGATTAGGTTACCAAATTCAAGGAGGCTATGTCATATCTATTTTTTTCTACAAGGCAATACAGGTGGAATTTCTATTTTATCCCTGGTTGCCCTTCTCTCTTTATGCATATTTTTTCTGTCTCTCATTAAGAACAGTTGGCTCTCACTTTTTTTTTTTGCAAATATATTTAAGCTTCCTTAATACATATTCATTTCATCTAGAATTTGAAATAATTTAACTTGGCTTTGTTTCAAGTTTACCCTGAGATAATGAAAAAAGTATTTGCCTAGCAAATTAATAGAATAAACGAGGTTAAGAAGGGTTTATTTGAAAAAAGTTAAGATCAAAATATTCTTATGGTCACCAAGATGGGCCACTCAAATCTAGAAACAGAAGGTACTCTGAGGCCAAAGAGAGGCCCTGAACATGAAGACTGGACCTGGTGAGGTAGTCAAAAAATGTTTGCTGAATGAATGAATGATTCAGGTTTCAATAGTTTAAGTTTAGGGATTTGCATTTAATACACAGGTCTCAAATAACAGTTCATGGGACAAATTCAGTCCATGGTCTGTCCCAGTTTGGCCTGACTATAGTTATATTTTGTTTTGCTAAAGGTAATAAGTTCATTTGATTCAAAATCCTTGTTAAATATGGCATATAGGCGCCTTCCCTCTGGTCCACGCCTTCCTAGTGTCCCTCTTCTTCCCCCTTGGGTGTGATCCCTTCATCTTCCTCCTAAGCTCCAAGGGCACTTCTGCTTCTGTAAGTTGTTTCTTGAGTCTAGTCAGCCCAGCAGGCTCGCTTCTACCACCTTTGTAACTTTCTAAATACACTTTCTCTTATTAGTTGTAAAAAAAATAGTGTATTGTGAAAAGTCTCACTCCTACCTCTGTCTTATCTGCCTGTCTATCCCAACTTATCTCAAGTTAAAATCTTCTATTAGTTTATTTTCGTTTATTCTTCTAGAGTCTTTTTAGGCAAATATAAGAAAACATGCAGAGTCTTATTTTTGTCCTTCTTTACACAAAGGTAGAATATTGTGTAATATTCTACCTTTAGAATATTATTACACAATATTCTACCTTTTCTCACACTGCTTTTCTCACTGCTTTTTCTCACTGAGATTACACTTGGAGATTTTTTTCTCTTTCCTCTTAACTTAAACTAGACAGTTTCACTCATAGCATTTCATGCCCTCCCACAATAGGCATTTCAGTGACATCTAGAACAATAGTACCAAAGGAAGAGGAGAAAAGAGACCTGTTTTGCCTGGTTTATCACACCAGAGTAGCTGGCCAAGGATGGGAAGGCCACTACATAGTAAGATGTCTTTAAACAGTGAGCACATCCTACATATTAGTTACACTGCATGAATTTCAAGTTTGACACTGACAGATTATTTGCTGCCCCCCTCCCTGGGGTACACACACACACAGCACAGGGACCTGAAAATGCAAACCAGTGACAATGACAGAATTTCTAAGTGAGAAAATCACGTGACATCTTTCCCTTTTCTTCAGGTATCCGACCACTCCCACCCCAATTCCCTACACTTTCCAGAACTGAATTCAACAGATATAGTGTTTCCTAGATTTGCCCAATCTCAAAAGTTTTAGTTCTTGTTAAAACTTCAGATTCCTAGCTCTATCTAGGTCTGAATCTCTGCTTTTAGGGTCAGAAAAGTTTGGGAGATTCTTCTAAAATGTTGCCAAATATGTTCTCATGCCTGTGTTGAAATAGTATTCCTAAGGACTAGTAATTATAATTAGATCCCAAGTAGTTGATTATATGTCATTTTGAATGGCTATTTTTTAAACAATCCTCTTTTGGAGAAGTGCTTCCCAAAGGTTTTCATAACAATAAATGTATATAATGTTAATACTTGTTTGGCTCACTGGGGAAGGCCATTGTCAGCCCGAGGCAACAGGCCCAGGGACTTTGGAGAGATGGCAAGCTGAAAAGCGGTATTTCACAGCACAACATTTGGGAAATTCTGCTTTAGAGTATCTTATAGCAAAGGATAAAGGAAACTGGCATTTGTTTAGCTCTTGGATGCCTGGTGCTATACTTAGAACTAAGGCTTCTATCTTGCATACAATTTACTAAGCATAGACAGATGTGTATTAATTCCTGCATTTTAAAGAACAACAAACTGAGATAGATTTAGATGAAACCTCTTCCAAAGGCTGAGTCATGAGCTAGAATTTGAACTGATATTTCTGGCTCCCAAGTCCAACATTTTTTTTCTTTTACCATTGCCTCAAATGGTAGCCAATACACATATCAAATACTAAGAAATTCTCAAAAAGGACTCAAATGACACAGCTTCTCCTGGGTGCATTTTGGCTTCAATCCTAGTCGCTGGGTGTGCGGAACACAGGCCGGTTTGTGATAGCCAGTCTCCAAGCTGACCCCAGTGACCCCGCCTCTTGGTATTTATGCTCCAATATTCCTCCTTCCACATTGTATCAGGATTGGTCTGCATGACCAATAAAATACAGCAGACATAATGATATGTGATTTCAAAGGCTAGGTCACTTGCTCCAGGAGAATCTAGCTACCATGCAGTTAGGACACTTAAACAGCCCTCTAGGAAGAACTGCATGGTGGGAAATTGCCAACAGTCATGGGGATACGCCATCTTGGAGGCAGCTCCTTCAGCAACATCAAGCCTACAGATGACTACAGTCTCAGCTTATATCCTAATTGCAACTTCATGAGATACCCTGAGTAAAAGCCCCCAGTTAATCTGCTTCCAAATTCCTTACTCAGAGGAAATGTGAAATAATGTTGTTGTTTTAAGCTACTAACTGTTGTAGTAATCTGTTTTGCATCAGTATAACTAGTATAGGTTTCTATTATAAGAATTAAACAACAAAAACAAAAATACAGTATGTATGTACCTCTATTGTGGTCACTTTTCAACCACCTCCCTTGATCCCTGTTCCATTCCCCACTCCTTCCTTATAAAAACCTCTGCCTCCACTGAGATGCGGAGATGGGCTTTGACAGGTGAGTCCCCCATCTTCCAGTTGGCCAGCATCTGAATAAACCACTTTCTTCTACTTCAGCACGTGCCTCTCAAGTATTGGCTTTCGTAGCCGCAGGCAGCTGGTTCTGCGTTCAGTTACAACGTGCTAATATAACGTGATAAAGGAGTTTTTAATGCATTATAATATAGCAGGTATTGTCATGGCATGCTCACTTGGTCTTTACTCTTGACAAGCATTTTATAATTATTTTTACCTACCACCTATCAAAGCAATAAGGTATTATGGGTTAATACTCTTAACACAATTTCTGAATGAAGAAGGTTGAGATTAAGTGAATAAGTGGTTTTTGTAACTTTAGGCCTAAGCCTAGGTAATATCATCTAGCTCTGCAGTCTTTAGCGTGACAAGTCCCAGAACGGGCTGGGGGGTGAAGGGCAGAAGGGGTGCTGCAGAGTACTGCTTAAAAGTAACCTCTTCCTCATTACCCTCATCCCCAGGCATCTGGTATTGAGCCTGCTGTAAATCTTGCAAGAGATCACAAATAGTGTTGTTTGTTGCCACCTTTATGTTATCTAACTCCAAGCTGCTAATCCTACTAATCATTAACCTAAATGAGGCCGACCAAGAATGGGCCTGCAGGCTACTGTCCAACACCCATCATATGCAATAATTGCAAATACTGAGCATATCTGGAATAATTCCAGAGCCATGAATTGGTTTATATGGAAGGAAGCAAGAAAATGGATGCTCAGCACCAGTGGGAAATGAAATTTCATTGTGCAAGAAGCGGTTCACCCAGGTCTATCCCTAACATTTGCAGGACTAGGGCAAGGATATAATCGGAGGCCCATATTTAAAAGTTATAAATCAGGCTACCAAAACTGTAAGCTAAAATGTCTTCCTATCTTGGCAAATATTATAATTTTATAACAAGCTTTTTAAAATATGTACAAAGTTACGGGTTTTATATGACTGACATTCATCAAAATAACACAGACTACTGAATTCAATTATTAATGTACCTGTCTGAATATCTGGATGAGTAATAAAATAAAAACAGCCATAATTCATAAAATATTATATATCCTATAAAATATATATTTTCCTGCCTTTGGTTCACCAAAATTCCTAATTATATTTTTAAATAAAGATTTTTTTTTTTTTTTTTACAAAATTTGAGTTCTACAGATAGAAAATGCCAAATTAGACAACCTTTCTTAGGTCAAAATTATTACATAATTTTCATTAATTCCATTTGGAGCATCTTAGCTCTATTGACATAGTGGTAAATAAAACTGTAAATAAAAATTTTAAAACAATACCCAGTTCAGATGTGAACACTTATTTCACATAGCAAGATCAAACGTTGTAGTAGGTTTGCATATGATAAACTATTACAGAACAATTTACCAAGTATTTTAATTTTATCATATAGGTTGTTATCACACTGTGATTTTTCAGACTTTAAGATCATCATCCACTAAAAGGGTCTAAAGGAGTTCTTCCTGTATTTGCTGATTTCAAGACCACCCATGTCTCCATTTTCAAATGGGTGCGCCAGCACAGATTATGCTGTTTCTGGGTGATGAAACTGATGTAAAATTGATTATTTTGTCATTCTCATTGTTTTAATTAGTAATTAAATGTTCATTTGATAAAGAATATAAAGTTGCAGAAGCTTTTTATCAGACCATTTAAGTCGTGGATTCAATGAGAATAATGTTCTTATTAATGTATTGTTTTAATTAGTACATTTTATTTAATGAGCTTAATCTCATTAAATAAAAACTTGTAATTTCTTGTTTGCTAATTCTGTGCAGGTCATGCTCAGCAGCAGTCTGCTACCTTTCATTGCTCCCATATTTTTCTTTTTAATCTAAGTAGAACTTCTCTTTGAATTTTTTTCATTTCTTTTTTTCTCAGCTTTTTTTCTTTTCTAATATCTATTTTTGACATTTCCTTCATGATTCTCTATTCTTCACTGGCCCTCATTTTCAGTGATCTAAAAGATTAAAAGTAAAAGGAAGCTATAAAAAAGGTATATTTTAATCAAAACTATACATTTAAAGTACAGAAAAATAAAAACTTTTCATGTGTTATTTTTCTTCTAAATTATACAAAATTATTAAAATAAAAAGCAAAATATAAACTATAATGAATATCAGATTATAAGACAAATAATGTTGAAATTTTTATTTGAATATTTAATCTTAAACATTTTTATAAAAATAAATCTATTTGCATTTCTAGCATTCAACATCCACCCAGTTGCCAACGTTAAAAATTGGTATCATACCTTTTTTAAGATTTTATTTATTTATTTTTAGAGGGGACAGGGGAAAGAGAGGGAGAGAAATAGGAATGTGTGGTTGCCTGTCACAGGCCCCCGACTGCGGACCTGGCCTGCAACCCAGGCGTGTGCCCTTACTGGGAATTGAACCCGGACCCTTCAGTTTGCAGGCCTGAGCTCAATCCACTGAGCTACACCAGCCAGGGCTTGGTATCATACTTTAACTTGAAGTATATTACATCTAGACACAGATGTATACAAATTTAAGAACAACGTGAATTATTTAATATTGCAAAACATTCCTCAGCCATCATACACAATAATTGCAAATACTGAGCATATCTGGAATAATTCCAGAGCCATGAATTGGTTTATATGGAGAGATGCAAGAAAATGTATGCTCAGCACCAGTGGGAACTGAAATTTCATTATGCAAGTACCTATTGCATTCACTGCATTCATTAGAAAGATTTGACAAGTTAATTAATTTATCTTTTCTCTTATTTAAGTGCTCTGCCATTCAAATCCTCCCTGGACTCTGGAGCATTCTCCTTTTCTCATGTTGGAAGTAGCATAGCCAATAATATGTCATAATATTCAAATGCAATTGCTTTTTACATCCAGGAGGTAGGTTAAAAGATCTGGAAAGGAATTTCCCTGGAGCCTGATGAGCGTTAATCATAAGCATGAATGTTTAGTGACAGTAATGCCTACAGTGTGTAAATAATTTGTTGTTTACATGTTGAATTTATTTGTGATTTGAAGGTCCTCTGAAGCACAAGGCCCAGAACCTTTTTTATTTTTCCCCTTCGGATCTAAGTATAGTATTGAGCTCATCTTGCTACATTTTCCTCTTCTCCATTTTGATGTCCACTGACTCAAAATCAGTGTCCTCGCCAGACCAGTTTAAGGCTCTAGTTAATTTACTCATTTAGCCACTCCATGATTATTTAGAATTTTAACTGACAATACTCTTCAGATTCCCCCATGTTGTAAAAAGTTATCTGTGAGGAGAGCAGAATCCCCTCTGGGGTAGGGATGGGCAGTCAGAAGTTTGTACCTCTGCCGGAAACACTGTGCTGTCCTCTTTGGCTACTTAACTCTTATGTAGATTTCAGCTCGTTGTAACTTCCACTTAAAAGCCTTCCTTGGAAGCCTCAATTAGTTCAAATTCCCTTTGTATATGGTCCCATACCATCTTGTTTTATTTAACAGAGCAATGATTTTACATTCCTTTCTGTAATATGATTAGGGCCTCCATAGAGAAGTGCTGACATAAGGACCGTGTCTGAGTGTATTTTGGCTCACCATTATATCCCTAGAGCTTAGACTGTGTTGTGCACACAGACGTGCAGATTTAATTAATTAATTAACTAATTCATTCATTCATTAATGGAGCTGTTCAGCTGTATCTTACATTTCTTCCTCACTTTTAGACCTTATCAGGTGGCTGAAGAAAATCTATTAGTCTTTTAGAATCTCAGCTTAATAGTACCTTTTTGGGAAAGCTTTCCTAGACTTTCCTGACTAATTCAAATCCCCTTGTTTCTTCATGTGGGGAAAAAAATTAAAATCTCCTTTTGGCCTCTGAGATGATTTCACATTACAGCTTTACACCTGAGCACCTTGCCCCAGTGAATTATCTTCAAGGTTGTGGGAAACACTCTGTAGAAAAGACTGGTTTCTTAGTGAGCATGTGCATTACATCAATCTTAGGAATATTTCCACTGGCTTCGCAAAAATCTTAAGTGTGGTCACAGAGCATGGTCAAGTTATCAATAGCTGTATTTCCCCCCAAACATTCTGAATACTGATCGACATGGGAAACAGCAAGTACATTTTCTAATAAGATCACATTTTTTGAAATAGTTCAGAATTTTTCCTCAGCATTTAGTTTTACCCAGACATTAAGCAGCCAGGGAAACATGAACAAATATTTCCAGAAAGTTTCTTGATTTCTTTTCCTTGCAAGTTTTAACTCCCTTACCATGAAATAATTGTTTATTTTAGAATGACTTTCTCCCTGGTTCTGCTGAGAACTTGAAAAACTAGAAGAACCAACAAATGATGATAAAATGTCTCTCTACATCTTCCCAGTACTCCCAACGTTTGGTGGGCACAGATCAAACTTTAATTGGATTCCCCCCTCTTCAGCTTTTCCGTACACATTTCCAGGACATTTGATACCTGCCCCTTCTCACAATTTTCCTTGTACTTTAAAGAAAAAGACAGCAACATTGGCTGTAATAATTGGACATTGATATCATAACCCACCAAATAACTGTTGTTAAGTTGAATCAGCAGTGAAAGTGTTCAGTGTAGATTTTTTTTTCTATTTGAGTCTTCATCTATTTTAAGCAATGGCATAATTTAAATGGAAATGGCAAGTCAAGTTGGAAACAAACAGGATACTTCATTCTCCTGAGTTACTGAGTCTCCATGTGACCTAGGGACATTGGCTAGCTTTGTCTGAAACAACTGAAGTTCTACCTAGTTTCCTGGTGGTAGAAAAGTATCTTATTAAACTCAGTCAGTTGGGAAAAATGTGGGAAAGAACCAGACTATTTACACTCAAACTCAAGCAACAGTTTATTGGCTCAATCAGAAGCTTTACTAAGTGAGACTCAGGAGCAGAAAATACTGTTAATGTGTTAAGACAGAAATTAGCAAAAACATGACCTAGAATATGACATTTAACCATGCCAGAAAGCCTGACCTTTATTTGAAATCAATGAGATTATCCTGGCAAAAAAAGTGTACCATCAAGTTCTAAGAAAGTAAGCACTGGATACTGATTCTGTGGCCTTAGAAAAAACAGAGGAGAAACATATACCTTTTTCTCTACTCATAAGAAAACAAGGCCAAAATTGTTTTGAGGTCTTTACTTCATACAAAATAGTATTAACTTGTTTTTATCAATGTAGTATGTTACAGGTAGAGAGCCTAATTATTCTGTTTCGATCAGATAATACAATGAACTAAAGGTCCTAATAACTGTCTGTTATCTTGCTTCTAGCTGTAAAAGACACACCTCAGTAGTTTTATCTACTATGAAACAGCAGATACTTCTGCTGAGATTCTGTATAAGTTCTATTGAGAGCAAACAAAACACCTTTCTTTGTGATTGAGAGGAGCCCTATCCCTAGGAATTCCAAATAGCACTGCTACATTACTTCCTACTTGGTTTCAATGGGAAGTGAAAGATTATTTAAATGTTTCAACCATTTGTAAATGCAGAAACGTTTTAACATTTTGCCTTTACAAAAGCATCATGTAAGTATGCTGCCCTGCCCTCCTTGGATTATTTGTGTTTCTGTGGGTTTTGTTTGTTTGTTTTTAACCACAGGTAAATTAAAAAAAACTGAAATGGCACAATATAAGTAAATTGAAATCCTTTCCTTTAACAAAATTAACTTTGATGGCATTCTAGAGGTAGAGACTACTAAAAAGTAACTTGGGGCAAATACTGGACAATTTTTCTGCAGTATTTTCAGGCAGTGTCAATTTTGGGGATTATGGTTTTAGTTAATGCTTTGCCTACATTTGGATGATAATAACTCTTGCTTTTGTTAGCTACTTCATTTCTTGGCTAAACTTAGTGGGAAATAAAGGAAAGTCTGGGTTTATTTTATAACCTCTTCATTAGTGGGGTATATGTTGCATTTTCTTATTGGTTAAGTTTTATTAGGGGGAAACAGGAAAGTAATCTGCACAGGATCTTATTAACTATCCAATTTTCTAAAGGTAGCTGGACACAAAATTTCATCTCCTTATTAGGATGCATAAGTCTTATATTTTAATTCCCACCCTTCATTATTTAATTGACCTGCTAAGTGAGACGCAAAATAGGACTATAAGGTTGTCTCAGAACATTGTTACGTCCTTAAAATTTTCCATGACCCATATTTTGGATTATACCTTCAAGACTTTTAAGTAGTGAATAACTTCATGCTTACCCCGGCCCAGTCTTTCCATTACTGCTCCTGTTCTCTATGTCCCAGTTCCCAGGTTTTCAGCGTAAACCAGCCATGAGAAGAAAACACATTCCAGAGGTTCTGTAAGCAAGAGAGATTTGGAAACCTCAGATCCCCCACTAGTCTTGAGCCTAGCTTATTGTTAAGTATTATAAGTTTGTGCCAGTGAGAGGGGAGGCACAAATGGCTTCTTTAAGTGGTATTTCAAAGTAAAACCTCATCATCAAAACTCGCATCAGTGAAGTGAAACCAAGGGCATCATTTTCACTTAAAAAAGTAAGTAAAACTGATGCCCTTCACCCTGACCCCCGTAAGAGCTACTTGTTGAGAGCCATCGTAAAATCAGGATGTCCAACCTGTGGCTCATGGGCTGAGGATGGTATGAATATGGCCCAACACAAAATTGTAAATTTACTTAAAACATTGAGATTTTCTTTGTGATTACATGTCACCATGTATTTAAAATGTGGCCCAAGACAACTCTTTTTCTTTCAGTGTGGCCCAGAGATGCCAAAAGCTTGGACACCCCTGACAGATCTTGACTTCTTAGTCCAAGTTTCCCAGAGATGATTAAATCATCATTTCCTAGTTTATCTAGAGCACAGCTTCCCTCAGCCCAGTCACTGAGGAAGTAATATGGAGGATGTCTGGAGGGGGAAAACAAGGCAAGAAGTGACACCTATTCTGTCTCCTTTCCCCAGCTTCTCTTAAGTAGCTGGGCTATGTCTGAAAAATTTGCAGAGACTTCTGTCCACCAGCATGGTTGCCACCTAGAGACTCGGTGATGATGAGTTAGTGGGTCGAGGTGGCCGTGCTACAGTACCCAGTTACTGAATCAAACCCTCACCTTGGTGTTGCTGTGAAAGTATTTTTGTAGGTGTGATCAATATCCACAATCCCTTGACTTTAAGTAGAGGAGATTACCCTCAATAATGTGAGTGGACTTCATCAACCAGCTGAAGGTCTTAAGAGCAAAAACTGAGGTTTCCTAAAGAAAGAATTCTGCATTATGGCTGAAGCATCAACTTCAGCCTGTGTTGCCAGCCTGTCTGCCTGCCTGCCCTATAGATTTCTGCCTGCCTGCCCTCAGATCTGTCACTCCCCACAATCTCAGAAGCCAATTCTTTAAGATAAATCTCTTCACATGTGTATGAAGAGATTCACAAATATAGTTAATTAGAAGGCAAAGCATTAACTAAAACCATATATATATATGTTTTGTTTCTTTGCAGAACCCTGACTGATAGAGAGCCTTATTCTAATCCTGCTCCTTCCTCGAGCATTTGTATATTGTGAATTAAAAGGAGTCAAGAACAGACAAACCTGCTCAGGTTGGAGATTGACAGTTCTGAGGACTGTGTTTAATACTTGGGAGGATTTCTGGAGAACGCCAGAACATAGCTTTCTCCTATGTTTAAGCTATGCATACATGGGGTACCATTGCACTAGGTGCTTTTTCTATACCTTTTCTTGTGCTTCATTTTAAATACATAATTGTATATTTGCTATTACAGAACAACAATTGGGGTCCTTCTGCACATTGTCACCTTGTAGGCAAAATTCCGGAGGCAAGTTTTGGTGATAAAGGAAAGGAGTCTCTATTCAAAAGCTTCACAGTTTTGGAATTACAACTTTCCATGCGCATTAGCCTTAGTCAATTAAGGCTAAACTCTTTATCTCTTTAGTTTTAGCTTTAATCACTTAAACCCATCAATTAAGGCAGAACTCTTTAATACCTGAGTTCTCTTAGCATTCCTCTTGTTCATTTTTAATTATCTTATTTCTATAGGGTTAGTTCACAAACTAAAACAACTTAACATACAAAAGCTACACAGTTTTGGAAGAATGGCAGACTTCTGCCTCAGAGCTCATTCCCTCTAGAACACCCAAAGAAGAATAACCCTGCCACCCTCTGTCAGGCCTGCCTGATCCTAGGCTGTGCCCAGAGTTCCTTGCCATCGAATATGCCCTCCATTAGGAAATACCCTCTGCAGGCAGCTACAGCAAGATCATCCAGGCATCTTCAAGGAAGAGAGCCAAAGAGCCAGCCAGTCCAAGAGTCCAAGAGCCCAAGAGCCCAAGAGCCCAAGAGCCTTCTTTTATTTCAAGTCTTCTTGCACATAATTCCATGCACTCTGGAGGCATTCATTCAGCTTCTCAGCCAATCCCATTGTAGGCTGTTTACCACTGCCTTGAGCAACTTCCTTCTACAGCTCCTTCTTTCTTACTCCTTCCCAGTGATCTCATCAAATCTTTCTGTATCATTACTATAGACAAGGTGTCACAATTCTGCATCAATTTTTTGCAAATATTTCTTAGAAATTATTTGTTATATAAACTCATAATCTTTGACAGTATGACATACATTTTGGTATTTATACTTGTTAGGTATAGATGTATTTGATATAATTATAATTAGATGATTCAAGTTGAAAACAGTAATTCTTTAAAATAAGGAAACCACTTTCTAGAAAAAAATATTTATTTATTTTCAGAGAGAGGGGGAAGGAGGGTGAAAGAGAGGGGGAGAAACATCTCTGTGCAAGAGATACATCAATTGGTTGCAACACTCCTCCAACTGGGGACCTGGCCAGCAACCCAGGCATGTGCCCTGACAGGGAATCGAACCAGTTCCCTGGCAGTTCGCAGGCTAGCGCTCAATCCACTGAACCACACCAGCCAGGGTCTAGAAAATTTTGCATAAACTTCAAAACCTAACTGAATTGTAAATATGGAAACTGCTGATCAATAAAGATCTTGTAAATAATAATAGCTCAAAACAATTGAACAATGGGGCTCTCTGGGCACAAAGCTGATTTCTTGTGGTATGCTTTTAGAACCCTAAGTACTGGGAGGCATCTATAATTTTTTTAAATTATTCTTTTGTGTGAAAAAGTTCCATCATGTCAGCTAATTTGCCATCATAAAATGTTTAGGAATTTCAGAAAAGCATAGTTATACTGATAAAGCTGTCTCCATTCATTCCATGATACTGGAGTTACTGAATCTTAGTTGAACAATCTCACTGGCTTCCCTGCTCTACATTTGGCTAGGTAAATTCTAGACTTACCATAATTTATGTAAAGAAGCAGGAAAAAACATCAGATCCTAACAAAATAGGAAATTATATTCTAATTCAATTAAATTTAAATTACAAATTTTTTAATATTAACTTCTGACTAAACTTAGAATTATCTAGGGTAACTGAATTAAATCTTTGTTTTGAAAACAGAACGTGATACAAATGTTGTAATGGTACAGGACTAGAGGATGGATATCGACCACCATTTAACTTTAGAGATGTGTTATAAATCTGCTGCTTATTTTTATTAGCAGTTAATATACTTTGCAATCAGAGCCCTAGTAAAGAGAATATACCTACTTTCCAAGCACGTATTGGCTTATAATTATAAGTGCAAAAAGTAACATTTTCTGCTATGGGAGTGTGGACAAAAAAAAAAGGATTTTATGGTAACTAACCTCACAGAGTGATCTGATCATAAATTCCTAACTGGACTGGTCATGGTGACTAGTCATGCTCCAGGCGCATAACTTTTTGTAAAAGGTTTGTCTTTGCATTAAGCAAGCCATATCCATTGTTTCTGTGTATCTGGGTTAACGCAGCTTTGAAATGCCTCGTTTAGACCCCTCCTTCTAAGACTTAATCCCTTAAAAGAGCAAATTATTTTAGCTATGCCATATTCCAATCCAGCTTTGCTTTCTCCACCTTCATGTAATCTTCCTTACGTTCCCTCCTTAATTTCAAATGCATTAAAAGAAACTGCAAAAGTTACTCTCCAGAGCATTTGAGATATTGCATCCCAGCATATGTCATCAGTTTTGGCTCAAGTAATTGCTTATAAAAATTCTTTACAGATTTGGACGTTTCTTAAGTTGATAGGAGGCAATATATTATGGTGGTTCAGTCAACCAGTTCTGGGTGTGAATCCTAGCGCCTCCACTTCCCAGCTCCGTGAGTTTGCCAGATTAACCACCCTATGTTTCAATTTCCTCATATGCAAAATGGGACAGTAATCTTACTTGATGAGACAATGTAATGACAACCATATATATATAAAACAAGTTACTGTACGCACACATACCCACCTACATACATATACATTTAGCATGACAGTTGGTAAGTAGCACATGCTCTACAAATGACAGATAACCTCCTATTTTAGAAATTGTCTTTACTCAAAATCATTGAATCTTTCTTCTAAGACAATGTATCTTTTTGTTCAATATATTTTAAAACATTTAAAATATCTATTTATGTTAATTCTCACTGTGAAAAACAAAAATTTATTGTGTAAGAATTGTTTTTAAGCAATAGAAAAGGACTAAAGTAGAAAATGAATTTCTGGAAGGGTATGAGATAATCCCAGAAGCCACAGAAATAATCAGTAATCAGCCAGTTCCAGGGGTCTCAATAGCAAAAGCAATGACGATTATTCTCCCTTTGTGGTTTTGTTGCTGCAATTATCTATTCTAAATCTGTAAGTCATTTTTTTCTCACTCAAGATTCCCAAATGCTTGTTTTTTATTGATTTTATTATTTTTCCATTATCATTTAGTCCCCTTACACTCCCCTCCCCCTACAACCATCACACTGTTTTCCTGCCCACAAGTCCTTTCTCCTTTTCGCTCAAACTCTCCACTCCACGCACTAACCTGCTCCCCACTAGCTGTCAACCTGCTCTCCATCTATGAGGCTATCCCCATTTTCCTTGTTCAGTTTGCTCTTTAGATTCTACATATGAGTGAAATCATATAGTATTTGCCTTTCTTTGACCAGCTTATTTCATTTAGCATAATGTTCTCCAGGTCCATCCATACTGTCACAGAGGGTAAAATTTTCTTCTTTTTTTTGTGGCTGAGTAGTATTCCATTGTATAAATGTCCCATAGTTGTTTTACACACTCAACTACTGGTAGACACTTTGACTGCTTCCATATGTTCATGATTGTAAATAACACTACAATGAACATAGGGGTGCTTATGTTCTTTTGAATTAGTGTTTTGAGTTCCTTCGGATATATTACCAGAAGTGGGACAGCTGGGTCAAAAGGCAGATCCATGTTTAATTTTTTCAGGTATCTCCATACTACTTTCCACAGTGGCTGCACCAATCTGCATTGGGATTCCCTTTCTCCACCAACAGTACAAAAGGGATCCCTTTTCTCCACACTGTTGCCAGCACTTGTCGATTTATTGATTATAGCCATTCTGACAGATGTAAGATGGTACTCATTGTGGTTTTAATTTGCATTTCTTTGATGATTAGTGACACTGAGCATCTTTTCATATGTCTGTTGGCCATCTGAATGTCCTCTTTGGAGAAATGTCTACTCAGATCCTTTCCCCATTTTTAATTGGGTTGTTTGTGTTTTCGGTGTTTAGTTTTGTAAGTTCTTTATAATTTTTTTATATTAACCCCTTATCAGATATATTGGTGAATATGTTCTCTGCTGAGGTCCGGCCGCAGCTGGGTCAAGGGTCTCCTGAAGGTGGGTAAGGCGTCGGCTATGGGTAACAGACGACAACACGACTCAGAGGACGGTGAAGCTCTGTTCCGTTTATTGCAAGTACAAACAGAGTTTTATATTTTCACTTTTGGCAGTGATTAACATTTGCGATTAGGTAAAGCAGGAAGTTTTTTACCTAAACATCTAGTCATGCTAATCTAGTAACCTATTAAATGCAAACAATTAGAAATAGCTGTATGTACAGAATTTGAATGTCTTATTGTTTATTAAAATTCTCAGAATTTGTCATGGGGCAAAAGGATACGCTCGATTGAGTAAAGGTCTCTGATAATTATTTTTACATGTTCAGTTTGCAATAGCTAACCAGCTTCTCTTATTTCTTTACCTGTCTAATTCTAATTGATATATATTTCTATTCAAGATAAAGGAGGGGCTGTTACTTCAACAACTTTTAGACATTCAGGGGCTATTTCACTAGAGGGGATTTTATTCTCTGATTAAGAAATTATTTTATACAACTTTATTGGAATTATTTGAATCAATAAACCTCAAATAAAAATATATAACAATCCCACCACCTTTTAATCATCAAAATAAGCATATAAGAAGAGATAGAGGGGAGATCTAGCCACAGTAAACCTTTTGGCTTAAAAGGTGATAGACAGTTTTTATTAAATTTTATAGGATATAGACCATTCTTGACTTTCTCATATCTTATTCTATTTCTATTTGATTAATTCAAAAAGTTCCTATTTGAAGCTGCTGCATGATAGGGGGAAATGTGGACAAAATCCTTTGACAAGCTAGTGGAGTAGTGACCTGTTTTATTCCTTAGTAAATATACACCAGGAAGGTCTGCTTCTAGCTAAACTTTCCATGAAATTTAGACTATTATAAGGCACTTGAACTCCAATCTTATTGACTATTCTAATGCCATGTTCATAATAAGCCCTTGTATAAGGCAATGGGGGATCTGGAACCCTCTGGAGACTATTAGCCCCTCTTTGGGGATACCACAATTTACCATTAATCCAATATGGTACCCAGGGGTATCCCTGGGCTATGGGTAGGGGTCTATATAGTTTTTTCTTATTTTCTTGGAAGATCCTTTGTCTATGGGTAAGGAACAGGCATGGGAAAATCTACCAACAATTCAGCCTGTTATGACTGATTTATGAATTCTTTCATGGGAACAATCGAGGATAATTTCTTACTCAGGTGTACAAACACCTTATTTACACGATTTGGGCATGATTCAATATTCTGGGGAGAACTAGTTGTCCCTTCAGAATTTCCCTCAAAATCAATCATTGACTGGCTTCAAGCCTCTCTTTCTTCATGGCCTATTCTTATGTGAATCAGGGTGCAAAGCAAGACCATGAATAATATCAACAAGAAATTATTAAGAGCAATCCCAGGAAAATTACTGCCCCCCTTTTGTATGCCACGTTCTCTTCCAGGAAGATGGATTCCTTGAATTCCTTCTTTCCATGTCCTGGACCTTGTCAGACAACATGGTTGGAAGAGGACGTGGCAGTTCTCCACTTCTGTGGGTTGTCTTTTTATTTTGTTGGGGACTCAAATTCTGAGAGATAATATCCAAGTAGTCTAGATGGTTGAGGGAAATAGCTCTCCTGCCAAAATCTCACCTTTGCTTTGCACCTTAGAAGCAAAGTCCAAGGGCTATACAGAAGAAGAAGAAATAAATGTCAATGAGAAAATAAATGCCCTGTGTGTGCAGAAGTATTGCTCTTGTTGTTTTCAGAACTCATATGATAATTCATCATAATCACACATATAAGACAAATAAGGTCAGAACAGATATTATTTCATTTTCTGTCCAGTACTCCTGAAGAAGATGACGTCACCTGGAAGTGGTAATGACTTATTTCCATTTTCAGTTGTATATTAGGAGGGCATTGAGAAAATCTGCTCTCTTTCTCACTCTCTTTTCCCACCTTTACTAGTCTTGGCCTTCATGGTTTCTGAAAGTGACATGAATAGTGGCAATATTTTCCAGTCCCAAATTTCAGTTTGGATGGTCTTGTGAGGCAGGAAATAATAGCAGGCCCTTGAACCTCCACAAACATCCAAGCTCATTTATTTATACTGGAAGTGATGCTAATCCTCTTATACATGTGATGGATGGCAAAAGTGATGGAATACAAACATTATCTAATTTAGATTCTATTTAGCCTCTCGATTACAGTGAAGTGGAAATTTTTCAATAGTAACAGAGGATTAGATGGAATTCTTTATAGTGATGTATGCTTAACAGGTGGTCACTTAATTCAGGCTAATTTCTTCTAAATTATGTAGAATTCTAAAAATAGCACGGGTTAACATCTTCCAAAATTTGTAGCAGATTGGAACCAGTATAACATGAGGCCAATGAAATTTGAAAGAAAATATTGTCGAAGGTACACTGAGAACAGTGACAAAAAAACAACTGCTATAAAAATATACAAAACCTCAAAATATCACAGCAGATACCCTACACACCTCAATATGTCCTGAACTATATTACACTACAGTATAATAATAGACATGTACAATGATGACCTTAAGGCCTCAAGAATTCTATTTAAGGTAGAAAGGATGTGATACATTTTAGAAAAATGTGCAAAGAAAAATAATTCTTTAAAAAGCCTCCATATAAAGGGGGTAAAAATTGGGGATTTTAAAAATATATAATATTTTAGCCCCCTAGATTCTGGATAATGATAAGGACAGTAACAGTAGCAGCCAACACTGATTGAGAATGTCTCCTGTGCCAGACACCAAATAAAGCTAAGTGCTTTAACTGGATAATCTCATTTAGTCCTCACACAAACCCCAACTGTGGTAATACTATTATCCCTATATTACAGATAAGAACTAGCAAAGGATAGGCACTTATTCAAGGACATTATGTTAGTAAGGTTAGGTGAGATTACAATAACAAACAACCCCCAAATCTCAGTGGTTTAAAACAACAGCTTTATTTTTTGTTCATGCTACTTGTCCATTGTGGTTTGGATAGGGCTCTGCTCTTGGTAGAATAATGGAACATACACTGTCTGAAATGAAGCTAGTTGCCATCAGGAGAAAAAAAAAATAGTTATGCTCCCTAGAAGTCATGTGCCCACAACCTCCTTCAAGAAGGAGGAGAAATGCAAACCTACCCTGTGCCCAAAGGAGTAGATCAGAATATTGGTGAACAGCCCTAATGACCACTAGGCACAATCACATAACTAGAAAGTGGGGAGTAGGATTCAAACTCAGGCTCCCTAAAAACAATGATTTTAGGGTAAGGACTAGAGAGAGTTCTAAGGTTTGTATAGCTACCAAAGAGAGTGAGTATGGGAAGACAGGAGTGGGCCGCATCCTTTAGAGAGTTCCATTCTCTCCTGGCAAAAGTGTTCTTTAATAAATCTTGCTTAAATGCTGTCACTTTGGGGAAATTATAAAGTTATAAGTCGAGCTTGTCCTTTGTATAAGTCACAGGGTTAGCAGATATGTTTAATACTGATGAGAACAATGTAGGATAATTATTCTTATTTACTTTCCAGGGGTCAAATGTCCCATTTGCATTGCCTGGGGATAACACAAAAACAAACCTTTCAAGAATAGAATTTGTCCCTGTATGGTGTGGTTCAGTGGATTGAGTGCTGGCCTGCCAAATGAAAGGTCAGTAGTTTGATTCCCAGTCAGGCCACATACCTGGGTTTTGGGTCAGGTCCCAGGTTGGGGGCATGCAAGAGGCAACTGATTGATATTTCTTTTCTGCTCTTCCTCCCTTTGCTGCTCTCTAAAAATAAATAAGTAAAATCTTTTTAAAAAATAATGGAATTTGGCATTAGTATTAATAAAGTGTTTTATAATCTTGATGCTTAACAGTAGTATTCATGGACATCCTTGACACCATATCTATGCTCACTTAATTAAATAAGCCTCCTTATCAAGTAACTTGTGCTTGCAAGTAAATGAATGAAGTTTGATTCTTTTTTTTTCTTTTGATAGTTTGCAGTGGGCTTTAACAGGTTTAGATTTCAAAAAAGTCATTTGTACCTTTTCTTTGGTAGCCAATATTGGGAAAAGTTGAATTTGCTCAACTTTATACCTTACAGATTTGCAAAAGTATGTTAGATGTTTACATATCGTCTGCATGACTTCAATGTAGGGAAATATTCCTTCCAAAATTCTTGCAGAGGAAAAGGATTGACAAGAGGATTAAGTACATAAATACCTACATTTTCCACAAGGCAGAGTAAGCAATGCAACACCGTTAGTACCAGCAGTTAAATTACCCAGAGTAAATTTAAATAACCATCTCAGTTTTCATGTTGATTGCAAGATTTTTCCAAACAATATGTATGTGATTTTACCTTCTATATAAAATAAATGTAGTCTATATAAACTGTAATATACATTTTTATAACCCTAGGAAAGTGAGACAGATTCCATATTTTGTGGCCTAGCTCACGTAGTCTATAATCCATCCAAATAAATAAAATTAATTTCTCAATCTCTAAAGAGAGTCAAAAATATAAGTTCTAGTTTTAATTCTGATTATAATTGAAGTGAAGGCTAACAGAGGACCTACTATTCTTTATATTGTGTTTTCTTACATTTTACAATAGCAACAGACATACAGATCTTTTTCTGGTACCTCAAAACAAAGATTTATTGACTCATGACAATAATACCAATTGTTATATAAATGTTAATTGTTATTATTTTTTATATGAGCCATATCTCCAAGTACTTTGAAAGGAATGTGACCATAGGATGTAAAAATTAAACAGAAATTTATTACAATTGAAAATGGGCCTGCTAAGTTATAAAAAGGTCTGAGGAAAAACCTTTTGTTCTCTTAGGAGAGGATTTACTTTGAGCCTAATTGCTAGCAGATAAGAACATGTTAAAAAAATCTTACTTAAATATAACACAAATAGAGAGGCATAAAGACAGAAAAGTGTCTTTTTGGAACTATTTCTTAATCAAGTCTTAGGATCTCTCTTTGATAACATTTTGACCTTGGAATTAGGGCTAACATATAGCAAGAAACATTTTTCTCCCTGTACTCATTGGAGAAATTAAATTTTGAATTTTACTTACTAATATTTGTCAGAGGTGCAGCCCTGGAAGGACTGTAGCACAGATTAAAATAGCTAAACCAAATCACTATCCAACATCTGAAAGAATATCACCTTTCTCCCATTAAGGTTTTACATTGTACAGGGCAATTCCTAATAGTTAATAAGACAGGGGACATCAACATTGACTGAAGTTCTCAGCTTCTAGAAGCTTGCAAATTAAGAATTAAAACAGAAAGTGAAAGAAAAGTTAGGAAAGGAAAAATAATGATGGTTTCAAAATTTGAGAGAATACAGAAACAAGAAGGCAAATGACGTAGAGCTATGTGCAGGTGTGACAGAAGTCATTCTGACAACAGAGCTGTGGGTCTCAGGTGCATCATGGACCACATGGGGAAAAAGGAGATAAGTGAAACCTGGTGTTTGTCTTCAAAATGCTTATCAAAGTGGAGACTACAAAATATAAAAGCTAACTGTATGATCGCTTTAGATAAGTGTGATGTGAGGTTCAGATGCATACGTGGGACAGAGGTTGGATTCAAACTCCTAATTTGCCACATACAAATGCTCCTCGACTTATCATGGGGGTTGCGTCCTGATAAACCTACTGTAAATTGAAAATATCATGAGTGGAAAATGTATTTAATACACCTACCTACAAAACCTCATGGCTCACTTAGTCTAGCCTACCTTAAACATGCTCAGAACACTTGCATTATCCGGCAGTTAGGCAGAATCATCTAACACAATGATTATACTTTAGAGTATCTATTTGCCCTCTGGCCACATGGCTGACTGAGGGCTGCAGCTCTCCCCTGCCCAGCACCACAGTGGAGTATCATGCTGCATACTGCTTGCCCCAGAAAATACCAAAATTTAAAATTTGAGATACAGTTTCTACTGAATGCATATTGCTTTGACACCATTGTAAAGTCAAAAAACTATAAGCTGAGCTGCTGTAAGTCAAGGACCATTTACATATAAGAATGAGTATAGCATTCAGGTTAGTGCTTGAGCTTTGAGTTTAGACAAATGTATCAGTCAGGGTTCAACCAAAGAAAGATAACCAGGAGATTTACATTAAGAGACTGTGTCATTGCAGAAAATTGGAGTACATGATCGTGAAGGCTAGCTAGACAAGTCTGAAATTCATGGGGTAGGTCATCAGGAAGGGCAGGCTGGAACTCTCGGGGGGTGATGCTGCAGTCCACAGGCAGAATTTCTTCTTTAGGGCAGCTTCAGCTCTGCTCTTATGACCTTTTAACTTTGAATCAGGCCCATGCAGATTATCTAGGATAATATCCATTACTGAAAGTCATCTGATTATGGACTTCAAAATATCTTCACAGCAACACCTGGACTAGTGTTTGATGAATACCACAGTGGGGACTGTAGCAGCAAAGTTGACCTATTAAACTGACCATTATAAAAAAAAAACAAAACAGGATTAAATGCCCCTAACTGCCACCTCCTTGCTATGTGGCCTTGTGAAAATTTCTAAATTTGATTCCTATTTTATCACCTATAAAATAAGGACAGTAATAGTATAGATGAGATAAGCCTCCCTTTAAAACCACATGCACAAAGGAGTGATAATGGGAAAAGGTGATTTCCCCAGGAAAACAAGGCATTGCAAACAGGTTATAGGGGAAAGGATACCAGAGAAAGGAGAAACGAGACATTTACACTACAGCGCTCATCTAGGTTGTTGACAAAAAGTGCCAGGCATGCCCAAATGAAACAATAAATAAGACCCTTAAAAACATAAAGATGTTATCTCCAAAAAAATCTATATTTATATTTGGTTTTAGAGTGTGGTACCAGGAAAAAATGAATGGGTGTTAGGTCCAAAGGTAGAAGAGTATCACCTTCATGTACTCAGTGTGGATTAAGGTTTAATTGCCTTGTTCTATTCTTATTGAATCCAAAAGTAGAAGTTGGAAAAGGCCCTTATTTCAGATAACCAGGCTGCCTTAAGAAAACATCATAAACTCAGTTGTGGCTTAAACAACAGACATTCATTTCTAACAGTTCTGTAGGCAGGGAGGGCCAAGACCGCGTTGACAGCAGATTGGGTTCTTGGTGAGCCCTCTTCCTGGCCTGTAGACAGCTGCCTTCTTACTGTGCACCCATAAGGCCTTTCCTCAGTGGGTGCGTATGGACAGAGAGAGCTCTCATTCTTTTCCTCTTCTTGTAAGGTCATTAATTACTTCATGGGGGCACCACCCTTATGATCTCACTAAACCTAAATATTTTCCAATGCCCACCTCCAACTACTATTACATTGGGGGAAGGTCTTCACCATAGGAATTTTGAAGGGACACAAACACTCAGTTTATAAGTCTTTGAAAGAGCTGTAACCAACTTCAACAGTCAAGGGAATGGTCAAAGTAAGAATGCAGTTTAGTTAGCCATTATTCACACAATGAAAATCAACAGATCCAGAGACGATCAATCCAATCTGGAACCCAGAAATAGCATTACTTTATGGGCAGTTTTTCTGCATGTACAATGGTACATCATCATCTGTACCATCTACAAGATTACTTGCTTGAACCAGGAACAAGTATTAAAGTGAACAAATCAGGAAAAAAGCTTCAAAGGGTACTATTGAACTAAACCATGACCCTTAGTCAGGAAGTGCAAGCACAAGAGATTATACTTAATGGAAGCACACTGGTCAATTAATTGAAGAACATGTCTTCAAAACCACTTTTAAAATCCACAAGAATATCTCATAATTATGTGATTGAGGGAAACTGGAAGTACAAGATATAAAATGAGTGATGCCAAAAAGGAAAAGAAAATTACAGGTTATTATGCCAATTATGGCTTTTAAAATATGTTTTGAAAGCTTAAATATTTAGCTGTTGCAGAGCTGTCATTTTCATGTGCTAGATCTGCAGACAGAAAACAAGGTATGAGAGGAGGTTCCTACAATGTCTACTTCTTAAAATACAGAAAGAAATTTTAAAAGTACAGAAAGTAATAAGGAAATAAGTAAACTTGCCTTAAAACTTGATAGACAGTCCAACCCGAGCACTGTGTGCTCACCACAGGTTCGCTTGAAGGTCAGTCTCACTGTCCTGGAGTTTATGCTTTCAAGTTCAGTGCCTATTACGATGACATCAATAGCAGACATCACGTATCTTTGGTGCACCCAGACAAATTTATACTTTTACCCTTGGTACCAAAGGGCTTAGTTTCTAAGCCCCCTCCTATCACTAGAATAGCAGATAAATCACTAATTTCTACAGAATTGGACTTGCATTTAGCCAAACTGAAAGGAACAAAGAAGCAATAATGCCTAACAACAGATAGTGCAACATTTTGAAGATCTGGCCTAGCTAGATAGGCTCAGGGACCACCTCACCCCCAGCTAGTCCTGCATGACTTCTAATGTGGTCTGCTCTAACTGATTTAGGATGCTTAAATGTGGGTGAAGAGGAGAATTTGAATAATCATAGTCCAAAACAATATTAATCCACTGAAGGAAAAGTACATGTCAACCATTTAAACATGAGTATTCATTCATTATCTTAAAAAGAATGCTTTTTCATGAAGAACAAATTGGTAATGTTGAATAATTCAAAATATAAGACAGGTATAGATAACATTTATTAACAATATTGAAATAGTTTATTTTTTTAAAGATTTTATTTATTTATTTTTAGAGAGGGAAGGGAAGGAGAGAGAAAGAGAGAGACATCAATGTGCGGTTGCTGGGGGACATGGCCTGCAACCTAGGCATGTGCCCTGACTGGGAATCGAACCTGCGATGCCTGGTTCGCAGCCCGCGCTCAATCCACTGAGCTACACCCGCCAAGGTGTGAAATAGTTTATTTTTATAATTTATTTTGTTTAAAAATCAACGATGAAGTTGATTTGATTTCTGTATATTTTGATATCCATTAATTTATTGTATTATGTTTAATATGTGAGACGTATGCATTACATTGTGCTCTACTGCTTTCTTGTTTCATCTTTCCTGTTTCTTCAAATCAATTTTTAAGAGACTTTACTTTTCAGAACAGTTTAGATTAATAGAAAAACTGTGAAGAGTTCCTAAACACCCTGAACACAGTTTCCCCTATTATTAACATCTTTGAAAGGTTTATTTTAGTTTGAACTGCTTTTATTTTCATTTGATTTTTAGATTATGTCAATATAACTGGTATGATAGATAATACAATCAAATAGTACTAAAAAGATGCTAAACAAATTTATCAGTCTCTGCTGCATTCTTCCCCAGGAGTGATCACTTTTTTAAAATTGTTGTTCAATTAAAATTGTCTCCATTTTCCCACCACCACTTTCCCCCATCCCACCCTCACTCCTTTCCCCCTTTGGCTTTGTCTATGGGTCCTTGATACATGTTTGTTGACAACCCTTCCCCTTTTTCCCGCCATTATCCCCCTTCCCTCTCCCCTTTGGTCACTGTCAGTTTGTTCTTTATTTCAATGTCTCTGGTTATATTGTGCTTGCTTGTTTGTTTTGTTCATTGGGTTCCACTTTCATCTGTATAGGTGTTTCTTCTAGTTATTTAACCTCTGTGATTCTAAATAACACATTTATACTGAAATTCCCTAATTTGTCAATAATAGATGTTTGACCTCAGGGAGGTGTTGGGGCATCCCCACCCCCCAAAGGGCCCTGGGGCCCAGCCTAAGGGGGCAGCAAAAAGAGGAGCTTTCCTATCCCTGGTCTATCCCCACCCACTTTCCCATCCACTCCTTGGTATAAATCATGTTTATAAGTTATGAAAGAACTGGGATATTTTACAGAAAACACCACCACCAACAATAACAACAAATATACATAAAAAATATTAGAGGTTTGCTAATTTTTCCATACACTCCATCAGATTTATCATAGACCTATCAATACTAAATTCTGAGCAGCCTAGTGTTATCAGATAACCCAACCATTGCATTCCTTCCCTCTACTTCTATTATGGAACTCTCATCCTCTTGCCCCAGTCTGCAACTGGTGGTTCTCTAGGCTTGCCATAAAGCTGAGATTTCCTGCGCCAATCTTCTGTGCTAGATTCCTTGTTTCCTGGGCCTCAGGATTTTGTGTATCTTGGGTTGCATCCTCTTTTTGTTGGGAGAGATCTTCTGGTGGCTTCCTACAAAAAGACTCAGAGAAGGAGATTTTTTTAAACTTCGTTTATCTTAAACTGTCCACACTCAAGATTGATTATTTGGCTGAGTATAGAATTCTAGGTTGAAAATAATTTTTTTCTCAGAATTCTAGCGGCATTGTTTTATTGTCTCCCTTCCAAAATTTCTACTGAGATGTACTATGCTATTTTATTACCTATAAAATAGGTACATGAGCTGGTCTTCCAGCATTTCCCTCTAATCCTAGGTTGTGATGACATTTTATAAAAACTTGTTTTAGAAGGATCTCTTCTTACCCACTGTGCTCAGCACACAGTGGACCTCTTCAAACTGGAGACTCGTGTTCTAGCATCTTGTTCTTTGTTTTCTGTCTTCCGAAATGGTGTTGAATCTCTCATCTATTAATGACTCCACTCCCTCATTTTACCAGAAGTCCTTTGAGGTAATATTTAAAGTATACAGTCAACTCAATTATTAACTCTAATGGCATGTATATCGACTTTGGAACATGGTCCAAAACTATGTATTGTATAGCATTCCAAGACAACTAATAAAGCTACTTAAGGAAAACCGAAGCACCTGAGTTGAAGTTATATAGTTTTCTCATCTGCCTCCACATATAATTACCCACATAGGACTGATTGAATAAATTATGAAACATTTATATAATAGAGTATCATGTTATTATTGCTGTTGTTCTAAACGATTTGAGAGTAAGTTGGAGACATCATGCCCTTTACCACTAAATATTTCAGTGTGTATTTCCTAGGAACAAGTCATTCTTCCGCATAATGCTTCTAATTTTCTGATCATTAGATTGAAGGAATGAGATAGGCTCTTGCTAAAATTAACTATATACATAGAAATTCTGTATAAAATATATCTACACTGGACATAGTCCAAAGAGATTTAATGATAATAATGCAACAGGGCCTTTTTGTAATGATTTCACCTCTCCTTTCAACAACAGAGGCCTCATAAAGCTAGATCATGGTAACACAGCATGATGAGCCAACACCAAGCATGTTTTCTAAAGCCAAAATCAACCTACATCTTATTACTCACCTTTGATATGCAAAGAATTCTAATGTGCTATATTTAAATGTTGGTGTATTCTGTATGTATGACACCTCTTCTTTTCTATTTTAAAAGCTGAACCTGTCCTAATTTATGAGTACTTTAAAAAAATGTATTATATCTGGAGTTGCTATTTAATATGCCTGAATATGCCCTGGCTGGTATGGCTCAGTGGACTGAGTGACGGCCTGTGAACCAAAAGGTCACTGGTTTGATTACAAGTCAGGCCACATGCCAGCATTGTGGGGCCAGGTCCCCCACTGAGGGAGTGCGAAAGGCAACTGATTGATGTGTCTTTTCTCTCCCTCTGTTTCTCCCTCCCTTCCCCTATCTGTAAAAAAGTAAATAAATAAAATCTTTTTAAAAACCTAGCTTTAAAAAATAAATAAATATGCCCTGGCTGGTGTAGCTCAGTGGATTGAGCGTGGGTCTGCAAATCAGGGGGTCCCTGGTTCGGTTCCCAGTCAGGGCACATGCCGGGGTTGCCGGCCAGGATCCCAGTGCAGGGCGTGCAAGAGGCAACCACACATTGATGGTTCTCTCCTCTCTCTCCCTCCTTTCTCCTCTTTCTAAAAATAATTAAATAAAACATTTTAATGAATGAAATGCCTGAATATAATTCTCTTCTTCACATGTGTTTTGGAATATTCCTCTATCAGAAGGCTTATCGGGGCAACATGTGAGAACTGAAAATGTTCTATATGAGGGGGACATGGTTTACCTGAAGCTTATGGCTATGGTCACTTAAAAACTCTTTCCTAGTCTTTAGCAAAGCTTTGAGACAAATTCCACTACAATTTTTTTTAAATTCTAGGTAACCAAACACTGTCAACACTTCCAACTTGTCAAAGAAGAACTACTTTTTAAAATTATGTCTCTCAACGAGGATACTTACGATGCTTATTGTGAAATAAACATAGTTCAAGCAAGAAATCATTACGGTAATATTTATAAAAACTCATTAATGTTAAGAATTGACACAATGTCAATATTACACAAGTAAGGCCAAAAAGAGAATCAGTTTAAAATTCCCTGGAGTATTTGAGATCATTTCAAAGACAAATAAATGTTCCAATATTATTAATAGTAATTTTGCATTTTTGTGGCAAATGAGAGCTGTGCTCCTTTCACTTTAAAGAGTTTAACACTTTAGCAAATGTAGCAGCTTTGTTGCTGTGTTTGCCCATCATCCACTAGGGACCAGCTTCTTTTTCACCCACGTCAGTTTGGGGTATTTGTCAATCAAAGTGCCTTACTCTGCCCTGGCTTCATGAACTGGGACAATTCTTTGGCAAGTCAATCTTTATACCTTCTTCTGCCGTTCACAAAGATTGGTGCAAGGAGTGAGCATATGACCCAAGAAGAACCAATCAGCGTTTCCTGATGAGATCTAGTATATGGACCCTACAGAGTCTCCCTTTCTCTGATCTTGACTTACAAAGACCAGGTAAGTCTGCAGGTACCAACAGGTACCTTTGACTACCGCAGCACATAGAATCTGCCTGAGAATGATGCCATTACCCACAGGTATGCTGAATTTAGTGGAAGAGAGTGAGGGAGCCAAGAATCCTGTTGAGTCCTAGGATTTAGCTGTGCTAAAGCCAGATCCACACTTGAACTTTCTAGTTAAAACAACAAATAAATTTCTTTTTGCTTGAGTTAATTTAAGTTAGATTTCATGTCTGTCACTGGCAACCATGCATCCTGATTAACAGACCAAGGCAAGGCCTCTTCAAAACACAACGTATAATTAAGGCATAACTAAATACACTTGAACAATGGTTGTTCCGAAATGGTACAACTGCCAAATAAAGATTATAAAGTTATATGACTGTAATGTAATGTTAGCTTAATTACTTATAACTTTACAAACAGTTCCACTACTGACGTGCAAGCAGCCCTAGATAGACTGCTGCCAAGCAGAGAAAATGTACATGTGTGTGGAGATCAACAAAGAAGAGTTGGAGGGAGAACTCACGTCAGAGGAGCACAGACACCCCTGGTCCCCAAAGCTTTCAAGAGTCAGTTGCTCAGTGTCTATACTTGAAAGACTTTTAGGTTATTTAGGTTCAAGTCTGAGATGAAGTAGTTTTAAAAGGAAATTCAGAAAATGCACTGGAAAGAATGTGACTCAAATCTAAAATACAAATCTTAGGAATGGGGGCACAAAGCCAATTTATATCAGATTCATGTTCTTGTAATACATAAAAAACATACTTCTTAACAAAATGTCTTATACTGAAGGTTTGCTCTTTGAGAAAACCTAAAATAAAAGAAATACCTTATAATTTTCAGTACAATAAAGAGAGCTGGATACCCAATATTTGCTAAGTTCTTTATACAGTCCCTTTTACTTCTCTTAGGGAAATAAGTAAACTTTTTTACCACAATGTGAGGAAATTTCATTGTCCCAAGGCTGGTTGCAGATGGAACTGGAGCTCCTCTGTCACAAGTCTGCCATGCGGACTCCCTCCTGCAGTGTATGTTCTGTGAGCTAATCCTGGGGGCCACTTTCCGTCTTGCTGCATCTTCTTAGTTAAGTCCTCAGTCAGAAAAAATATATAATTCTAGACCAAAGGAGTCACAGAACTAGCCTAAAATGTACAACATTTTGTTTTCATGATTTGTTTTCACATCTGTCTCTACACAATCATCTGGCATCTTCGTCTTACCTCTGCTTTAATAGTACCTCACACTGCTTGGCACAAAGTGAGTACACAAATGTTGACCGAATGAACCTTGGAAATTAACTGCCACTTTATACTGGGAGCAAATTGAGAGTCTCAGAAGTTATGTGACGTTTCAGGAACACAAAGTCATTAGTGGTAGTCCAAGGACTAAGTCTCTTGATTACTAATCTAATATTCATCCACTAAACCAGAGTTTTTAGCATTTTTTAATAATGCCTATATGAAAGACATGTTTTCAGGGTATAACCTGATATCTGATCAATTCTAAATTACCACTAAGCACATCAAGTGTTTTTTTCTTAAAAATACAATCAGTAGCAAATATCTCTATTTGAACTCTTTATTGATTATACATTTTTGAACTATACCTTAAAACAGATGGTAACACTCTAGTATGTTAAGAGATCACAGAAGCTGAAACCATTATGCTCCATTAGGCTAATATGTACAGGTATTTTCTCTGAGGACACCAAAGCCATTCTCTTCAATTTATCTTAGAGTCATTCTTCTTCAAGTCACCAGACCTTGAGCTGGTGTATCCCTCTGTTCTACATTCACTGGTTATGAACATATACCTCCCAATAACTATACGTGAATTGAAAATTCTATAGTTCATCTTTGTATCCTCAGTGCATACCTACCTCAAGCTGAGCACTCTACAGATGCCAGTTTATATAGAACAAGCGAGGACAACTGGCTATACAGATGCAAAATGATTGGCTTAGATCCTCACTTCACACCATATAAAAAATAACTCATGTGTATCATAAGCTTAAATGAAAGAGCTAAATAGAAAAAATATAGGAGAAAACTTTTGAGAACTTATAAAAGGCAAAGATTTTTTAAAATAAAATACCAAAAATACATTCCACAAAAGAAAAATTGACAAACTGGACCTCATCAAACTTTAAAATGCTTGTACTACAAAAGACACTACTAAGAAAATAAAAAGACAGCAGATTGTGAGAACATATTTGCAAAACACACACCTGATGCAGGATTTATATCCAGAATATTCAAAGAACTCCTACAACTCAATAATAAAAAGGCAAATGATCCTATAAAAGAATGGGCAAAATATATGCTCTAATATTTCACTGAAGAAGATATGCAAATGACTAATGGCTAATTAGGATGTGAAAAGATGCAAATTAAAACAAGAATGAGATACTATTTGATATCAACCAGAATAATTATAATAAATAAGGCAGACAATAACAAATATTGGTGAGGATATAAAGAAATGGGATCCCCTCATATGTTGCTAGTGGGAATATAAAATGGTATGGGTACTTTGAAAAACAGTTTGGCTGTCTGTCAAAAAGTTAAACGTATAACTACCAAATGATGGAGCAAGTCCATGCCTAGAAATCTACATAAGAAAAATTTTAAAAACATGTCTACACCAAGACTGGCATAGAAATGTTTATAGCAGAACTATTCACAATAGTCCCAAATTGTAAACAACCTGAACGCCAATCTTCTGGTGAATGAATACACTAAATGTAGTTTATTCATATAATGGAATACTACTTGGCAATAAAAAGAAAGAAACTACCAACACATGCTACATCACAGATGAATCAAAAACACTATGCAAAGTGAAAGAAAACAGACATAAAAGACCACATATTGTATGGTTCCATTCACACGATGTGTCCAGAAAAGGCAAATTTACAGACAGAAAGTAGACTCCTAGTTGACTGAGCCTGGGCTTGGGCCTAGGAGTGGTAATGGGGATAACTCTAAGTGGGCATAGGGATCTTGTTGGGAGGGTGACAATGTTCTAAAACTGATTTATGATGATGGTTGTACCACTCAGTAAAGTTACTAATAATCATTGAATTGTACACTTGAAATGAATGAATTTTTTTGATACATAAAATATACCTCACTAAGTTGTTTTTTAATTTTCTTTTTTACTTATTGATTTGAGAGAGAGAGAGATCAATTTGTTGTTCCACTTACTGATGCATTCGATGGTTGATTCTTTTATGTGCCCTGACCAGAGATTGAACCCACAACTTTGATGTATTGTTATGATGCTCTAACCAACTGAGCTACCCAGCCAGGGCTAAATTGTTGTTTAAAAAGACAAGTGAATGAATCATTGTCCTACTTACAAACATTAAAAACATCCTTCTCTTCATTGTCATTTAGTGTTCCATTATATGGATATATCGCCAATTTCTAGAAGCTCTCTACTCTTTGTTTCTTTAAGATTCTTACCCTTGCCCTGGTTGGGTGACTCAGTTGGCTGCAGTGTCATCCCATACACCAAAATGTTGGGAATTCATTTCACAGTCAGGGCACATACCTGGATTGTGGGTTTAATCCCTGGCTGGGGCGCATATGGGAGGCAACCAATAGATGTTTCTCTCTCACATTGATGTTGCATGCTCTCTCTCTCTCTCTGAAATCAATAAACATATTCTCAGATGAGGATTAAAAATAATCATAATAATAAAATTCTTACCCTTTCCCCCACACAAAAATTCTATCAAAAGCCCTTAAGAACATTTTAACATGTTTGTCCCAGTGCTTTCATCCACAGCAGAGAAGCATGAGCCCTTGGACAGTGGCTCATTCACATTTTATGGAATCATTAGCCAAGCAGGTACCTTGCCCAGAGAATGCTAGCAGTACGACAAAAATATTGAGACTTCATATAAATAACTATGAAATAGAGGTTCAGAGGATAGCAAGATCCTAGTGGATGGAGGAAAGAAACAAGGAAATCTTTCTGTAAGAGGGTCCTCTGAACACTGAATGACAGTCAGAATTCCCACAGGTGAAAATGAGTTGAACAAGACATCCTTTACCAGGGGCAGTGGGCAAGTCCATCTATTCCTAGTGCTTTGAGCTACAATCCTGTCCTGGCCTTTCTCTTCTCTTGACAAACCATGTTCATCTGCTGTTGGATCTGCTATCATGCCTAACTGCTCAAACAAATTATGGCCGATCAAAAGAGCAGAAGTTGGAGAAATAATTGAGTTTTCATCTGAACCCTGTGATTAAGTTATCTTTGCATCATCAATACATACTTGTATCTTAAAAGGTACCATTTCAAATTTAAGCTCCTGACACCCAGAGATGGTATCAGATCAGGGAGGAATAGAAGAGCAGCATGAGGGGAAGTCCTCCCAGATACAAGTAAGAAAGTTCTGGGAAAACACACCTTACTCAGTGATAAACATGTCAAAGATATGGGTACAATTTCCCCTAGTAAATATGTGAATCAAAAATCACTACATAGTATCTTATGTTTAACCACACATGGAAAATCAATCTTGGCCTTAGTTGGAAACCCACCAAACTGAAGTTTGACCCTTAGAGAATCTTTTAAATTGCTGTATGAGAAATATTACTCTACTTGCTTCTTTGGTTTCAAAGCATTTTAGATTTTGAAGAACATGTATATATAAAGTATCCCTATTTTCAATATTTCTGTTCTTTATTATTTATCATTCAATGAACAAATTCAGCCATTAAGCAAATACTTACAGAGTACCTACCATGTGCCAGGCACTGGGCTAACATTGATGAATGAGAATAAGTAAGGATGAAAGATTTGTAAGGAGTTCAAGTGTAGTCCGGTGTTTATAAAAGTAGGGTCAATGGACCATCTTAACCACTCTGCTTGCACTGCTTCTAACTGTGGCCAAGGATAAGTAGTATTCTCAATGCCCAGATCTGGGTCATACATAGGATTTACAGGGGGTTCTCTCCATCTGTTTCGGCTGCTGCAACAAAAATACCACAAACTGGGTGGCTTATATAACAACAAAAATTTTATTTCTCAGTTCTGGAAGCTGAAATTTCAAGATCAAGTCACCAGCAGATTCAGTGTCCAGTAAGAACCTGCTTCCTGGTTCATAGACTGTCTTTTTGCTGTGTCTTCACATAGCTAAGGGATCTCTCTGTGGTCTCTTTTATAAGATCACTAATCTCATTTATGAGGACTCTTTCCTCATGACCCAATCACCCCTAAAGGTCCCCACTTCCTCACACTATTGCCTTGGGGGTTATGTCACCCCCAAATTCCCATGTTAAATTTGGGGGCAACATAAACATTCAGTCCATTGCAGGAGTGTCTGGAGTAGGAAGGGATGAGCGCTTAACAGAATGTATTCTAACCCCCAAATGGATTTAATACAATTATTTCCAATACCTAAACAGTCTGAACTAGATCCTGGCACTGTAAAATAGATTCTTATCTATTAAGAATGCAAAAATCTTTCCCTCTGTTAATGACCTGAGACCACAAGAAGTAAGTGAATCTGTTGATCAATTGTTTCAGAAATAAAGAATCCAATATCAAGTATGTCAAGACCCAAATCTTCATTTTCCACATACAAATTTCAGTAGCACTTAGATAGAAAATACCAAATAATTCAATAGGTCAACTAATGTAATTATCTGAGGTTATATCTTTTTTTTCTCCTTATAAAAGTAGTATATACCATAACAACTGGAAAATACAGGAAAGTAGAATTTACTTTAATCACCCAAAATCCTAATACCTCAAATACAGTACATCAATTTTTTTCCTCCAATTTTTTATTTGTACTATTTAAAATTTTATTATGATAGCTTTATTGAGATATAATTCACATACCATACAATTCACCCATTTAAGGTGTACAGTTCAATGGTTTTGGTGTATTTGTAGAATTGCAACCATCACAATTAATTTTAGAACATTTTCATCAGCCCTCAAAGAAACCCCATACCCATTAGTATTCATTCCCTATTTTGCCCTAAACCAACAGCCTTAGGTAAGCACTACTTTATTTTCTGTTTCTATAGATTTGCCTGTTCTAGACATTTCAAGTAAATGTTATCATACAGTATGTGTCATTTGTGGCTGGCTTCTTCATTTTTTTTTGATAATTTTTATTTTTCAATTACAGTTGGCATACAATATTACACTAGTTTCAGGTGTACATCACAGTGTCATAACTTGTGATCATCTCAATAAACTTCATACCCCTCTGACATCATACACAGTTATTAGAATATTATTAACCATATCCCCTATGCTGTCTTGTATATATCCCCGTGACTATTCTGTAACAATCAATGTGTGCTACTTAATTCCTTCACCTTTTTTTTAAGATTTTATTTATTTTTAAAGAAAGGGGAAAGGAAGGAGAAAGAGGCAGAGAGACACACCAATGTGTGGTTGCCTCTTGAGCACCCCACACTGGGGACCTGGCCCACAACCCAGGCATGTGCCCTGACTGGGAATTGAATTGGCAACCCTTTGGTTCGAGGACTGATTCTCAATCCACTGAGCCACACCAGCCAGGGTCCTTCACCTTTTTTCATTCGCCACTCAATCCCTCTCCCTTCTGGTAACTGTCAAAACATTCTCCGTATCTGAGTAAGTTTCTGTTCTGCTTGTTTATTTATTTTGTTATTTAGATTCAACTGTTTATAGATATGTATTTATTGCCATTTTATTGTTCATATATTTTACCTTTTTTATTCTTTTTAAATAAGATCTTATAACATTTCAAGTAACACTGATTTGATGGTGATGAGCTACTTTACCTTTTTCTTGTCTGGGAAGCTCTTTCTTTCTCCTTCAATTCTAAATGATGGCTTTGCTGGGTAGAGCAAGCAACCTTGGCTTTTCATCACTTTGAATACTTCTTACCAATCCCTTCTACCCTGCAAAGTTTCTGTTGAGAAATCAGCTGAAAGTCTTATGGGAACTCCCTTGTAGGTAACTGCTTTTCTCCTGCTGCTTTTAACATTCTTTGTCTTTAACCTTCACTATTTTAATTATGATGTATTTTGGTGTGGGCCTCTTTGGGTTCATCTTTTTTGCAACACTTTGCACTTCCTGGACTTGTATGTCTATTTTCTTCATCAGGTTAGGGAAGTTTTCTGTTATTTTTTTCAAATAGGTTTTCAATTTCTTAATTTCTCTCTTCTCCTCCTGGCACACCCATGATGGTACACTTGAAGTTATCTCAGAGACTCCTTATTTCATCCTGATTTTTTAAAGTTCTTTTTCTTTTTGGTTTTGCTGATTGTTTTTTGCTTCCTTATCATCCCAATCTCTGATTTGATCCTCTACTTTATCTGCTCCACTATTGATTCCCTGTAATGTATTCTTCATTTCAGTTAATGTATTCTTCATCACTGATTGGTTTCTTTCTGTTTTCTAGTTCTGCTTTTACATTTCCTCTTTGTTGAAGTTATCCTTAAGCCATCTACGCTTCTCTTAAATTCACTGAGTATCCTAATACCATTGTGTTCTTGTCTCCATCTAGTTTAATTTTTGGGGGGTGGGGGAACTTTTTTCATTTGGGACATGTTTCTTTGTCTCTTTATTTTGACAGCTTCCCTGTGTTTGTTTCTATGTATTATGTAGACCTGTTACACCTTACTGACTTGGTAGAGTGGCCTTATGTAGTAGGTGCTCTGTGGGGTCCAGTGGCACAGCCTTCCTGATCACCTAAGCTAAGCACTCAAGGTGCTCTTTCCCCCTAGCACTGATTATGTACACCCTCCTCTTGTGGTTGAGTCTTGATTGCTCTTGGTACATAAATGGAAGGGATTTACCACCAGGCTCATCAGCTGCAAGAACTGGCTGTGACCACTGATCACCAACCTCCAACCATTGTGGAGGATCAGCTGTGTAGGAGCCCACCTCACAGAGCAGGACTTACTTCAGTGGGGCTCTGGTGCCCACTGAGTCTACCCCTTGAGTGTGTTGCTTGTGGAGGTGGTAGGGTGCTGCTGTTTTGATGTGGTCTGAAGCTGTCCACTGGGTGCACTGGCTCTGGGGCCTTTAAGAAGGTACAGGCCAAGGCCAGCTGCTGCCTGTGTTCTTCCTGAGGCCACCTGGCATGAGCAACAAAGTGATCTGCAAATGGCTGCTACTTTTGCTGTCCCTGGAGGCCAAACTGCAATCCCAGGCTGGCTGCTGCTAGTGCCAGGCCTAGATCCATTCAGAGAGAGGTAGGGGGCATGCTGAGGCCAGATGCTATTTGTTCGAGAGATTTTAGGAAAGTCTGAAACATAAGCCAAGACAGGTCATTTCTATGGGACAGCCACTAGAAACAGTTTGGGTGGGTTCACAACTTGTGTGAGGTGGGATCTCATGTAATCACTATAGTGGAGCAAACATGTGTGAGCCAGGTTGATGGAAACTTAGATATGGGGCCAACTTGCTGGCTCCGAGGGGGGTGTTCTCAGAAAAGGAACAATGTCCTCTGCCAGAACTTTAGTGTGGCAGAAAGCTGCCCTCCCAGCTCTTGCCCTGAAGCCAGACAGTTCAGTTCTTCCCTATATGTCCCTGGTGCCTTTCCAGCTACTGCCCCAGAACTGGAGTTTAGAGCCAGTGAGCCTAAGTAAGTTGGTGCATGGGTCCTTTAAGGGAAACTGCCTGGGACTCCAGGAGCCCTCCGTTTCCTTCAGCCTCAATCTCTGTTGGTTTATGCAGCCAGAAGTTATGGGGACTTCTCTTCCTGGCTCTAGTAGCCTGGGCTGGGAGCCCTGTTGTGGGACTGTGACTCCCTCACTCCTCAGGGACCTTTTGAGCTGAGATATCCTTCCCAAATTTTTATTTTATTATTGATTTGAGAGAGAGGGAGGCAGGGAGGAGAGAGAGAGATCTATTTGTTGTTCCACTTATTTATCCATTCATCGGTTGATTCTTGTATGTGCCCTGACTACAGATCAAACATCGGTGTATGGGGATGATGCCCTAATCAACTAAGATACCCAGCCAGGGCCACTCCGAATTTTTATCTGCAACACATGGGTGTGGGAGCAGGCCATTCTGCATCTCCACCACTCCTACCAGTCTCTGATACGGCTTCTAAACTCCCTAGTTGTAAGACTTTCATTCAGCTATATTTCAGGCCATTCTGAATGATGGTTATTTTGTAGTTTAGTTGAAATTTTGAGGTGGTTATGGGAGGATGCAAGTACAGCATTTACCTATGCTGCCATCTTCACTAGAATTCTAAGTTATATCTTGAAGATAACTTGGTAGGCTTATCAGGCTGCAAAACAACTCAAACCAGAATATTGTGCATGATCCATATTAAAGTTCTATGGAAGAAGCAGGTACTTCTTGATTCTTGCCAATGGAATTTGTCTTCTCTGCTTGTGATACAAAATTTAGGAATTAAACACAATGCTTGTCTAAACATTTAAGCAAATAAAACCCCATACAGGGTGGGATGAGTTCTATTGGCATCAAGGTATTTGATTCTTATAAATATATCAACATCTACAAACTTCATTTTTAGATCATATCTTAGAACTTCTCCATGGACTTCAACCACATCTCCTTTGATCTTGAGCTCACATCAATTGTCTTAATCAGGTTACTGACATTTAAAAAGCTTCTCCAAGGGTAGAACAATAGGAAGCTATGTACTTTACTTTTGCTCCTAGAAAAAAATGGTTTATTCATGGTCAGTATAAGAGTCAACCACGTGAAAAATATTCCCAACTTTTTAAAGTCTTTTAGAAAATATTGCCCAGTTTGGTATTTAATGTTCTTATGTAAAGATGCTTATGGAAAAGTACTTTTCTCTGATTGCAAAAATGTGTAGTCTTCTGTCAGGCAAATACTCTTCCATTTATGGCATAATGAAAAGTACATAGCACATGCAGTTTTTGTATTACCTACCAGGAACCATGAAGCCAAGCTTAGTGCTCAATTCCAATAATTAATTTTAGCTATTTTTTAGGTATAATTAACTGTTTTCCTTTATTATTTGGTTCATTGTTTTTTAATAGTGTGCTATCAATTTCAAAATTTCAAATTCATTTTCAACTTATACTTCAATCGGTTATATTTAACATAAAATTCACTCACTTTAAATGTACAATTTGATGAGCTTTTACAATATGTAATCAATTTTGGACCATCACCATAATCAAGTTATAAATATTTCCCTTTATGGAGTTGGTCCCCTCCCTGGACACAGAACCCTCCCCACCCCAACCCTGGCCCCAGGCACCCACTGATCTACTTTCTGTTACTATAGTTTTACCTTTGCTACAATTTCATATGAGTGGAATCATACATAACATAATTTTGTGACTTTTCACTTGATATAATGTTTTGAAATTCATCCAAGTTGTTGTATATCAATATTTTATTCCAGTTTTATTAATAAATAGAATTCCATAGTATGGCTATACCACACCTTGTTTATTCATTAACTGGTTGGTTGGTAGATAATTGGATTGTTTCATTTGAGGCTATTATGAATAATGTGGCTACAAACATTCACGTACAAGTTTTTGTTATAAGCATGTTTCCATTTCTCTTGGGTTAATACTGAAGGAAAAGAAATTTTGGGTTCTGTGGCAAGTATATGCCTATTGTATAAGGCAATACCAAGTTATATTCCAAAGTAGCTGAAACATTTTGCAATCCCACCAGCAATGCACGAGAGGTCTAGTTGCTCCATATCTTTGTCAACATCTGATGTTGTCAGACTTTTAATTTAGCCATTCCACTAAGTGTATAATGGTATCTCATTATGATACCACTACATTTCCCTGATGACTAGTGATGTTGAGCATTTTTTCATGTCCTTATTGGCCATATTTGCATGGGTTGTTTTTTTTTTTTGAGGTGTCTGTTCAAATACTTTGCCAATTTTTAGTTTGTTTGTTTTCTTATTATTGGTTGTAAAAGTTCTTTTTGTATTCTGAATCCAATATATATGTTTTCAGATATATGTTTTAAAAATACTTCCTACCATTCTCTGATGCCTTTTCATTTTAAATGTGTCTTTCACAAAGAAAAAGTTTTAAATTTTTATGAAATTCATCATGTCAATTGCTTTTATGATTCATGATTTTTGTTATCTATTTAAGAAATCTTGGATAACCTCTGTATTATTAAAAGCCTTGGATAACCAGGTTTTTTCAACCTCTGTATTATTGAGGGTTTGGACAGGAAAATTCTTTGTTATAGGGAACTATCCTACGCATTGTAGGATGTTTATTAGCATATTGGGCCTTTACTCATTAGATACAAATAACATGCTCCTCACCCCGTTTATCACAATCAAAAATGTCTCTGGACATTGCCAACTGACTCTTGAAGGACAAAATTACCCCTGGTGAGAAGCACTGGCCTTCCCCAATGCCATAAGAATTTTCTCCTATTTTTTAGAAGTTTTATAGCTCTAACTCTTACAGTTAGGCCTAAATTCATGTCAAGTTAATTTCTGTGTAAGGTTGAGGTAAGGATCAAGGTTCATTTTTTTTCCAAACAGATATCCAACTATTGTAGCACCATTGTTATAAAGATTATCCTTCCCCCATTAGATTACCCTGGCACTTCACTCCAAAATAATTTGATCATATAAATGGAAACCTATTATGAGCTCTCTATTATGTTCAATTTCTGTATGTCTATCATTATACTAATACTACAGTCTTGATCATTGTAGCTTTAATAAGTCATGAAATTAGTAATCTTGTTTAGATTAAACTCATTTTAGAGTAAACTCATTCTTGTTTTTCAAAATTGTTTTGGCTATTCTAGGTTCTTTGCCATTCTGTACATTTTGGAGGAAGCTTGTCAATTTCTTTTTTCCTTAATAAACTTTTTATTTTGGAATAATTTTAGATTTGCAGAAAAGTAGCAAAGATAGTATGGAGAGTTCCCATATGCGTCTCACATAGTTTCTGTTCCTCCTAATACTTCTCTCTTATATTACTGCAGTATATCTGTTAAAACAAGGAAACCAACATCGTTACATTGCTATTAACTCAACTTAAGACTTTATTTGGATTTCTCCAGTTTCTCCATGAATGTCCCCTTTCTGTTTCAGGATCCAATCTAGAACACTACATTTTATTTAGTCATTAGTCTATTCCTCTCTCTTCGGGCCTGTGAGCGTTTTCAGACTTTCCTTGTTTTTCACGCATGACCTTAATGTTCTTGAGAAGTGCTGGTCAGGTATTTTGTAAAATGTGCCCCAGTTTCTTTTATACACTGTTTGTCTCATGATTAGGCTGGGGTCATGGGTTTTCAGAAAGAATTACTGCAAGGTTAAGTGTCCTTCTTATCACATCGTACCAGGAACACCTGCTATCCACATGCATCCCTAATGATGTTAACCTTGAAGCCAGTTTCCTTTTTAAAAGCCTGCTAGGATATTGATTGAGATTGCAATGACTCTATATATCAATTTTGGGGGAATTGCCATCTTAACAACCTGGAGTTTTCCAACCTATAAACATGACTTATGTCTCCACTTATTTGGGTCTTCTTTAATTTCCCTCACCTCCTCTAAGTGTGAATTTCTCACCAGGATCTGTTTGTTTCTGTCCACTCTTCTGTATCTGCAAGTAGCTATATTATTTTATTATTAATTAATTATTACTATTCACAAGTTCCAGAGTCTATAATTATTATCTAAATAAGGTAAGGTCAGTGAGATCTGACTCAGCGATTACTGTAAAAAGAACCCCACATCGCCTCAAATACTTTTTAAAGGAGAACGGGGAAAAATAGATAGATAATTTCATATTACTATCCTCAAAATATCCTTAGATTTATAATCACAATCAGTACCTAAGACAACCGGCAATTTTAAAGTTCATCAACAATTAACAGACATACAGTCTGTGATCATAAAACAGAGCTTTTCTCTGTGTCAAATGAATTTGACCATATGAAATTGATGGCATCATACTTGGTTGAAATTTAAAATCCTGAAAGATCAATCATGGAAGAGTCATATTAAAATCTTCGTCAAATTATTCAATGCTACCCACGTTGTGGTAAAATTGGCATGATTCTATAAAGTTAATATATATGTTTAATTGTAATGCAATTTGGCTAACTCTTTTGCAAAGCAAATCCATAAGAGTTTTAAAATTATTCTTATCATTGACCTTGTAATTCCATTTACAAGGAGACTATCCATTGAAAATAATGTTAAATAGAGTAAGAGGAAGAGTAACCTTTATGCACAAATATTTTCACTAAAGCACTGTTTATATATAAAAAATTGATACTACTTTAATAGAAAAAGAAGTGTTTATATTCACACACCCATTTAAAAATGCTGTTTATGTAAAGTTTTTAATGTTACAATATTAAGCATATATATACACAGATATATATGCTATATAAGCTCCACTCTATTTTTTTTAATGTAGGAAAAAACTAGAAGTGAATATACCAAAATCTTAGTGGTGGCTAGTGGGACTATAAATTATTTTTCTTCTTCCTACTTGCTATTTTTCAATAGTGAGCCAAGAAAACAGTAAGATTGTGTGGGGTTTTTTTTAAAGATTTTATTTATTTATTCTTTAGAGAGAGGGGAAGGGAAGGAGAAAGAGAGGGAGAGAAACATCAATGTGTGGTTGCCCTGTACATTCCCCCAACTAGGGACCTATCGTGCAACCCAGGCATGTGCCCTGACTGGGAATTGAACCAGCAGTCACTTGGTTTACAAGCCCATGCTCAATCCACTGAGCTACACCAGCCAGGGAGTAAGATTGTTTTTAATCTTATAAAATTGTACCATATCATTGAATTTCTGAGCAGGAAAAAATGAGAAAACTAATTTGCCTCCTGTACTTTATTGATAAGAAAATCTTCTTACCAATAGGAGGCACAGAGAGCTGAAAATATTTTTATAAGTCCACAGCATGAGGTGGTAACACTCTAAAACTGGTATCTTTGGACACGATACCACATTTTGGTTATTTTTGCTGCATTCCAACCTCTATTTCAAGGGTTAAGGGAATGAGCATGGTTCACATAAGTAATATTTAAACAAAATAATTTCAAATTTTAAATAATATACTTCAAACAAACTTAATTTTAATATAAATGCTCTAGAACCTGGACTATGGAAAAAATTTAGTTATGTTTTCAATGAATATTTTAAATGCTGACTAGAAGGGAATTTTTATTCTAGAAAGCTTTCTAGTTTTGAGATAATAAAGAATCTATAGTATATTTTATTTATTAAAAGTTCATTGTCCACTTGTTTGAGTTACTACTGTTTGTTTAAAGTTGCCCAAACAGAAATGACAGTGTACAATGGGATCTTATAAATCAAGACTTTCTGACCCCAATAAATGAAATTTTTTAGAAAAGACTTTCTGTTATGAACTTTACCATTCAGCTCTCATGAGCTATAGTACCAGCATTGCTGATAATTAACTGCTAAATCATATATTGGATATAATGACCTTTAGCTTGGTTTCAAATATCCCAACATTTTTTTTCTAAAGTCTAAATAGAAATTTTTTTTTAGTTTAACATTTCATACCACTGGAGAATAACCTAAAGGGAATGTTTAAGGTTAGTAGAGTGTTTATCTTATCAAAAGTGGCTTGGTCTCTTTGGGTTACTATTTGGATTCTAGCTAATCAGACCTATTTACTAGTTTAAAAACTTTCAGCAATTAACAGTGTTCAAACGGCACCAATCTGTTATGTTATTTCAGCTGGGAAACCAGCTATATGAACCAATACAGCCTCCTACTAAAAATAAATGAGAGCAGTTCCCACTCACTGGGGAGCTAGCTTTTAGGTATGTCACACTGAATAACAAAACAAAAGACTGTGAAACATCTAAATAATAAAAAACCCAAAAGACATGCCATGATTAAAAAAAATAATAAAACAATGTTATCACTAAAAACACCATTACAGAAAGACAAAATAAATATAAAGTGAATTTTAAAGGTAGGTTGTGGTCCCTTTTCCATTAAGAACCTTCCTTGTTTTCAAGACTGTTTGGTTATACTGCAATTTTTAACACATGGTAGCTCAAATCAACTACATTTGCTCTTCAGACTTTGACACATCCCCAGCTGCTAGGCCTGTGCTTAACTAAACAGTACAGTAGTGCAAGTGGAACATTTATGTAACACAGAAACTATAAATCTTTTTTGAGAAACAAAGAGGCCTACTTATTCTAGCAGATATGACAAAGGGATGAGCATCACATTTTAAAACAGATTTAAAACTCCAGTAGGGGATGTGTTTACTAACAAAATATCCTTCTTTTTCCTCTAAGTAATTTTTTAAAATGATCTGAGTGATTTTTCAAAATGAGCATCGATCTGGTATTAGACACTGCATGAAAGACTTTACATGTAGTCTCTCATTTAATCTGTGCAACAATCCTATGAGGTGTAAATACTAACATTTATCTTCATTTTGTAGGCAGAGAAACTAAGACTTAAAAAGGTCAATAACCTGCCCAGTGTTACCCAGCTGGTCAATACTGAAGCATGGTTTGAACTCGGAAGGCCTGACTTGAGAGCCTGTGCTCTTACTGTTGGACAATCAAAAAGACACTGAAGACTTTTTAGAATAGAAGAGATATCAAAAGGCCTAAAATAAACAATACTGATAATAAAATCATAAAATGCATCTTATCTATGGCCTTTTGTTTCCCATGGACAAATATTTAGTGACTTCCCTTACCAATGCTAGCTCTTTCTTCCCCTTTCTGCTCCTTCCTCTTGCACTTTCCAGCAAACACGCTCTCACGTGCATGTACACACACACACACGAGCAGCTTCGCTGATAGTGCCTGTGGTACTAAAAACTAGGACAGAAGAAAGTTAATGTTTGACTTCAAAAAATGGACTAAATGGTAAGTGTGGCCTCAAAACTTGTGCAGCGAGGAGGGGAGGAGAGATCATTATTTGAACAATCGATTGGATGTTCCCACTTGTTTGTTTATTACTAAGTAAAGTCATTTACATAAGTCAGGTATATAAGAACAAAAAAAAGTCTCCATAGAACAGCCGGTTACTGGATTTCCCTCACTTCTCTGCTCAAGCCAAAGGGCCTGCTTTTTCCCCGACAGAAACAAACTGTAGTGTGTTTTTCAGAACAGAAGTAAAAATGAATTTCCCCTTAATAAACTTAGCTCTTAGTGAAGCAGATGCTATAGTGTTTTCTAATCTATGGAACTTTCTGTGATGAAAGAAATGTTTCATTATCTCTGCTATCCAGTATGGCAGCCACTAGCCACATGTGGCTACTGAGCACTAGAAACATGGCTAGATGGACTTGGAAAGAAACTTTTTAACTTTATCTCATTATAATTTAAACAGTCATACATGGCTAATGGCTGTCATCTGGACAGAACAGCCATAGACTCAGACTCATTTCAGTAACTACTATTCACTGCATATGCGCTATGTGCTACATAGTTATGGCTACCTTTCTGAAAGACACAATTTTTTCCCCATTTTACAGATAAGGAACTGAGGCCCAGAGAGAGTTCCTTCCCCTCTCTTAACTTGCTCGTGGGTTTACATTTAATAAGTGGTAAATTCTGGATTTTACACCCACATCGATCTCTCTTGAGGCCTAATGTCTTCACTATAAGTGTTTCTCAACACTGGCTGTATATTAGGTGTTGTTTTTGAAAAACACTTGTCCCCAGGTCCCATTCCTCAGAAATTTCTATTTAATTGGTCGGGGGCCAGGCGCAGGCACATACACATATCTCTGAAACCTCCACTATGCAAAACCACCATTGTGACCCAGGCACCCTAGTAGTGGATGACCATTTCCAAAAGGGAGCTTTGATGAAGTTCTACCTCTGCTTATTTTTTTTTAGGTATGGTTGACAGATTAATGCTAAAAAGAGTCTCACTCCTTCCTTTTGCAGATCAGAGTAAATGACTGAAGAAAAGCAGCTACTTCATTCTAGAGTGAAGTCACATAGCTGGCATCTTGATAGAGCTAAGACCAGAATTATATGTAAACGCTTCATTTTCTGGAGTTAGGGGGACAGCAAAAGAGCAAAGAACAGGAAAGCTCAGGGATTTAAAGCTGTATGCAGCAACTCAGAAGCCCAAGGGTAGAAAAAGGCTGGGAATGTGTAGTATTTGACTATTCCTAGAGGTGGGAATGCTGAGCTCTCCCAGGCTATGTTAGCTGCATACTCTCCATCCCTTCTTTCTATCCCTCCACAGGTCCTTAGGAGTGGTCCAAGGGCTTCTGTGCAGCATTGCCCACTCTGCCAAGGTTACTTCTTTTTTTAAATTAAGTTATATTATAACTGACATTTAACATTATATTAGTTTCAGGTATATAATTTGATTCAATATTTGCAAAATGATCACCAAAATAAGCCTAGTTAACATCCATCACCATATATAGTTAAATATTTTTTTTCTTGTGATGAGCTGCCAACATTACAGATGAAACCCTACCCTGGCACACAGTAGGTGCTTAATATTATGACTGTGAAAGAATGGAAGCAGATTTTGGAATACAACAGACTGAGATTATTCAGCTTCTAGTTAGGTTCAGAAATCTGAATATGTATTTGGTAAATAACATTTTTTAAAAAGATTTTATTTACTTATTTTTAGAGAGAGGGGAAGGGAAGAAGAGAAGGAAACATCAACGTGTAGTTGCCTCTCAGGTGCCCCCTACTAGGGACCTGGCCTGCAACCCAGACACGTGCCCTGACTGGGAATCAAACCAGTGACCATTTGGTTCATAGGCTGGCACTTGATCCACACTGAGCCACACTAGCCAGACCATGGTAAGTAACTTTTAAAAAATCAAATTAAAATTCCCTTTAGAACCTTTCTTTGCACTTGCCTCACAAAAATAGAGAAGATGGTATTAGTCTCTTGGGATTATTTTTTGTTTCAGGAATTGAAAGAGCTTGAAAGTAATAAAATAAAGAGAGAAAATGAGAATATTGACAAAAATTTAAACAGAAGAAATTATAACATACCCATACGTACTCCAAGTGTCCTGTTAAGCACAGGTCACCTGCATTTATTGTTGTCTTGGGTCTGGAGTCGACTCAATCAATCGAGTTCTGGGGTTGAGAAAGAAAGTCAACAAGGCAAGGGCTTTAAGGAAACTGCCACAAAAATAGAAAATGCTACTGTAAACATTACCCATCTGACAAGCTAAGTATGTTTTTCTCTTCTATAATAAAGGAGTGAAAATAAAAATAAATTGTGTTTCAGATTATCCTCAGGAATGGTGTGTGGCTATAAAATGTACTGTGGAAATCATCTCTCCATTCAGGAACTCTGCACAGCTGCTCTGATAAAGGAGGCTGTGTACATTCTGAAGCTAAATGAATTTGTGTTCTAAGAATCTGCCTTCAGAAGTAACAGCTCTGAAAGTCATGAGCAAAATATTTCAAAGATGATTGTAGCAAATAGCTTCAAATAGAAACATCTAGTCTGTTGGCAAGTGCCCTTTAGAAGGCAGGACTGAATTCTCTTGAAACAAAATCACTGATCATTTTTATAGCCTGCTGCTTACAAAAGTGGGAAAAACACACAGGTTTTTTGAGCCACAGCTACAGATTCAAAAATTAGTTTGTACCAGATTTTACATTAGTAATGTAAAAAGTGTAGCACCCCAAAGAGAGCAGAATTAACTACGGGTGTTTAGAGATGTGAAAGAAGATAATTAATGGTAGGAAAAGCTATTTCAAATATCTCCAGACTTGAATTTCAAGCCATGATTTCTTGTGAACCTTATCTGGCTGCTTTTCATCCCCGCCATACCCTAGGCTTTTTTTTCTTTCTTAGTAGTAATACTTGCCCAAGATTTAAAAATAACAGAGAGGTATGTAAAATAGAATGTTAAAGTCTTCTAACCTCTATCTACTCTCAATCCTATTCCACCCCCCTAGAAACTTATCATTGTCTAGCACTTACGAGGTTAAAGAACCAGCGTCTGATGTGTAAGTGTACGAAGGAAGTGTGTTTCTCTGGCCTGGAATTTTCCATTCGGGGCCAGGTGTGTGAGCTGGAAAACAGGAGACAGAAAACCCAGAGGCGGAAGCTGCAGCCCCCACCCTGTTTGTGCCTTCCAGCAAGACCCTCTCCCCCCTGGAGTTCCTCTCCCTGTAGGAGGGGAAGAAAGTGAGAGTGCGGACCCTCAGTGCAATCCTAACTCGAGCCTTCCATGCCAGCGCTGTCTGACGGAATCATATGTGAGCTATACATGTGAGTCAAATCGGTAATTTTAAATTTTTAATAACCACATAAAAACATTTTAGTAATACTTTTTCATCCCAATGTAATTCAAAGTATTATTTCAACACGTAGTCAATATTAAACACTACTATTTTAACACTATTGTGAGCAGTTTACATTCCATTTCTCAAACTAAGTCTTCAAAATCTAGCGTATTTGACACAAAACATCCCGACTCAGACCAGCCACAATTTAAGTGCTCAGTGGCTTCGCGTGGATAATTGCTATTGTTTTCAGCAAAACAGCTTTATAGCAGTGCTGGACTTTATTCCTAAAAGGCTCTATTTCTGAGAGTAGATCCCTTCTTCATCTCTATATTCGATTGCCTCTGTTGCCAACAGAACACTATTATTGATTATTATTTGTTGACAATATCTAATTACCAGCAATAAAACATTAGATCTACTTAGACTACTCATTGAGTTTCGGTATCAGAGCTTTGATGACAACCAGTACCATTTCCCTATAACGCATTTAGATTTCAAGTGAATTTTTCTTCTCTGCTCAATCATTCCTATTGAATTTTAGATAATTTGCTCTAACCTTCACAGAACAATCAGGACATAGTATCGTTCTTAATTAACAACTTGAAAAGTATCCTATGCTTAAAAAAAAGCTGGCTAAATTACCCACTTGGCATCCAATCAATCATGTTTGCACCTCTCAACCTCTAACACCTAACATTACAAAACATGAAGCATCAACAAGCAGTGAAAGCTTAGCAAGTGAAATATCACTTAAACACTGCACTGTTTTCAGTAAATTCAACAAACAACTCACAGACAAACCCTGCGCTGGGTTTAAGGATTCCTACCTTGGCAGTTCAGTTTCAGAAGCCCGGGCAGGCCGGCCCAGCGACGGAGGGGAGGCCCGGGCAGCATGTGTGGGACAGGGGTGCGGGGGGTGGGGCAGGGGTGCGGGTGTGTGTTCCAGGGCGTGTTTTCCCACAGACCAGCATTCCCCCAACCAGTACTGTTTTAAGTTTTAAGTAAGCCCCTTTCTCTCCCTCCAAGTTCATTCTTCCTATGAAGCAAATTATGCTGAAATACACTAAACACCACTTTTGGTGTGTGCTATAAATTTAAAAGTACTGCATGCTCACGTAAAGGGAAAAAATTCAAACAAACCAGCAATATATAAAGTAAAAAGTGAAAGTTCTCCCTTCTCTTTATGCATTATGCCCGCAGCGAACTCCTCAGAGGTGACCACTATTAAAAGGGTGAAAATAAAGGGAAATTTTTGCAAAGGAGCTGGGGAAGCTAGAAGAGAGAACTTCATGCTACATAATGCACGGCCCCAACAGGAAGAGGTGTACCCTGCACCTTCGACAGGAAGTGATGCTACTTCACTCTCTGCAGGTGGAAGAAAAGATTACTCCCGGCCCAGTAACAGTTCAGCCAATGGGAGACTGACATAAGTCAGCCAATGAAAAGTCACTATGCTTCGAACTTTCAGTTCCCGCCAATGAACTTTGTGTTTACGAGAGCCCCTCCCAAGTCCATAAAAGAGCTGCTTCTGCCTTTGTTACCCTGGAATTGCGCGTGGTTTGCCATTATATTGGTTGCTTTGAATTGCAATTCTTTGTTCCCAAATAAACCCATTCTGCTGGAGAAACATCTGGCTGTACACTTGTCTGAGGTCAACAAAAGTTTTACAAGTATCTTCCGAGAGTTCTCCAAGCACATGTAATTATGTATACACAATAATCACACATGTATATGCATGTATTCACATGCAAATTTTGAGAAAGTATTTTTAAGGTAATACGTGATTACGAAGAAAATTCAAATAATACAAGAAGCATATAAAAATGGAATGGTCTATATTCATAATCTTCATTACCATAGGTGGACAGAAGAGCACCGCAGGAGTCTTTCCCCCACTGGCCAAGATAGCGGCAGGGGGAGGTTCTTACACTGAGCTGGGAAAGCTAGAAAGATGAACGGAGAGAGCCCTGAGTGCACCAAAAGCTACAAAGATAATTGGGTAGGAGAAAAGCCCTCCACTTCCTATCACTATAACAACCTGGGGCTTGAGCAAAAAGATTGAGATGGTCTTTGAGAAGGGAGTCCAACATTCTCCCAGGTGTGTGGCACCTAAATAACCTTCTTTCCCTTTGCACCAGCACCTGCCTCACGAGTGTGGCTTTGTTGTGGCAGACAACCAAACCTCCATTTTCGTTCGGTTACACTTTGAGGGAGTATTTGAAAATTAAGTAACACATGATGATAGAGAAAATACGAACTTTGGTAAAACGCAAATTGTAAGATGTAAAGTGAAATCTTCCCTACTCCACATTCCCTAAAGGTGGTAACAAATATCCATATATCTTTCTTTTTTGTGTGGGTGTATTTTTTGTAAAATATAATATGCACATACATATAAATACATAGAGATTATATATGCTTAATGTAGTTGTAAAATATAGTTTTTACAAGAGAGAACCACCCCCCAAAAACAGAATTATCTCCTGGAGGGTGGGCACCCCTTGTAGTACAGGCTTTTGCTGCCAGTTGAGTGTTCTAGGAGCCGTGTACCAGCTTGCATTGTTGTGAGAGGTTGTGTTTCAGCTTCAGTGAATTGTTTTCAAGACTTTCATGTGTTTGCCCATTTCATGATGGGTGATTTTGCAAATGCACTTGCCCACACTACACTGAGTGTTCAGCAGTTTTTGATTAAAAACGGTATGACCCCCAGCTCCACCCTCTCTACTCACCTGATGTCTCCCCCAGTGATTTTTTGTTTCCCCAGATGAAAAAAAAGTCATCAAAGGAAAACATTTTGCTGATGTGGAAGAGGTACAACACAAGACAAGAAAAGCACTAAAAGGCATAAAAATCTATGAGTTCAAAAACTGTTCTGAGCAGTGGAAAATAACATCTCTATAGGTGTATTGCATCAAATGGAAAGTACTTTGAAGGTTACTGAAGTTTAAACATGTAAAAAATAAACACAATTTTTTAATATATAAATTCTGGTTTGGGGGGGTCCTCCCTTATATGTTGAAATGTAATATACACATAGGTAAGTGTCCAAAACAACAAAGTGAACCCCCTTGCAATCACCAGCTTGAAAAGTAAAATATTTCCAGTCCCTTAGAAGCCTTCCCTGTGATTCTTCCTAATCACTAACCCCACCTCCCTTCCTCTCCAAGTTTCCTCTGTCCTGACTTTTAATCAATTCCTTGTTTTTCTTTTTAATTTTGCTGCCTATGCATACATCAGTAAACACTATAGCTTTTCAGGTTTTTTAGGTTTTCAATAAAGAGTCATACCAGATATATTCTTTTGTGTCTGGATATTTTAATTTCAACATTTTTGTTTATTTTTAGTTTAATACATTTTGGGCATCTTAATCAATATATATGGAATTACCTCATCCTTTTGATTCCATCATGTAAAATTGAACAAAAGACCTGAGAAATAACTAAATTGTTTTCATTCCTTTTGGTCATTTTGAATAATGCTGTAAAAAACATCTTAGGCATTCATCTTTATAAGCCATTTTTTTCAACTTAAAAAGTAACCTTACTGTTAAGGTGAAATGAATGGCATGCTAATTATTTCAGAAGTCTTGAATAAGTTTCAGTTTCTATACAATAAAATTTTAACAAAGATGTTTCTATCTTCTAAATTCTAGAACTTTTCCAAACTTTTATTTTGCTTAAAGACAAGGAGACAACTTTAGAGCACATTTAAGGACAGGGGAGTTTATGTACTGTTTTTGCAACTTCTGGTGAGTCTGTAATTATTTCCAAATAAAAATGGTTTTGTGGGGGGGAGGGAGATGTGGAAAGGTGATTCCTAGACCACCTTTGGCATCAGCTGTGAAGTTGATAAAAATGTAGAAGCTCAGACTCCACCCTAGATCTAAATTAGAATCTGCATTTTAACAAAGAAACTCAGGTGATTCATATGCACATTAAAGTTTGGAAGCATTACTATACAAGAAGCCCTAGTAATATTCAAGTTTTTCTTAGTCTTTCAAAAAACAGTTTCTTCATTTTCATGTCAGAAAGGTTATTCCGGAGGCTCAGGGCATAATTCATTAGTATGCAACCACTTCAGTCACACTGGGTACTGGCCCAACAGACTCTCCACCACTGCTGAAGTTTAATAGTCTGTCTTGAAATTCTTAATTTTATCTTTGCCTTTGTGTTTTGTGATTGAAGTCCTATGAAATCCAGAGCATGCACCAGTAGCTAGGAGCCTCAGCTTACTTAATAGCCCACTTCTGGACCTCACTGGAATAGGTTCTCAGCTGCCCTGGCACTTTGGAACCCTTCAGCTCTCCTCTCCTGGTCCTAATCTGGTGATTGCTGCTGGCCTCCAGCTCCAGCATAGGCTTGGGACAGACAGAAGGGTTGTTGTTGCTCCCTGAAACATCTCAGGGCAAGCTGTGACAACAGCCATCCTCGTCCCAGACTGGCAGTACTATGGAATGTTCACAGGTGACTGGTGGGTGGAAAAGAGCTTCTTACCCTACTACCCTTTGGCACGGAGCTTGTACTACCCTCAGAGAGACCACCGTCCACTGTGGATTCCCGTGGGCACTGGGCCCAGGGAAAGGAGAGACACCTGGTGCGATTTCTCCAACTCCTGCCAGAACATGGGTCTGTCTAGGGACTGGTGGGAGGGGAACCCAGCAGCCAGGGCAGGGGTGTGGGGTGGGGGGAGGGTGGCATGTGTGCTTAGCACAGAATGGGGCCCTGCAATAATCTGCATTTGGCAGGAAAGTCTCCCCAAGCCTGAGGACACGAAATATTAAATAGCAAATAAAAACATCATTACAGATTGAGGGAAAGACTGTGGAAGAAGGGAAAACATTTTATATTTTATTTTTTTTGTTCTTTGAATAAGGAGCTGCACATTTTCATTTTGTGCTTGGCCTGGCAAATTACATAGTCAGTGTTGCAGAAGCCACTGGGAATCAAAAGATGAACTTCTAACACCTGCATGGCAAGTATATGGGCCCAATGGTGAAATTTAACGGGTACCTAAAGCAGCCTTCATTACAAGATGGCTCCAGTAATCCTTCAGCAACCTCAGGCTTGCTTATCCTTCTCTTTCAAGGAGACTTTCTACCATGGAACAGAGAAGCCTACACCAAGCATTGTAAGCACAGGTCCCCCAATTCTTTGGGTTTATACCTTCTACCCAGTTGCACTTCCATATTTTCTAAATTTTAAAAAAGATATAATCAGCAGTGACTTTCTTTCCACTTTTAAAAATTAAGAGTTCTGAGTGGCAGAGTATAGAAAAAAAAGTAGGACTTAGAAATAAGTCTGGGATGAAAGAGAGAAAAGATTTAAAGTTTTGGGAATTTTATTTATATTCCTATATATTTAGTTCTTCCTTAATCCAGTCATAAAATAATTCATTGAGCTATCCCCCAAAAGATCAATAATGAACCCAATTTTCTCTGAAGCTTTTTTGAGATCCTATAGTTTTTCCATAAATAATTTTAAATCCTGCCTTTTTGAGCTCTTTCCCATAAATAATTTATTACTGAATAAAAAGGTGATATTAATAAATAACACACATTATTTATTCCTAACTTCCTTATTTCTCTTCCCAGGGCACAGTCAACCTTCCTTTTACTTACATCCTTTATCTTGAACTTATTAATATTCAGCATATCTCATGTATAACAGAAGAAAGCAAAAGCTTAAAGTTATTTTGCCTTTCGAGTTGCTCTCAGCAAGTTGTTTAATGGAACAAATGCAAAGTTTTATCTGTACTATTATTATTAATCTCATGAATGTATATAACTGTGGCTGGGAAGAGCTGAAATATAAAGTTCTTAGTAATGGTTGTTTTAGGGAATAGAGTTATAGGTAATTTTAGTTTTCTTTCTATTTCTCTGTACTTTCCCAGTTTGCCTGCAGTGAATATTAAGGAGATATTAGCAATATTACATGACAGGATCCTAATGTCTCTGCTACTCATTATTCTTTACCCTTTTTATATTTATTTATTTTAGAGAAAGTGAAGAAGGGAGAAAGAGAATCATTGGTTAGTTGTTCCACTTATTTTGCATTCATTGTTTGCTTCTTATATGTGCCCTGACCTGAGGTCAAGCCCACAACCTCAACATATGGGGACAACGCTCCAATGACACTCATTATTCTTTAGTATGAACTACTTGAATATTTTTTCAGAAGTGTAATCTGATCTTTTCAATACTGCCACCAGCTCACTGACAGAACTGACAGAAGCTAAGTGTGAACTTCCCCCATTTAAAGGGTGTTAATTTATTCAATAGCCCAATTAAGTCACCACCTGATAACCCAATTCATTACAACATATCAGACTCCAAACACCCAATTAATTTTCTCTTCTGTCTACATAAGCATACACATCCCATGTTTGTTAACTGAATTATGAAGTTTGCTTTTTTAAAACCAGTTATTTTCTATATTATATTGTAGGACAGTGAGTTGAAACAGTCTAAAAATGGCTTATGATATTTTTAGTTGAAAAACTGCTTAACTTAGAATCATAAAGAACCTACCATAATAAAATACTGTGTTTCCCAAAAAATTTTAAAAATTTTTTCCATAAGATGGTTCTAGATCACTTAGTTGTCTTTAATTTCATTCAGAACAATTTTATTAGATTGTATTGTGACAGCTGTCATATCATTGTGCATTTTTTAAAAAACTTAGCAAAATTGGTAAATTTTTGTGTAGCCATTTTAATACTGAAGATGAAAGAAAATAACATTTTGTACATATTATGTTTTATTTTTTTAAGAAAGGTAAAAATGCAACTGAAATGCAAAAGAAAAAGATTTATGGAGTGTGTGGAGAAGATACCGTGACTGACTGATCAAATGTGTCAAAAGTGGTTTGCGAAGTTTTGTGTTGGAGTTTTCTCACTGGGTGATGCTCCACGGTCGGGTAGACCAGCTGAAGTTGGTAGCTATCAAATCGAGATATTAAATGAGAATAATCAACATTATATCACACAGGAGATAGCCGACATACAAAATATCCGAATCAACAAAGTTATTGGTGGAAAGGAAACATGTGTCTTATTTTATGGGAAAAAATGAATTTTTTGGCCAACCCAATATATCTACTATGTACATGCTAAATGATTCTAACTTTAGTTTTTTCTACTTTTAACAGTTTTCAATTAACTTCTATCTTCATGAGTATTGTCTAGACAGAACTTAAACTAAATTAAAGGACATAAAGCATAAGCATGTAAGCCCTATTAGGCTACATTTTGAAAATCATCTAATTTAACAATTTTCAACCATTTTCAACTCTTGGCATACATAAACTAATTATTAAAATTCTGCAGCATGCAAAAAAATAAATATTTTGCTGATGTGACAAAACATATGGGAACAATTTTGATTGATTCACACCAGATGGCTACTGTGTTAGCTGTTGTCACTTTTTTATTTGACAGTTTAAGGGAAAAGAGGTCAGTGCCCCTAACTAAATACTCAGGTTTTGCATGTTTTAAAATTTTTTGTGGCACACTGGTGTGCCTCTTATGAGCACATTGAAATCTCTGATCTAACCTGTGGTTCTCAATCCTTACTGCACATGACAGTCACTTACAGAGTTTCTGGTACATGCAAAAAAAATGAAACTAGACCACCAACTTACACCATACACAAAAATAAACTCAAAATGGATAAAAGACTTAAATGTAAATCACAAAACCATAAAAATCCTAGAAGAAAACATAGGGCGTAAAATCTCAGGTATTCAATTTAGAAATATTTTTGACAATATATCTCCTAAGGCAATGGAAACAAAGCAGAAAATAAACAAATGGGACTAAATCAAATTAAAAAGCTTCTGTGTAGCCCTGGTGGGTGTAGCTCAGTGGATTGAGCGCGGGCTGCGAACCAGGCATCACAGGTTCGATTCCCAGTCAGGGCACATGCCTAGGTTGTAGGCCATGTCCCCCAGCAACTACACATTGATGTTTCTCTCTCTCTCTCTCTCCCTCTCTCTCTCTCTCCCTCCCTCCCTTCCCTCTCTAGAAATAAATAAATAAAATGTTAAAAAAAAGAGATTACAATCGTATTAAAAAAAAAAGCTTCTGTGTAGCTAAAGAAACCATCAGCAAGATGAATAGGAAACCCACTATATGGAAGAGCATTTTTGCTAATGATGCATCTGACAAGGGTTTAATCTCTGAAATATATGAAGAACTAATATAAGTCAATGTCAGGAAGACAAACAAACCAATTAAGAAATAGGCAAAAGACTTCAAGAGACACTTCTCTAAAGAGGAAATACAGAGTGCCCGTAGACATGTGAAAAAATGCTCAATATCACTAATTATCAGAGAAATGCAAATTAAAACCTCAATGAGATATCATCTTACACCTGTCAGAAGTGCCCATAGACATATGAAAAAATATTCAACATCACTAATCATCAGAGAAAAGCAAATTAAAATCTCAATGAGATATCATCTTACACCTGTCAGAATGGCATCAATAAATCAGCAAACAACAAGTGTCACGAGGTTGTGGAGAAAAGGGAACCCTAGTGCACTGTTGGTACAGATACTGTAGAAAAAATATGGAGTATCCTTAAAAAATAAAAAAATAGAACTCCCTTTTGACCCAGTGATTCTATTTCTGGCAATATACCTCAAGGATCCCAAAACACCAATAAAATATATATGTATCCCCATGTTTATAGCAACACTATTTACAATAGCCAAATGCAGGAAACCATCTAGGTGCCCAGTAGTAGATGAGTGGATAAAAAAACTGCAATACCTTTATATAATGGAATACTACACAGCAGTAAAAAGGAAGAAACTCTTAACATTTTGCAACAGCATGGGTGGACTTGGAGAAAATTATGCTAAGTGAACTAAGCCCATCAGTGAAAGAAAAATACCATGTGATCTCATATGTAGAGTCTAATGAACACAGTAAACCAATGAACTAAATAGTAACAGAAGCTTAGATACATAAAACAGACTGACAGCTGCCGGGGGGGGGGGATGGGATGAAAGATGGTGAAGGGGGGATGGGATGAAAGATGGTGAAGGGGTTAATCAAAGAACATTTGTGTACAACCAATGGACAACAATATGGGGATGGGCTTGGGGTAGGGAAAGGACAGGGCTGGGTGGAGGTGGGGAAAGGGGGAAAATCAGGAATAACTTTAACAGCATGAACAGTAAAAACAAAACAAAAAAATTACAAGAGACAGTTACAAAGGTAGTAGATGTCAGCTAGCTGAACTGTGTAGGCTCAGGAAACAAGTCACAGAAGCAGAAGTAGGGCCCTTGGAGCTTAGGAGAGAGAAAGGCAAAGGTAACATGCCTAGGGTGAAAGAAGAGAGGGAAGAGAAAGGCATGGGAGTACTGTGAAAAGGAGAGCAGGTTAGAGAGTTTTAAAAATACAGCCTGAGCTGCACCCTAGATCGTTTAATCAAAATCTTAGCATGGGGCTTGGGCACGGTATCTATTTCATGTACTAGTCACCATTCTGAGTGCTTTTACTTATGTTAAACCATTTAATACTACATCTCTTATGACATAGGTACAATTATCTCCATTTCATCTGTAAGGAATTGAGGCTTATTGAGGTAAACTGAAATACATGGCACATTTAGGATCTTACCAGTCTGTAGCATAGCCTGTGTTAGGCTACACAATCTTACAACCCTTCAAGTAATCATTTCAAAGTCTGGAGCACTGCCATACAATTCTTGGTACTGCACAATTCTGCAGGACAAGATATAGCTAGAAATTAATAAATACAGAAATTGCAGACTGAGTTTAGGGAGAGCAAAAGGCATCAATGCAATAGGAGAGATGACAGAAATTTTGTCAAAGACACCCTGAAATGACCAAAATTAAGGTGGTCAGGCTGGTGATGATCAGGATCAGGCAATCATTTGATGAGTGCCATTTTATAGAATAGAAAGCTAAGGCACAGAGTGGTTAACTAAGTTGCCCAGCACCACAAAACTAGTAAGTGACTGGGCAAAGATCCAAATTGAGGAAATGTGACAGCCAAACCCATGTACCTGGAAAATGCAGTATGAGAAAAGACAACTGCCAATTTGATGACCAAATTCACCAATCTTTATGTAGGTCACAATGTAAGAAATGTCCAAACCTGGAGAGAATTTTTATGAGTTTGAGCCAAACTGAAGATACACACTAGAGATCAAGATATCAAATGCTCTGGAAAATAACAGTTCTCTAGTTCCTTTGATGTGTTTGAAATTAGGAGGGATTGTAAGGAAGACTACATGAGGCTAGGAGAAATTGAGGTGGGGATCTGATTACAGGGTAGTTAAGGTTATGTGCTCTATTGAGGGTAGTCATGCTTTAGAAGGAGGGATCAGAAAGAGTGGTCACATATTACAAGAAGGGGCCTGAAAGGGCCCCTTCAAAAGGGTGTTAACCTAGATGCACAGAAACAATAGACAGGGCTTGCTTTAAGGCAAAGATAAGCCTTTTATAAAGAAACTATGTGCTTAGGCCTGACTACCCATCCAGACCTGTCCAGTTAGGAATATTTGATCAAATCATAGAACCCCTTTTGCTGTCCACAGTCAAGTGTGTAAAATGAAGCTTTCTTCCTAAAGAAGCTGAATTTGATTACTAGTATATGAAAAATACATATTAGTAAAATAGAAATGTTTTTCTTAAGTAGCTGACAATTAAATAAGACAGTTAAAGTAGAAGCAACATGAGATTTTAAAATTAGGTAAATGATGGGATTGGATGTTCTTTAAAGTACCTTCCAACTCTGGAAGATTCTATGAATGTCTTTGCCCTGTCAAAGTTTTGTTTTGAAAAGATTCATGAGGTATATATAAGAACCATAAGCACAGGCTTCCAGGGAAGGAAAAAAGTAATCTCTGGCTCAGGTGTTCTAATTCTTGCAAGCTACAGAACTTTGAATTTGAACACCAGGCCAGTTAATCTTATTTGCTTTTTTTATATACAAGAAAAAACAATTTACATCTTATCATATTCATTTGTGCAGCTGCTTAGAGTTCAGAAACTAGAAATGCTCTCTCAAATAAGTATCAACCAAAGAGAGGGAAAAACTCTATTCAAAATATATTTTAACTATTGGTGTGGGCAGATAGAAATATGCAATGTTAGGTTTACAGAATACCTGGTGGAGAATCTAGATTTGATTACTTGTATTTGATGAGATTTTCAAATTACTTTTAAAAGTGGGTCATAAGTGCCTGCCTGAATTAGAAGAGAACTCTCTAGGGACTCCTGTTGTGTTTTAAGAAATCTTCTTTGGAGCACAGGTGTCTTGTCCTCAAAAAGGAAAGTGCCTTTTGAAGATTACAGGCAACAATTTCTATCTTGTCACTAATATGGTCAGAATGGGGTGGAGCCGCAGGGTTAGACACCCCCTGGCTATTGTCAAGGGACCAATTACTATATGCACAGCTAACTTAATGGGATCCTGAGTAACATCATTAAGGGCACAGCAGGCTATAAATGATTATAAAGAACCTTGTGAAATTCCCCAGATATTTATGCCTGGTCTACCTCCCTGATCTAATGCCATGTATGGAAGCATAGATGACCTGGAAATGAAAATTGTGTAACTAATAACTTCTAATTGAAAGAAACCTAACTTAAGTCTCTGTATCCTGCTTGTTGCCTGTATATCTTAGTTCACACCTAGGGAATCTAAACTATTTATTGCTAACCTCTCTGGAACTCTGAAGTTCAATCATCATTAGGTTTCATAGCACTTACTTGTTGTAAGTGAAATGGTATCTTAAGCATGCAGTTAAGAGACAATAGTTTTTGTTTGGAGAATTCTGCAACTTCTTAAGAGATGACTCAGGGTGCCAAACAACTGAGGTTCTTGTTAAAATGCACATTCTTGGCCGCTCAGTAGACCTACAAAATCTCAACTTTGAGGGCTGAAGCCCAGGGACCTAAATTTTAACAAGCTCCCCAGGGGATTTATCTGTATGTTAAAGTTTGAGAACTTCTGCTGTAGGGTATCACACAGCGAAATCTAAAAATTACTTGTTACCAAATGTTACAAAACGTTGAACTTCTAACACAACTTTAACTGGCTATAGGAAACCAGCACTTCTTAGTATTAGAAAAATTCCAGCCACAATTTGACTTTCTCATCTTCAGGAATATGATTCAGCATGTAGCAAAAAATGCTATAGAACATCATTTGAGAAAACAGGTCCATCCTGTACAGGCTGCTGGTAACAGGCTCTGTTTTCCCTCACAGTGCACACAACCAGTACCATGACTGGTATGTCCTGGTCTTAATACTGTCTTTCTCCCTCATCATCATACTTTCTTGTCTTCTATAAAGTAAAGACAAAATTAATTTGGAGGTAACTCATAAAACCAGTACACTTTTTCTTTACTAATATTGTAAAATTTATTTCTCTTATATTGTTCTTTTCAGTGTAGTGTTTATTGACTGACTGGCACCAAAAAGGTATCCCAATGGTTGTAAACTTCTTTGACCTCCTACCAAATATTCTGCTTTGAAATAATATTCTTAAGTCTATCTGAACTAGAAAAATTACAATAAGTGTGTGTGTGTGGGGGGGGGGGTATGTGTGTGAAATTGGCATCAGCAGCCCAAGAGGAAGGCCATGTCCTTAAAGTATGTGAGGTGAGGCTATCCTCTTGGGTGCTTGAGATTGCTTCACCAAATCCAAAACATAACAAGTCATAGCTTGAACAGAGAATGTTTCAGACTTCTGATATTCTTCATTCTAGAGAATATCAGAAGCCTGGGAGCTTGTAAACTATTAAAGAATTTGTAATGCAAGAAACTTTTTCAGGACTTGCCATGCTTGTTTGTTTTTCAGGGAAAAAATAACTGCCAGTACAAACACTTGATGAAAACATTTATCTATCAACTGAATTCATACAGAATCTGGAAATTGGAACATACCCGTTCAAAATAAAAAGTCCAATTGCTGAAACACTAGAACTCTGTCGTAAAGGAAATTCTTCCCAATCAGACACCATTCAGCCTAATGAGCACCACTTCTCAAATGGCAGAAATATTAAGTGGGATGAATCATAACAGTTGGTTTCCACCAACTGCCACTCCACCATACAGGAAGCTGGTTGTCAATGGGTGGTAGGGTGTCACAACTGTCCAGGCAGCTCAGGCTGAGAGGTGGTGAGGCCACTAAGAGAAGGGGAAAGCCCCTCAAGGGAACTTCTACAGATAGTAGCTTATTACATGGCTCTTTCTCAAATTTTTGACTGTGGTACAGAGAAAGCTCTAGTTAAATGCCATAGTTCACAGGGATCATTTTCTATCTAGAGAAGGGATATAAGAAGTAGGGGTATAGCCCATTCTGAGTTTATAATAAATATAGAAAGTGACTAAAGATACAAGAAATAAAAGTTGTTGAGAAATAATACATTTGGTGGGATAAGATTGAAAAGGAAATTGACTAAACTGCTATAGAGGACTCGTTTCTTTCTGTCAGATGTTTATAGTTGATTCTACTATAAAGCTACAATAATCATGACAATGTGTACTATTGGTGAAAGGACCGACACACAGATCAAGTAAAAAACAGAGAGCTCAGAAATAGACCCACATAAATGTTATGGTCAATTGATTTTTGACATAGGTACAAAGGCAATTTAATGGAGAAAAAAAACATCTTAACAAATGGTGAAAATCTATATGCAAAGCAATGTGTATAGATTTTGCTAGACATATATCTCACATTTTATATAAAAATTAACTCAAAATGGGCCAGACATAATGTAAATGTAAATGTCAAAATATTTAGACAAAATATAAGGGGAGATTTTTGTGATTAGGCAAAGAGTTTTTAGATGTAGCACCAAAAGCACTATCCATTCAAAAATTGATAAATTAGACTTCATCAAAATTAAAAACATATGTTTCTGTATAAAAAGGTATATTTTGCTCTGCAAAAGACACTTGAGGAGAATTTAAAAAACAAGCCACAGGCTGGGGGAAAATATTTCCCCCATGGGGAAAAAATCATATATCTGACAAAGAACTTTTATCTAGATTATATAAAGAATTTTCAAACCTTAACAATATGAAAACAAATAACCCAACATTAAAACATGAAAAAGAGATGTGAAAGACACTTCAATGAAGAAGATATAAGAATGGCAAATAAACACATAAAAAGATACTCTGGCCCTGGCCGATGTGGCTCACTTGATCAGAGCATCGTTCTGTAAACTGAAAGGCCATGGGCTTGATTCCTGGTCAGGATACAGGCCTGGGATGCGAGTTTGGTTCCCATTTGCAGTACGTACGAAGGGTCCTCCTGGTTAGGCATGTATGAAAGGCAACCAGTCCATGTTTCTCTACCACATCGATTTTTTTCTCCCTCTCTTTCTTCCTTCCCCTCTCTCTAAAATAAATAAGCATGTCCTCAGGTGAGAATTAAAAAAAAAGAAGATACTCTACATCGTTAGTTTTTAGGGAAACCTTATGAGATACTAATATAAATCACAAGGAGAGACTAATATGCACCCTCTAGAATGACTAAAACTAAAAACAAAAAACAAAAAATTGACAATACAAGATGCTGGTAAATATGCAAAAAAACCTGAACTCTCAAAAGCAAAATGGTACAGCCACTTTGGAAAATAGTTTGGCAATTAATTAGAATACTAACTGTACACTTACTATGGGCTATTACTTCTACTGTTAGGTAATTGCCCAAGATAGATAACACTTATGTTTCCATAAAAATAATCTGTGAGTGTTTATAGCAGATTTATTCAGAATCACAAAAAATTTAGATAAATTGAAATGTCTTTCAACTGTGACTAAACAAACTGTGGAATGGCCATACCATAAAATACTATTCAGCAATAAAAAAGGAACAAATTGCAGATATATGCAACAACATGAATGAGTCCCAGATCAATATGCTAAGGGGAAGAAATCAGACTGAAAAGGCTACATACTGTATAATTTCATTTATATGATATTCTGCAATAGTGAAGCTATAAGAGCAGAGAACAGAGTATAGGTGTTTGCCAAGGATGAAGAGGAGGGTGAAGAGTAGAAGGAGGACAGTCTGACAAATGAACCACACGAGGGATTTTTGTTCAGTGGGGTGCCAGAACTCTTTTGTTTTTCAGATCTGTACAATAAAAAGTACATTTTATTGTATATGAATTAAAGATAATTTTTAAAGAGTTTACTCTGAGCTAACACTTAGATATTTTACAATATACTTTCTGGGATAATTGCCATTTCAAATGAAAAAATACCTTCAAATTTTCTGTTTTTTGAAGTAAAATTTTAATGCCATGTTTCTATTTTGGAGAACATTCAAAAATAGCATTTAATCAATCTACTCAAACATACATAGTGTGAGTGAGTGTGTAAAAATAGGTTAACTTTGAAATGGCAAGATAATTTTTTTTAATTTCAGGAAACTAAAAATAAAGCAAAGATACTAACCAATTCAAAATATACATAGGATGGACCTCTTCCTCCATGCAAAATACAAGACTTGTCAGCATTTGGCAAAGAAATCATGGTGCATGGCTCTCTATACCACTGAAATTTAATATGATCTGCTGACTCCTGTACCATTTCTTCCAGATGGGTCAGAGGCATAACAGATCATTAACACTGTGGAATGCTGCTGCTTTTTTAAAAATGTGAATACCCTTGTTAGAGGCCAATACTACATTTAAAACAACTGAAATCTAATTGATATATAACATGTTATTTTAAGGTATATAATATATTGATTTGATATATTTATAGTGCAATATGAGGCTAATACTCTTTGGCAGGTAAATCAAATCATGTTATTTTTAAAGTAATTTTTATGTTGAGGAATTTTGAAGAGAAATATCACAATTCAAATAACTAGAGTATTTAAATCACCTAAAATCACATTACACATAAGAGAAGTGATTTACTAAGAGCAAGGATTAGAAGAATGGAATCAGAAACTAAGAGTAGTTCCTTATTCTCAGTTAATGGCCCTGCTTTCAAGATCAGATTACAGATTATCAAACACATTCTATTAATTAGTCACTGTTAAAGTTAATTTTCTATAACAATTGGAAGAGGGGATATTACCACTTGAAGTACTATTCAATAATATCAACCCTTGGAGATAAACGTATTCCTTTCCTTTTTCAGTTACATAATATTCCCTGGGATTGAGCTGAAATTATAATCTATTTAGGATGGAAAATATTAAATGTACACCCAGCAAACTTTATTCAGTATGTAACTACTATCAATAGCAATGATCTCTTACTCTTAAAATGCTTTTTGCAAGTAATTACTTAAGTATCACATTGTTCATGATGTCCACTGATGTTACCCTATTTCAAACTCCCAAATGATACAAAGCCTTCTTTGATCATTGTTCTCCTTGCTTACATCCCCCTAGTAATCTTTTGTTACCTGTATGTTTGAAATCAAAGTGTCTTCAGGCTCCCCCTCTACTACCTACGATACCTACTTTCTGTCATAACATAATGAATGGAAATTAACACATCTCCACGGGCATGCACTGAGGGTAAGTGTAATGTATAAGGAACAGCTGTTGATTTACCCCTTTTCTTCACATTCCAAAATACAGGTTTGAATGCAAGTGACTGACCTTGATGTTCCTATCAGGAAAATCTTGGAAATGTATACAGGGTCACACGCATACCCCTCAGACATAAGATACCTTTGTCAAGTAGTGCAGCCCACCGTTAGTCCAAAGAAGCAGGGATACTGTCCTTACAGTGAGCATAGTTTGGGAATACTCCCCAGTTTTTTCCCTTCTCCTCCTCCTTCCTCATAACCTCCCTAAGAAAACTTGTCCATTCCATGACTCTCACTATTATCTTAATAAAATTGACCCTGAGGCCTAAGGCCTACATTTCCAAATGCCTGATAAACATTTTAACTCACATATTCTACCACCATCTCTAACCTAAACCAGCTCCTTCTCCTGATTTCCTTATTTCTTTTCATATCAGTACTATGATGGCGGACTCTCCAAAAAAATGGAATTATCTTCTGGAGGACAGGCCCCTTGTAGCACAGGCTTCCCTTGCTAGGTGAGTGTTCTAGGAATCTATCTGTATCAACTGGTATTGTCGTGAGAGGCTGCATTTGGCTTCAGTGAATTTTTTTGAAGACTCTTTCAGTGTATTTGCCCATTTGATGATGGGTGATTTACACACCTGTCCACACCACCCGGAGTGTTCAATAGTTTTTGACCCAAACCAACATGACCCCCAGGCCCCACCCTCCCTATTCACCCAAACTTGCCCCCAGAGACTTTTTTTTTGTTTCCCTGGAAGAAAAAATGTCCTCAAGATATAGAAGAGGTGAAAAAAAAAAGTGGCAGAAGCACTAAAAGGCATCTAAATTGATGAGTTCAAAAACTGTTTTGAGCAGTGGAAAAATGTCTTAGTAGGTGCATTGCATCAAAAGGAGAGTACTTTGAAGGTGACTTGAAGTTTAAACATGTAAGAATAAATACACAGTTTTTTACAAATAAATTCCAGGGGGTTTTTTTGGCTCCCCCTCATATCTTCTAGTAAACCAAACTTGAAGCTAGTAATTTGGGGTTCCTCATGCTCACTCACTTATCATGCCCAAATAAAGCTGCCAAATCAGTCAACTCATTTTCAGAGACTTTCATATCCTCCTCCTCCTCTTCTACATCCTATTATCGATACCCTGGTCCAGAACTTATTGCCTTTGTCTCCTAATTCAGCTTCCTTTTTCCAGTATCTCCCACTCTAACCCATTACTAATGCTGCTATCACTTGGATAGTCCTAATTTATGGATCAGAATATGCCGCTTCCTGGTCAGAAGCCTCCACCAGTTCCCTACTGCTCACAAATAAAAGTACATACCTCTTAATCCCATATGAAAAACTTTCTTCACATCTGTCCCCAACCATTTTTCTGTCTCCATCAGTCACAACCACCTTCATGTGCCCCAAATGCTATTTAAAATAGATTACTGTCTTTCCCCAAAAATGTCTTGTGATACATAGCAAACCACTACTTTTAAGATCCCTAAACTTAGAATGTTTCAATACTCCCATTATTACAGCTACAAACCTTTGATGCTTCAATGCAAACTCTTCTTGAAACTTTTGCCAATGCCCTAACTGAATATGTTCCAGCAGTCCAGAACTCCTACAATTCTGTTAAGGGCCTGGATGCTATTGCTCATCTAATATCCCTTATCCTCATATCCTATTTCCCATATCAGACCATACTTTCATGTTTCTAATTATGTAAATATTCTAACCGACGAAGGTCATATTGGTTCTTAAATGTCCAAAATACAAAGCAACACTAAAGTCTTCCAAATAGTAGACTACAACAGATCAAACCATCGAAGATACGATACTTGAATAAATGGTTGATTGTAAACAAAATGGAATCAGGGTGACTACAATTCTACTTCTCTAAGTAGAAACAGAAAAGTCTTCTGTGTTCATCTATGTGATATATTTATTCTCTACCTTTTGCCACAATATGTTCTAGAAACCATATTATAAAGTGAGTGGTATTTTCCCATGGGAACAAGTGACATTATTGGGGATTGTGCTTTTGACCAAAGACTCGTTATCAAATAAATCATAAATAACATGCAATATAAAAGCAAAGATACAACTGTACATCCTTATAATTTAAAACTATATGAACATTTTCCAATGGGCAGTTATGTGTATATTTGTTATATCAAGGATTCTAACATATCATAAATTATCTGTGCCACACATAAAAGTAAAGTCAGCTTTCATTAATCTCACTAAAGTCAATATGCTAGCTATAATAAATCAATGCTGAATGGGTCATTTTATTTGCCTTCTTATTATTTAATTGTATATCTGGTATTTGTGTAGAGGGAGTGATTCAAATGACTTCAGTCTTGCTTTTAACACCAAAAACAAAACCAGTTCCCAAGTTGCCCCCAAAAGTAGAACCAACCATTTCCTCTTTATTAATTTTACTGTGACAATCTGACAGATTCAGTATAACTCCTCAGAACTTAGAGCTATGCTAAAAGATACAAGTGCTGTATGAGGAAAAGGAAATCTTAGGATCCAGCTATAGTCTTACCAACTGGGTGATACACAGCCTCCCTGAGACTCATTTACCTTAATGGTAAAATGAGTATGAACATAGAGATAATGTAACTCAATTGCTTTTAATCTGCAAAGCCCCATCAAGAATAAGCTGTTATTAAATATCGATTTTGTTCTTGATGCTAATGGTGTTTGGTCCACTATTAGCATGTTTACAATTGAAAAACTGCAAAAAGCTGACATTTTGCCTTCTCCAGGGTTCCTACCTTCCCAGTTTATTCAGAAACACACGTACTCCTTTTTAGTACATCATGGACACAGTAAAAATTGTGAAGCGACTCTTTACCACCCTTCTCATTCTCAAAGTTTGATACTTTTCTGGGCACTTTGTGCTGTGCTGAAAATCCATAAAAACAATGATCATATGGGAGAAAAGGACACTTTGGTCACTAGATTGTGCAATTCTGTGGACAGGACATTTTTCAATCAGTACAAGAGTGAGTTTTCTTGTTGTGCAGGAGGACTGAGTCTGCGCCTTTTGCTTTCAAAGGATGTGAACTTCCTAAAGACTGCTCTTCAAGTGATGAAAGGCAAGGAATAAAAAGGGAAACACGCTGAAAAAGGTGTTAATAAAGTCTGAGTATCTCTGTCTTAGGAAGCCAGAGTTGTGTTTTCTAAATATCTGAGAGTGAGAGATAACCCTGCCCACTTAGTCTTCTACTCAGCCTAACAAAAAGTAAAGAAGGTTTTTGATCTATGAATTTGTTTCTGTTTTGTTTGTTCATTTATTTTTAAAAAATTCCACATGTAAGTGAAATCACATGGCGTTTATTTTTCTTTTATTAAAAAAATTTTTTAAAAATTTATTGTATTTTTTTCCATTACAATTTAACCTTCTTATACCCCCTAACTTTTTTTTAAAAAAAAATTGACTTGAGAGAGAGGAAGGGAGAGAGAGAGAAACACTGACTCATTGCTCCAACCATTTATGCACCCATTGGTTGACTCCTGTTATGTGCCTGGGACTGAACCAGCAACTCTGGTGCATTGGGACGACACTCCAACCAACTGAACCACCTCACCAGGGCTTTCTGACTTATCTCAACTAGCATAATACCTTCTAGGTCCATCTGTGCTGTACCACATGGTAGAATTTTATTCTTTTTTATGGCTGACTAATATTCCACTGTATATATGTATCACATTTTCTTTATCCACTTTTCTATTGATGGATACTTAAGTTGCTTCCATATCTTAGCTATTGTACATAATGCTGCAATGAGCATAGGGGTGCATATACCTCTTTGAATTATCGTGTTGGACTCATGGATACAGAGAATAAATTGAGAATCGCTAGATGGTAGGGTGGTTGGGGGGATGGGTGAAAAAAGTGAAAAGGATTAAGTACAAATTATCAATTACAAAACTAGTCATGGGGATATAAAATACAGCATAAGGAATATAGTCAATAATATTGTAACAACCATGTACAGTGTCAAGTGGACACTAGACTTACTGGGGTGATCAATTCCTAAGGTATGTAAATGTCTACCCATTATGTTTTACACCTGAAACTAACATAATACTTCATGTCAACTGTAACTGAAAAATAAATTATTTAAAAAAAAAAGAAGGGGTTTGGCCCTGGCTGCTATGGCTCAGTGGATTGAGTGCTGGCCTATGAACCAATGGGCCCCAGGTTCGGTTCCTAGTCGGGGCACGTGCCTGGGTTGTGGGCCAGGTCCCCAGTAAGTGGTGCACAAGAGGCAACATACATTGATGTTTCTCTCTCTTTCCTTCTCTTCTCCTCTCTCTGAAAATAAATATATTTTAAAAAAGAAGGGGTTTGAAGTGGAAGTGGGGAGATGACAAGAGAATGGAGGGTACTTTACCTACTTCCAGATTACAATTTTTGAAATGAACCAGACTGTTTTAGGAGAAGGAAGGAACTTTGGAGACTAAGAGAGTATAGAGGTAGAAGTCTAGGGGTACGGTAGCTTCCCCCAAGATTGGGTTGCCAATCTCAGGAAAAATAAGAAGGTTAGACAACACAGGACCCCTGCATCTTCACCAGGAAACAATCAGCTGCACCTGAAAACCACTGAGGCCTTCAACACTCCCATATCACCACAGTCCAGCACCTTCAGTTCTTGTGGCATTGTGTCTGGCCTGCTTCACTAATTTGAGTAGCTAAGGGCCCTTAAGACATTTGTATTGGTGACCTTAGCTCCAAAGGATAAGTGAGAAATGGTCAATAAGTATGTAGTAACCAGGAATGAGGGAGGTTGTGGCAATTGAAAGGTGGCAAAGGCCTTGATGTTCACCATCTTCCTGCCTGCATTGTATGCTAGACATCAGACATGGAACAGGCTCTGCCTCAGGTTCCTTTCTTTTTGCCTTTTCCTCACATTAAATTACTGTGTAAGACATATTTTTTCTCAGTTATTAAATTCAAATAATAGCTACTCAGTGTATATAGTGACTAGAAGGACACTTAAACAGCTGATTTCAGACCTGTCTCTCCTGTTTATAGTAAGTTAGGTAGTGTGAAAATGAATGAAGGAAACAATCACCTTGGAGTCAGGAGGCCATGAAGGGAGAGTTCTCTCACACTGCCACTCATGGAAGCTTATAGAGTCAGCAAAAAGGAAGGTTTCTTCCCTACTTGCCTCAGCATCAGCAACTGCTCTCTATTTATTGCCAATAAGACACCACCACAACCTCAAACTCTCATTGTTCACCAATTGGTTCCTATTCACAATAACTTTCCCCAGTTCCCTTCTGAAACCCAATAAAAATTGATCTATCTTGTCTCTTTGAACTTGCCTATGCTTCACTATGGTTTGTATGTCCTAAATTGCAGTTCCTCTGCCATTCTCAAATAAACTAATTTGCTGCTTGAATAACCGTTGCTGTTTAAATTTTAAGGTTGAGTCCTGGCTGGTGTGACTCAGTAGATTGAGCCTGTGAACCAAAGGGTCGCTGGTTCAATTCCCAGTCAGGGCACATGCCCGGGCTCTGGGCCAGATCCCAAGTAGGGGGCACCTGAGAGACAACCATACATTGATGTTTCTTTCTCTTTCTTTCTCCTTTCCCCTCTCTCTAAAAGTAAATAAATAAAATCTTTTTTAAAAAGTTAAGTTTGACAGCCAGTTGCTTTTAAAATAATGGTGTCTCAATTTTGTCATTCATAAAAGAAATGGGTTCACTTAGAATGATCATTAAGATCATTTTTATTTGGCCTCTTCCCATCTATGCCACCTCCACTTATCTAGAATCTACTCAGCCCTTGAGAGCTGTTTGAGTTTCACCACCTCCACAAAACCTCTCCAGACTTCTCCTTTCTTTGAATTTTTGAGCTTATCACCATTACCACCCAACTGGGCATTTATTCTCTAATTGTTTTGCTTTGAGTGTGTTAGTTCATTCATCATATTAAACAGCAAATTCCTTTAAATAAAAGACTATCCCATTTATTTTTAACCCCCCCACAGCATTTTACACTGAATTGACATTCGATAATTATTTGTTAATTATTTAAACTAAATAATAATACAGAAAAGATTTATGAAATGGTGAATTTCCCAAAGAGCAACTTTCATCAGCCCTCTCAAAAGGAATTATCCATATCACAATTTGCCCATCTGATTCAGGCAGGTATAATTCATCTTATGCAATACTACTAGATTACCATATTACTTTGTATATGGTCATTGTTTCCTTCCATAGTAAAAAAAAAAAAAAAAGCTGGAAAGAGGAAAAATACAAATAACTCACTACAGTAATTTCATATCCAATGAAAGATTTTTACCCACTAAAACAGGGTATGAGGACTTTTTTTCCTACTATAATTAAGAAAAGAAAATCAATTACTAGAAAGTGGCTGCAGGTCAGACATTTGAAAACTGCAGTGAAAACCACCCTTGCTCCTCCCCCACCCCGGATGTCATCAGAAGCTCTGAGTAAGAGAAGGCTATGTTAAGATGCCATGTGGGAGGGGATTTACCCAACTTCACAGGAAAAGCAGTGGGATACAGGTTTTACTTGTCCTGGTGAAACTCCTCCCCCTGACAAATAATTAAGGCTTTAGATATGTCAAAGTAAATACTTCCCTATTAAGGTAAACACACACACACAAATAATTCAAGATAAAATTAGTTTTTAAATTTTTTTGGCGATTTCCTTATATCTCTATACAATGGATTTTAATATCGTTAACACTGTAGTAAACTAAATTAACAAGTGTGAATCATGTCTTAATAGCTAGCCAATTCTGGTGGCTCGAAATTCAGTCAATTTAAAATATGCTCTTCTGTGATGTAACCAACACTTAATACAGATGTTTCCACTTAACCCTTCTAGGGAAGAATTAGTTCTGTAATTCATATCGTACACATGCAATGCTTGAGAGCCTGAATCAAGGGGTAGTGTACCTGTGGGCTGAGGAAGCTGAGGAAGGGATTTTATTGGGGGTGGGGAGAGGCGATGTAAATAATGAAAAACTCTCAAAATTCCCATTTGCACCTTCTGGCAAAATCTAGCCCTATCCATTTTAAAAGGATGGGAAATACTGCCTATAAATGTTCCTGGAGAATCCCTATAAAACGCAACAAGGTTTTACAATCTGAGGAAAACAACAAGTGTCTCAATATATTTTCAAGTCATTTTTAAAAACTGCCTTTCAAGAGTTTCAAGATTTTGAATGGTTTGTTTTTATCTGGTGTTTCTGATCACCCAGTTAATTCATCCTCCCTAACGGGAAACCAGTCAGTTTATCCACATACAGCCTCCAGAGGACTCAGATTAGGTTCCTGCTTTAGCCACGCCTACACATGGAGCTTCGTGAAGAACGGGAAATATGCCCGGCCTCTACACCCCCTCGCACCCCCATCTTCCCCACTTAACATCAATAGCTTAAACCTCAGCTAGGTTTTCCCACATCCCTGTCAATTAAAATGGACAGAACTCAAACAGAACCAGAAAATGGGAGGTGTCGATGTTTAATTTAATTTAGGCGGAGGCTAGATCTACTCTTCCACGGTCCTTTAAAAGGATATACCACCCCATCCAAGGACGCCTCTTCACAACCAGGCTCACACAACCCTGCCCTTGGCGAACTCACGAGGAAAGGAATATATGCCTACAGGATCACAAGAGGTCACGGCAGGGAAACCTTGAAGTTCAATTTCTATACCATACCCACCACGCCACAGTCATTTAAGTCTTAGGCATAGTGTTTTATTTAAGATGTTCCACGCAGTCTAACACAAACCTAAAGTCTAGGGTCGAGTCGGGAATTTCAAGTTTCGGGCGAAAGTTCCACCTGCTCAACAGTAGTACTAAACCGAGTTTTGAGCAGCTCACCAGGGACTCCACCTACTGTGTTCTCCCTCACACGCACACACCAACTTCCAAAAGCTCCCTGTGGCCGTCGGGGGACGAAGCCCTTACTCTGACGTACATTTGGGGTGAGAGTCCTCCTCTCAAGACCACCAGCTCAGGAAGGGACTCTTCCCTACCCACCACTAGTATCCCCCAAGGGGCAGGGTTCCAACTTCAGATAACTAGATCAGGAAACTTAAACACCCAAATAGCAGGGTCTCCCACCCAGCCAGGCTGGCCAATCACGTCCGGTGAGCCGAGACGACCAGACGTGACGTAAAATGTGATTAAGTTAGTGCGTCACCTCGACGTCAGCCTCTCACCTCTCGGACGTCCCGTCTCGAGAGCAAAACTCCAGCGACTTTGGGCTCCTCCCTCGTGTGGTTGGCGGCCAATGAGGGCGGTTCTGAGGGGAACGGAACCAATGAGACGAACTGGGGCGGGGCGAGGGGCAGGAGGGCGGGGCGGGTGGCGGCGGTGGCAGCCCTAGGTCTGGCTGAGCGCAGTATATGACAGTACGTCAGCAGCGGGATGGCCGTAGCTGTGGCGGCGGCTGCAGAAGCGCGAGCAGCCGCGGCCGCAGTGGAGACTAGAGCCGGAGCGGCGTCGGCAGCGGCACCCCGGGGAGTTTAAGATGGCGGCAGGGGGGGCGGCGGGCCTGCGGGAAGAGCAGCGCTATGGGCTGTCGTGCGGACGGCTGGGGCAGGACAACATCACTGTGCTGCATGTGAAGCTCACCGAGACGGCGATCCGAGCGCTCGAGACCTACCAGAGCCAGAAGGTGAGTTGGCCGACCGACCGACCCGCCCGGCTCGAGGAGGGGGTGGACCATCACATGCCGCCGGGCCGCGCCTCTCCTGAACCCCGCACCTGGCATGGGGGTGGCGGGCCGTGGCTAGCCGCCGCTGCTGTCAGCGCCCGCGGAGGCAGGGCTAAGAAGGGCCGGGCAGGGTCGCTGAAGACGGCGTCCTGGGCCAGCCTGGTGCTGGGGCGTTGAGAGGCGGGCGGGTGGGCGAGCGGCCCCTGGCGGCGGGGCCGAGGCAGTCGCTCCTCTATCTTGGTAGTGCCGCCTCTGCGGGACTTTCCGACGGCGCCCGTGGGTTTCATGGCTTTTTCTGTCCCATTGAGGGAGAGAGGTACCAGGGAGATACCTCGCCGCTCACGGCCGGGGGTTGGGGTGGGATGAGGATTGGGGGGTTTGCAGCGTGCGGATAATAAACTCCGGAGGGCCCGCGGGCACAAGCGGTCCGCGTTTCGGGGGTAACACGTAGGGACCATGGACTGCAGAGACCGGGACACAGGCGGTCTGCGTATAAAGGTGGGGCACACCTTGTACTCTCAGAGACTTAGGGACATAGACGCTTTGTGCATGGCGGGGCACACTGTGTACTCACAGAGATGGGGACACTGGCACTTCGCATATGGGGTGGCGGCGGCACACCGAGTATTAGCAAAGGCTGGGACACAGGCGTTCCGCGTACGAGTGAGGAGGGGGACACACTCATCCACCGCACTCCCAGGGACTTGGGGACCCAGGCGCTTTGCGTTGACAGAGACGCACCAACACCACGATCCAGGGAGCTAGCTACATAAACACAGCCCTCTCCTAGGAGCAAGACATCGGTTACTAGGGACAGAGATTTGTGGAGGCTCCTCTACCCGAAAGAAGCTCCGCGTCTCCGGGAGACTTACGGGTGTAGAGACATTGAAAGAGGGTGAGGGTTGGGGAAGGATACACTGCATCCCGCGGGTTACCCTGCACCGCGTTCCGGAGAGAGACCCATGGACACAACTCAGTACTGCTAAGGCTCATATGGACGCACATATACCGCAATTGGAGTACAAGTCCAGGAACGCATTCTCACTTTGAAAAAAAGAAAAAAGAGACAGAGAAAGAGCCACAGAAAAGAGGCACCACAACCAGGGTTCCCGCATGGGGAAGCTGTTTCTGGGCATGCAGTACTGTTCGTGAATGAGGGAGACTAGAGCAGACACATTGCACAAGGGGAGGTATATACCATATGAGGGCACGTAACATTTACTCGAAAAGGAGAGACGGCTGGAGGGAGATATAGCCCACAGAGTATCCTGACAGATATCCCAGTCTATACCAAGGAAACATGCTCTGATGAACTGATCTCAGAAAACTGGCACAGAGGGAGACTCAGATGCAGACTCAGTTATTTAGATAAAAGTGGAGATTTAACATCTGTTGAGCTCCCACTAGTGCCAGGCACTTTAAATGCATAGAAGGAAGACTGAGTTGGAGGCAGAGCCACAGCAGAGGTGTGAACCCTGTTTCACGGGGAATGTGTGAACCTGGGCCAAGGAAGACTCACTTTCAAAGAGGCCTGCTACATAAACATACACGCAGGGGGAGGCATTCAGTTGTGCACAGCTTGGGAAATACATGGACTCACACCATAGTGTATGTGTAAACATCAGGAGAGATAGAAGTGAGTATGCTGTCAGGAGGGCACTCATAGAATTGAGTGGACACATGGATGTACACTTCAGGGCACATATGTTACCCACCAGAGAGGCATATAAATGAGAAACACTCAGATTTGGGAGAGTGGGGAGGAGTGCATGCAGAGGGAGAGACATACTTTTCTACACCCCATGAAATCCTAGGGAAAATGTCTCATGTATGACTGGCAGGTCAGTATACACCAGCAATAGGAATGCAATGAGATACAAGAAATACAATACTGCATGTGTACTCCTAGACAGGTGCACTTGCAGGAAAGAGACCAGCAGTGGCATGGAGAGGGGAGGGCCATCTGGGGGAAGCCAGATAGACAAGCTAAGGGACAGAGGCAGACACTAGAGAGAAACTCAGCCCTGAAAGATGGAGAGATAAGCTTGCCTTTTCCAAGGGGTGTACGTGCAAAAGAACAACAGCGGGAGAAAGGTAGGTCAGGGAATGTAAACAGAAAAACGGAGTCTGGAAAGGAAGAAGCCAGCAGGCAAAAACCATCCTCTAGTCAGAGACAGACCTCGGGAGCAAAGACAAGACTAACACACAGGGCAGAGAGGCATTTGGGGGGACAGCAGATCAACCTTGGGAAAGCAACAGGCAAACTGTACAGTTGATGACAGCAAAATTGACAGACGCCTTACATTTGGCAGGTATGAGGTGCATGAGGAGGCCCACAGGAGGGAGGGATTGTACCCAGGGAGAGTGAGGTGACAGAGAGGCCCCTGGTGTTCACTGATCTGTTCAACCACTGGGGCCCAGGAAAGGGGTGACGATGTTAATTTCAGATGGTTGAAAAATAGGAAGAGAGTAGAAAAAATAAATGAGGGACACTTCAGGTGACTGTATAGCATTTTGGTACTATTACAGGATCCTCTGGCACGTTCAGAAAAGCCTCCCACGAATGTGCCCCTCCTGGCTCTGGCCAGACCAGGGTTTCCTGAACACTGGCATAGGTAACAGTTGCCACCAGTAGGCATCAGGCTGAGCTTTTATTGTCCAGTGGAAGGATACTTACTTGGTATTTTACACCTTCCACCCTTATCAGAAGTAGGGCTCATGACTTTAAATTGTAGCTGCTGTTTGGAAATATGTTGGCATGTGTTAGGTAATTGGAAAGAAGTTTCTGGTGCTCAAGCCTGTTCTCACATAAATCTGCGCCTACCATTCCTGTGCCCAGATAAGAAGGTGCATAATGCTTGACAGGGGTCTCCAAGTGGCATGAGCCTGTGCAAGGTTATGATTGTTACTCCTTCTCTTCTAATGGCTTTCTGAGGGCTAGAAATTTCCACAAGTTAATTTCCTAAATTAAGCATCAGAGAGTTACTTTTATCCATTGGATTTTGTCTTCTAAATTAATCCACTTGAACTAAGGCTTCCGGGAAGTACATTTAGGAATTTTAGGAAACTATGATTTAGACGAAATACATAAGTTCTTTAGACTTATATATTATGTATTTTCCATAGACATGATTGAGCAAGTATATGAAATTATTAGGGTTCATGAAAACAATGTTTAATTGGAAACAAATAAGACAAGCCTAATTGACTTTCATTATTCAAGTTTTCTATTTTGAGACAAGAAATGAAGAATGCTAATTTGGGAACTTTAACAGGGACTAGGGTGGGAGAAAGAGACACTGTAAGTACAGGAATGATATAGTTTGAATAAATATCTCCTAAAAGTTGTTTTCCCACTTAGTTTGAATACAGAAATAGTTTCAAATTGATTTGATATAAAAAATGTTAACTGGAACATTATTTTCATATTTTGCAGAATAAGTTTAGATAAAATAATATGATATCTAGGATATATTGCAAAGCTATGTTTTTTGAACAGATAGATTATATTGGATGAGAGATCAAATTGCTAAATAAGTAAAATCACAAGTTACAACTTTATAGTCATCCTAAATTCATGTCTGTGATTGTGTGGTCTATATGTGCTCTACATATTTCAAATGAGCATGTATTAGTATAATTACATGATTCTCCCAAATGTATCCTAAAACTATATTTAAAATTAAAGCATGAAATTCTAAAATATATCTTAGCTAAGTTTTTCAGTAACATAGCTGGCTTTATTTTGACATTTGAGTAACTTACTGGTATTAACAAAAATCCTATCAAGGTATTCTGAGAAGACTGTCAGTGCTGCATCTGTCAATTTATTTTTTTTTAAATGTTTGCCCAAAGCTTCAGAAGTCATGGCTCAGATAATATTATCATGTTTATCCAACAATTACATAAAAAGTCTTTCATAGTTATATTTGAGGGCAAAGGCTTGGCCATTCATTTCTGATCTGAAGATCAGAAAGCAGATACCTTGAAGGATTCTGTTAACACATTCTCTTGGCAACTCTAATTATTCGTTTACTTTTCCTACCTTGATTAATGTCTTCTAGGAAAACAATAGTGTTTTCGAAAGTTTGTACAAATATACTTCCATTTAATTTTGCATGAAGACTCAGTCTGTCTCCATATTGCCAGTCAAAGCATAAAGGTATTTTATTTTATTTTATTTTATTTATTTTTAGAGAGAGGGGAAGGGAGGGAGAAAGAGAAGGAAAGCAATATCGTTGTGTGGTTGCCTCTCATGCACCCCGCAATGGGGACCTGGCTTGCACCCAGGCATGTGCCCTGACTGGGAATTAAACCAGCAACCCTTTAGTTCTCAGGCCAGCACTCAATCCACTACACCAGCCAGGGCCTCAAAACATACAGTTTTATTTAAACCTCCAAAGTAATATCCTTCATGGCAAACCCTCTTTAATGTGTTGACCTTTTAAAATCACTGATCTCACAGTCTACCAGCAGAACTTTTCAGCTTTCGATTAATTGTGGTTTAAGGCAGAAGACCTTACTTTTTTCTTATCTCTTCCTTTTTTTTGCCTGCCCTCAATTTTGTGTGAATGTGCGCACTCAATAATCTACCATATAAATACCACAGAAGACCTTGTTCTCCTGAAAGCAGCACCCTAGCATCCAGACTTGCCAGCACAAAGCTGCCACTGTCAGCTGACATGTTATTAAGTAAAACAGTGAGTTTGCATTAGCACATTCCTTTTGTTGCACTTTTTAAATGCAGCCAGGTTTAATTTAAATAGGTTTATCTTACTGACTTTTAACTTAGCTCTATGTTCAGGCTGAACTTGATCTTAAAATGCTCTTTATCAAGTAAAGTTTGTGCCCCTTGAAAAGTTTATGATTGAAAAGTTTATTCAAATGATTAGGTGCTCAGTGCAAAGAAGGGTGCTCCTCCCAGTGGAAAGCAGTAGCCAGATTGCCTACAAAGATAGACAGGAAATTTTGGCATCAGAATTGGGAGGAGAAAGAAAGAACATATGTGAAGGATTGGAATATGTTCAAGACAAGAATTTAAAAGGAAAGGGGCGTAGAATTCTTGGAATGATGTACAGAAAAGCTTACCAGAGGACAATGACTGTATCCAAGCCTTCCTATTTGCCCCATTTGCGTCATGGAAGCCATGCTCATCACACTTACTGTTGATATTTGTGGATTATTGTGGATGTTTGTGATCAAGCCAGCAGAGGGAGATTAGTGAGAATTTCAGATAAACCCGTGTCAGGTCGTTTTAATGATTCGCCAAGAATGGCTCAGGCCTGGCACCGGAGTTCATCATACTTGTTTGCCAGTTTGGGCCAAATGTATTTGGAGTATTTGAGAAGATGTCCCTAAAATGTGATATTTGGACATCTGCATTTAAAATGAGCTAAGTTTTAGAATAAAAAAAATATATGTAATCCTACATTTCACTTTCCCTCATACCTCTAGTTCCATATGACATTTCCCATGACATAAGTAAAAGTCTAGAAAAGCAGGTCTGGAGTAGAATACAATAATTAAATGGCCATGTCTGTATAGCTAAACTGAAGTTGAAAAACATGGCATAACTCAGGTCAGATTTACCAGGAAGAATTGCTCTTTCTTTTCTTTCCCTCCCTCCCAGTTTATTTACCTATTTATCATTTCTGTTGTGGGATTATGTCTTTTCAGAGCCAGTGTTAAATCTTTAGGAAGAACTGTTTTAAGTTCTACCAATAATACTTTCCAACGAAGGCCAAACCTAGCATTTCCATGGCTAGTAGTACAATATAGGTTATAGGAAGAGAGAATCTCATTAATTAGGCTATATGCCCCTTGAAGATTCATAAATCAAATTAACCCCCCCGAATTGGACTCTGCAGTCTGAGCTTTTGGCTTCTAGTTTCATAGAGCTAGATTATTAGACAAATGCCATGTTTCTTTTCTTATTGCAGATCTGTTATGTTATTGGTCTAAAAAATATGCTGGGGTCTTAAAGGATTTTAGCAAGATTTTGGCAGGCAGAGACTAGATAGGGGACCACATTTCCATCAGAGGGAATGTCACAAGCAAGGAAAGGACAGCCGTAGAAAAGCTAGAGCAAGCTCTGAGAGTTGTAAGGAAGACCCTGTTCCACTCATTTGTGGTGCAGGAGGAAAATATGTAGTTGGATTTAGAGAGGGAGGCAGATAGGATCGTATTGGTTTTTATTTCATCAATACTGGGGAGACACAGAGTAGAAACTTAAGGTGATTGAAATTATGCTTTCAGATCATTCTGGCCTTGTTGTGCATGATGAATGTAAGATACCTGTAAATCTAGATCATAGACAAGTTATGAAAAAGCATGTAGTTCAGACCAGAAGTGATTTTGGCCTAAAGTAGATGCTTGTGGGAGGCATTAGAGATTAATAGAATCTATAGAATTGAACAACAGGTTTTAAGGAAATGGGGTTGAATTGAGATTTCTAGCCATTAGCATTAAAAAGGGGCACCCTTAGTAAAAAAGGGAAATCAGAAGCAATTGGGAGAGTAGGGTGGGTATGAGGGAGATAAAGATGATGTTTTAATGAACATTCAATCTGTCTTTTATTTGGTGACTAAGAGACTTAGGTTTGATTATATATTTTATATTTGAGAAATATATCTGGGGGTTTGAGGCTAGACTAGAACAATACTATATTGTTTACATGTCTCATATAAACTTATGTTTGGATGGAAATTTGGGGGGAAGTTGGAATTATTAGGTGGAAGAAATTTTGGTTTTTAGCAGGGCTTTTAAAATTTTGTTTGTATTTTTATGGACTTCCTTTATTCAATAACCTTCTCTATAAATTGCACTTTAGACTATCGCAGAACACAAATAATATGAAAAGCAAATTTGATTTTAACATGAAGATGAGATCTGTGGTTTCTGTCCAAGATGATTATTGAAACATTAAGTAATTCTCTGTAATGTACCTGGATGTACATTTCAAGCATCATTTTGAAATGATTTCTAAAGGCTTTGAAAGTATAATATTTTCACTTCTACATTTCCTACATATCTGTTTTACTGTTTTGATTCTCTCCTTTTTTGTTTGACAGTTTCATTGCAAAAAAAAAACAACAAAAGATCATCATGAGTATATAATGCTTTTGTCATACATGTCATTGTCATTGAGTAGTTATTGGTGCTGGGTTCGTGGACTATGAGGCAATCTTGGCTAGAAGACTTTTTCAGTGAATAGTGAGCTTGTTCAAGAGTGGAACCAGGCTTGAACTTTACAGTAAGATTCACTGAGATACCTTAGGATCTAAATATGCTTATCTGGAAACTTAAATGTTATTTTAAAATAACATTTATTAGTATCTTTGCTTTTTGTTTTGATTATTGGAAACCCTGATGTCTCAGAGAACCACAAAAACATATTAATGTAATAAAAACACAGCTGAGTATCTTAAGATATTTTTTCTTTAATAAAAGATTAAGAGATAGTCTGAATTATAACTATGAAATATCCATTTAGCAAACATTTATTAATCTTTTGACATGTGCCAGGCATAGAACTAGGCACTGGAAATAGAAAGATCAGTGAGTTATGGACAGTCCTTGCTATCAACAAAGTGCAGACATATGGAAAAAAGGGCAATAAAGTCTTTATTCAAGGAGGCATCTAAAAAGAGAATGATTATGTTTGAGGATGTGCCTGAGAAGCAGTGTCTGCTTCTTCACTTCCCATCCTCTCTCAGCCCACACCAGTTGTCTCCACCATGCCCCTGAGACTGCAACTGACTGGGTCCCTTGTTACTAAGTCCAGATGTCATCTTTCTGTACCTGTTTTACCTGACCTCAGCAGCATTTTGTCCTGTTGACCACTCCCTCCTGTTAGAAACACTATCTTGATTTTCCTCCTGCCTCCCTGTCCATTCTTTCACAGTCTTTTCTGCTGACTAGCCTCTGCCTCACTAGACTCTGAATGCTAGCGGTCCTAGCTCCATTCTTTTTTCTCTTCACCTTAGGTGAGCTCATCTAGTCATGTGGATTTAAATGCCATCTATATGTTAATGATTTCCAAATATTATCTCCACTCTGACCTTCTGACCTTCCTCCAACTCCAAGCATTTACTTTCAACACCTTATCTCCTTATCATAGTTTAGTAGGTATCTCAGACTTAACAGATCCAAACGCAATTCTTTTTTTTTTTTTAATTTTATTTTAGGTGGGGGTGAGGTGGAGAGGGAGAGAGAGAAAGAGAAAGAAATAGAAACATTGATCTGTTGTTCTACACATTTATGCATTTATTGGTTGATTCTTGTATGCGCCCTGACCAAACCTCAAACCCACAACCTTGGTGTATCGAGCAATACTGTAACCAACTGAGCTATTCCACTAGGGCCCAAATATAATTCATGATTTTACTCCTCAATCTTTTATTTTCCTGAGTTCCCATTTTAATTGGTGGGATCAAGTAGTAATCCTTAATTTGTCTCCTCTTTTTCTCACTTCTTTGATCCATCCTTCAGTCCTGTCAGTCTTCAGCCATCTAAAGTCTAACTCCGTCAATCATCATCACTCCAGTCCCAGCCATCATCTCTCTTGAAGACTGCTGCCACTCACTTCCAGCTAGCCCTCAAGCTTCCATTCTTCCCCCCATAATTGATTCTCCACACAACCAGAGTAATCCTTTTAAAACATTAAGTAGGATCATGTAGTTTCCTGATTTCAGGCTTTCTAATAGCTCGCTTGTAAAAGTGTTTTTGATGCTTCATTTTAGCAACTTTTAGCATTTTTAAAAATAATCTTCGTCTTTCAATCCAAGTTTATTGTACAGCTCATCTTATACTTCTGCTCTAGAGATTATGATCCCCGGGAATAAGTCTGCATTTACATTTACAGTCGGATTTGACATGTGAGCTTGTTACACAGTTATAAAGCCCACATAAAGCTCTCTTGGAAAAAAATGATAGGATGCTTCAAGTATCGTTGGTTTGAAAGCTGGTTCACAGTAACTAACTTTTTAGCTGGTTGTTCAGTTTAGATTTTTGCCTTTCATGTTACTTTAAGAGCTATTTGAAATAGATTTAAGACAACAATAATGTTTTTTAAAATTTGGCCTGCATCACTACAGTTTTCCAGAAACTATCTTTCAAAATGAGGATTGTGTTAAATAGATTAGGTTTTTGACCTCTTCTCCCTACTGTTTTGGTAATCCCTTTTACATTTCACTCTTTTCTATGCTATAATGACCAGAAAGAAATTATTCTTTATTCCATATGCTATTTAACCTGCTTCTTCTAAATCTGCAGAGGAGTTTCTCCTATGAGTAAGATTAGATTGGCGAACAAAACAAAATACTAGATGTTCTGAAGCTTAATGACTCTTTTTTTTTTTTTTGGTGTCTAATAAAAGATTGGGGACAGAGAAGGAGATCCACTTTATTAAGGCAGCTTTGGATTATCTCTAAATTTTACATTCATGCTGTCATTCTAAACATTACCAGTGTATGACAAGAGCTGAGTACATTTGCTTTCTTCGAGATCAACAATCCAATTTCCTGTGCAGTTTCCTGCTTTAGCTCCAATTTTTTTTCTTTCTCTTCTCTCCCTGACTAAATGTTTTTTTACTTACAGTGGTCAAAATATAATAATTAAATAGTCTTTGGTTCCTCTATCAGGATAGGTTTTAAAGAGCAGAATAAAATGACTTTTTAAATTAAAAAAATCATAACCACAAGTTATTAAAATGGTATAGTATCTGTTTTAGGAAAGAAATATGGTCTATTTTATACAAATTTTATCCCAGGGAAATAAATACTTTTTACTATTTACTTGCACAAGTGAAAACGAATTCAAGTGTCTGATATTTCCTTAAGCTTAAAGTACAATAAAAATCAAAATAAGTGATTCCCCCCAAAACTCTCAGTTTTTATCAGTTATTAATCTTTTGCTTTCAGATATTTCACATTCTATATAACTATTTTAAGGAGGGGCAGGAGAGGCTTGCTGTATAAAGCGTGGGTAAGAACATAGTTCTTAAAGTGACACCGGCCAGGGTTTGAGTCCCAGGTAATTTATTACCTATATAATTTTAGGTAATTCATAGGATTTACCCAAGAAGCAGAAATAATAGTATCTATCCCATAAGGGTGTTCTGATAATTCCCAGAGGTGATAGTAAAAGTGATAGTACCTGACACATTTTAAGCACTAAATAAATAGTGACTAGGTAGCTATAATGTTTCTTAAAATAATCCCACTTAAAGCAATCACCATTATAGAGTTTGCTAGTTTGGGCAAAATTCCAAAATTTTATTTGACTTTGGAATTTATTTTAGCACTGTACCATAATGTATAACACAGCTTAGGTATTCAGATAAATATCAAGTGTTTAATAAGTGCTTGTTGGTTGATTTTAAATAATTCAAGAATTCTTAAATTAAGTAATTCAAGAATAATTCAAGAATTAATTTTGAGTTAAGCCAACCTTCCATAGTGGGTTCAGAGGGAAGTGGAAGGTATTCCAAGTACATCTCTAACCTTAGGGAATAAAGTCAGAAAAATTTCTATAATGCGTTTCTTAGAGAAATCACTTTTTTAGGCCAAGAATGCTATTATGTTTGTATATCACAAAAACATGGTGGCTGATGGAGTGCAAGTAATCATAGATTTAATTTGTCTATGTGTATAAATAATATGTAACAGTCAAGAGATGGTTTTAACAACTTTTATAGGGTAACTTTCTTCAAGTCCAAAGAACCATGAGCTTTGCTTCTTCTCTCTCTCAAAGATTTATGTCAGAAATTAAGATTACACATAAAATTAAGATTATTTAGTAAATTACATACTACTTTCATAGTTCTGATATAGTCCCTGAAAATCACAAGGAATAGTCCCTGAAAATAGGTGGACATAAAACAGTTTTTGTTGCAGTAGAATTGGCTTGTAACAGCAGGTGTCAAGAGTATAATCAAACTTTTGAGCAGGTTAGTATTGCCTGCACTCTTGTTCTAGCTTTAAGAATGCCCTACATTTTCTAAGAGATGTAGAAGGTTAATGACTCTTTTTTTTTTTTTTGGTGTCTAATAAAAGATTGGGGACAGAGAAGGAGATCCACTTTATTAAGGCAGCTTTGGATTATCTCTAAATTTTACATTCATGCTGTCATTCTAAACATTACCAGTGTATGACAAGAGCTGAGTACATTTGCTTTCTTCGAGATCAACAATCCAATTTCCTGTGCAGTTTCCTGCTTTAGCTCCAATTTTTTTTCTTTCTCTTCTCTCCCTGACTAAATGTTTTTTTACTTACAGTGGTCAAAATATAATAATTAAATAGTTGTTTATAGCTACCTAGTCACTATTTATTTAGTGCTTAAAATGTGTCAGGTACTATCACTTTTACTATCACCTCTGGGAATTATCAGAACACCCTTATGGGATAGATACTATTATTTCTGCTTCTTGGGTAAATCCTATGAATTACCTAAAATTATATAGGTAATAAGGAGCTTATTATTCAAGGAGCTCTAAAAACAGTGAAAGGACTGAGAACAGACTTTTAACTGCAAAACATCACCGTTATCAGGTTGTTGAAGCATTTGTCAAAAGGAGTTTCCCTAGCTAGTTTCAGTCTGCATTGTTTCTTGGTTGAATGAAGATACCAGATCACAATCTTACTTAGATTATAGCTTAACTTCTATTCATTTAAATGCTAGAGTTACTTGATTTTTAAAAGAGTTACTTGGTATAAATATTTAATTAAAGCTGAAAATCAAAAGCTGAAGCCCTATTGAAATTCTTTTGTAATGGGAATGTACTTAGTGAGTTAAACATTATTTTAAAACATGCCATATCATATTTGACCACCTATAATTACATGATCTTTTAAAACTGCACTTAAAAAATATACAATGGGTTCAGGTCATGTTTGTGTGGTTGAATTTAGGCTTAAAAACATTTAGGTAAAAAAACTAACATGCTTAAATCAGTTGCTTATAATAGCATTGACTTTTAGAACTTTTTCCTGGTAGCTATCCCATTAATACAGTGGTCAGATGCATAAGTGCTATAGACTTCTAGCTGCCTTTTGCATTTTTAAAAAACATTTAAGAACTATAGCCTAGTAACATCTTATCAAAAATTGGGAGTAAAATCAGTGAAGCATTTAAGGTTCTCTTATGTATTTTTCTCTTCTAGGTTGTCAGATATCTTATAGGAGTTTCTCAGTAACCTTGCTCTTAGTTTGTTTAATTTGGATAAGCACCCACAATTATTCCATAGATGAGGGTTTTATTATTTTTATTAATTACAATGATAGCACAATATTTATATATGTTCCTTTATTATACATCATCCTTATAGCAAAAAACGGAAAAAAAACCTTTTTTTAAATCAGAATCTGAACTTTTTTCTTCAGAAACAAAAATGCCAGATGAACTGAGTGAGCATTTAAGGGCTTTTAAATGTTCAGCACTACAAGGAAACCTGTTTTAGAGGCAAGAAAAAGACAGCATTCTATTTGGGATTCAGATGGCTAGATTTGAGGTCCAGCTCTACTGATCACTACCTTGATGATCCTAAGCAACACACCTTACCTTACTGGAGACTTGTATATCTCCCCCTTTGAAATGGGGAATAATGAGGCCTTCTTACCACCCGGGGCTGGTTTTAGGAGGCTCACTTGAGACAATGGGTATAAAAATGCTCTGTGCATTACAAAACTATATAAAGCAATAGACATAAGCATATGAGGAGGTTAGGTTTTAAATTCAAGTGATGAGGCAAAAAACTGGATAAAGTCAAAATTATTTTGAAGGTTTCTAAATTGATATAAAGCCTAGTTGTACTGTTTTGTCTATATGACCCTGAATAGTAATCTGTAAGGTACCATATTTTTCGAACCATAAGACGCACCTAGGTTTTAGAGGAGAAAATAGGAAGAAAATTTTTGAAGCAAAAAATGTGCTAAAATATTTAATAACATAAATAACATAATATTTCACCAATGTAAATGTACAGAACTCAACAGCAGCATTAACAACCATTATTCCTCCCAAATTTGGGGCAGGGAAGTGAGTCTTATAGTCCAAAAATACGATATATAATATGTAAAGTGTATACTGCATATATAAAAAGAACATGGCCAACTAATTTTATAATACTTTTTTTAGCTGAGCATAATGTTGATAAATACTTGTTAAATATGTGTTAGAATCCTCTATATCCTAACAACCAGGAGTAAGACAACCTATGAAAAAATACAACCCCAATATAGCTGAATCGTAGACTCAGGCATCTGGAAAAACAACAGCTGACAGGAGTTAACTCAAAGTGAGTGAGCATAGGTCAGAATTGGCAAAATGGTGGCAGCAGTGTTTTGTTTGGCCTGAAAAAGGTTTAACTTTAAAAATCTGAATCCCTTCTAGGTTGGACATTCATTCTGTAGGTATTCGCCACTCTTTGTTGCTTTATACCTTCTCTCTCACATTTTACCTGCCTCGTGTCATTAAACACATTGCGTCTTTCATTCCTAATATATCCAAAGGAAGGCCTAGCCAAGGAAATGAATCTTAAACTTGAATGTTAAGTGGGTGATTATCATGGATTGGCAAAATATGTTTGGAAAGGCATGCCAGTTTAGAGGAAGTGGAAGATTAAATTAGTTAGTCCTGTAGATGGTGGGTCTGTTTTCTCTGAGGAGGAGTTTGCTTTGATTTGATGAAACCACTGTAGGCTGTGTAACTTACTGAGAGTGTTGTCTGAGAGAGCTTCTGCTAGCTATTTGAAAAATGAGCAACATTTGGAAGGAATTGAAGGAAGGGAGGAAGGCCTTTATTTAGGTGCTTGGCGATAAGGGCCTGAAGTTGGCCAAGGTTTTCAAAGTAGACACTAAGAGCTTAATTTGAGAAGCTTTGGGGCTGACTGGCCTGAGATGATGATGGAGCCCTGGAGCCACCTTTGCTTCATTTTTCTTTGGTGCCTGGTATTCATGCCTTCAGCACAATTTTATCATTCTTCCTGGGGAATATTTGCTCATTCCACCAACTCTTGTTTGCTCCAGATGAAGTCATACTAATCCAGGCCCTTATCACCAGAGTGCTTCTTAGTAAAGCATCCCCTGGAGCTGATCTCTAATCCTTTCCCCTAGCCCCAGCCCCTCCAACTCCATCGTACACGTGACTGAAAGAGCTACTTTCCCTGGAAAACTTCTTTCAGCAACTCACTTCCTTATTCCAAAAATTAGAAGAGCCTCCAATTGTTTATCATGACAAAGGCCCTGCCTAAAGGGGTAATGGAGAAGATTAGCGTAGGATTATTTCACTGGGCGATAAACCTTTTGAAATTCCACAAGTCTGAAATTTAAATTACTGTCCTATTTATTCTCTAATGGATGCAAGCTAAAACTGAAGACAAATTTTGAGCCCAAGGAAAGATGAGACAGGGTTTTCCAGGTCCAATTCTGATTCTTTGTGTAGTGTTTCAAGTTTGAAAGAACTCCACACAGAGACACTTGCCCTCTGCCCACATAGTACCCGTTTCAGTCTCCTTTCTTTTTTTGTTCAGGTAGAGCAATTTCTCTCCCTGGAGTTCGTCTTTTCTAAATTGCTATCCAAGATCCACCTTTTCCACAAGATCTTTGGCTTTTCTAGTATCTCTTCTAACCCATACAGTTCTCTCTTCGAGAGTCCTTACTACACCTAATAAGTAGTAATAATACTACTTATTAATACTAATTTAATAAGTAGTAATAATACTACTTATTAATACTAATTTAATAAGTAGTATTAAAGTAGCCTCATATTTAATAATTCTCTAATGTTCCCCAACTAAAATGTGAACTGTCTCACATGAAGTAATAGGTTCCCACACTCTTGAATCTCCCATACGGATGTGGGTGGAGCACTAGGTAAACAGGTAGAAGAAAAGCAGCATGACAAAGGGGCAGGTGCTGGTAGACATAACTATATTATCTCTGGATTCGGAATTCTGTGATTCTAGTGACCTGCAGTTGACTAATAGAATACGGTGGGAGTTGGGGGAGAGATTATAAATTAAGTTTAAGGTTGTAAGCCTGGAGAACCAAAAAAATAGAAGTACCCTTGACAAAAGTGTAGGAAAGAGGTGCCAGTTTGGAGGGTGAGGTGGGGTGGTTTAATGTTTGCCAGTTCTGCTGGCATTGAGTTTCTAATGCATAATATTTTAGGCGTTGACTTATAAGTAGCAAGTTGTGGACAGATCTTAGTTGAGAAATAATAGAAAAGAGATGCAGAGTCATCACCAAACAGACCAGGTGAGCCTCCAGGCAGGAGTGGATCTACAACAGAAAGAGGCAAGAGAGGGAAGGGTATTAGCTTTTGAAATGAAAGGCATGATCTAAGAGCTAGGAGGGCTGGTGTCTGTAAGGGTAAGGGAAGCAGCAATATCCGGTAGACAAATGAGCAATTTAAAACTTGAGAAAAGTTAGCATTTGTTTGACTAGGAAGAATAGATGAACTTAATAGAGAATTTCAGATTTCAGTGGTGTGCTTGAAGACAACTTCTGATTGCAACTAGTAAGTAAGGGAGGAAAGTATAACCAGCCTTAGAGATGTTGTTCACTGTGGTTTGAAGGGGGAGTCAGGAAGTGGGGGTGATGGAATATTGTGAAAACTGGAGCCTGGACCTGTGCTACCCAAATTGTATGGCCCCCTTAAGAGGTGAGGCTCCCCTGGGCTTCTGCAGGCACACTGTCATTACTTCAAGAAGTTTAGCTATGGAAGGTAGGGTAGGTTTTCTCCATGTAAGGAAATCCTAGCATTAATTTATATTCTATATTTTCATAAAAGACTATGAATAAGAATAAATCGCTACTGAAAATTATTTTTAAATTTTAATCACCTTTTTGTCTTCCCATTTTAAAAAACCCACTTCTCGCACACCAAGGAATGAATTCATTAAGTCTAAAGTTAAATGATCATATTAGGGTGGTAAAACAAGGTAATAGTTTCTATTATAATGTTTTTTTCCAAGATGTTTATCCCTTTATAAAAATAATAATAGAGTAGTTAATGCTACCATGTGATTTTATATTCAGATGACCTGTCTTTAAGAATTCATCCTTTTCTTCTTTCTCTTTAGTTTATTTTAATCCTGATTAATAAACTTTTAAATATGCAGAAAAATTTTGGAAAGTAACTGAAAGTAGTAGGTAATGTGTAATGCAGTGGTGGAGGTAGGGCACATGGGTGCCTGCTTTTCTGTGTTTCGTTAGAGATCCAGATGAGACCAGAAACGCGGTTTCTGTTTTTTGTGCATTGGGTTTGGATATAAGGGTGTGAAGAATAGTTTACAGGCTGATGTGTTATTATTAAATGTTACCCAAATCTGATTTTCCTGTGAATTTCTGTTCACAATTTGGAAAACCATTCCCATAGAAAAACATACTGGTGACTTTAGACAGGAAATCATTCCTGAGACTATGGTTGATATTTATAATTATAGCTTTTTAAAAAATATTAAAGCTATGAGAGCTCTTAATAAAACAAAGTATTTTTCTAAAATTACAGTATTCTCCTAGGAAAAATCTTGTGAGAAAAATGGGTAACCTGTTTTACCCTTAACTAAAAAACCAATCTCTGGTAAAATGTGAGAAAATGGAAATCATAGTTAAGCCTTAAATACTTTAATTTCATATTTCTTTAATTTTAAGTCTTTAATTTTATATTTATGCTATCCTGTTAGGGTTTTGCAAAGTTCCTCCAATGATCTTTCCCTCTCCCTACCTTTTTTTTCCTCAGTCATAATCTGATTGAGTACATAGTGATTTGAAATTAGGTATTCAAGGAGATTTTAACCTCAAAGGTTTTTGGGGGGCTTTGGGGGGAGGAGGGTTGTTTTTGTTTTTTGTTTTTTTCCTTTCACCATGATAAAATTCAGGTACAAGATAACTTTGTATTATCTTATTTTTTTAATTTTTTTAAAAAATTTATCATAAGATCATCTAGGTTTCAAGTGTACATTTCTATGATACAAGATCTGTATATTGCACTGTGAGGCCACCACCCAAAGTCAAACCATCTTCTGTCTTTTAAAAGCATATGAAGAAACTAAGTAAGAGTATTTTTTTCAAAGTGAAATGGAATTAGTATACTAATTATATTTTTGCCAAATTGTATTGGTCATTTTCAAACACCCGATTAGCCACACTGCCAAAAGATGCCTTTGGTTGTATGATTCAGAGAAATGTCAACAGTCCAATACTGTTCATCAAGACATCTTAATACAATAACATGTGAGCCTAAATATATAATGAAAAGGTATTTTTACAGTATAGCACTGATCAAATGTACAGATTTAAAGCTTAAACATTTAATTCTGTGTCACAGTAATCAAGTTTGACCTGTTTTATTCTTATGTTTCTTTTAACAGAATTTAATCCGTTTTCGACCTTCCATTCAGTTCCAAGGGCTTCAAGGGGTGAGTACTCATTGATTTAATAAGAAAATCTGTTATTCTCACGCACGATTATATTTAAAATTATTAAAATTGGTTTTCACCTGTGCACCTTAATATAATCACTCATATTTTGTGAACTTTCTGACTAAATATAAATTTCTGATAACTTTAAGACACTTGAATTATCTTCTTTTCTTGATTTATTTAAAAATAAGTTAGATATACTTATTGACAGTGGTTTGTTCCAAATTATGGGTAATTTTATTTTTTAACCATTTTATTAAAGTGAAGCATGCAACAAAGTATTATAAAAATGTTTTATTTACCACAATTAAGTCATAAGGAATTACTGATTTCAGGCAAGTTCTGATTGTTTTCAGTAACAACTATTCTATTCAATTTTTTTTTATTGTACATACTAGGAAATGAAATGTATAAATAGAAAATTGAGTTTTTCCAATATACAGAATAAATAAAGGATTCTATTTTATTGCTGCATTTAAAAACATAAGAAACTCCTAATCAAATGCACCTATGAGTTTTGTATTTATAATACATGACAAACTTCACAGTAGTGTCAGTATTTAATTATTATTATTAATATTTAATGTTAATAAATAAACTTAGTCATTCTTTTACCTAAATTAATAATGCATTTCTGAATTTGTCTCTATATACTGACTGTAGTATGGAGAGTTAGAATATCTGTAAATAGATTTTAGAGCTGTATAGAAAAGGCAAGTTGGGGGCAGATTATATTTCTGGTTACTATAAATCTACATACTTGTGATTTTTTTATCATGTTACAAAATGCAAAAATTCAATGCAAATAAATAAAATGTTTCTAAAATTTATAACTTGAAAGTATTTCAAGAGTCAAGAGATTAATTATCTCATTCAACACCAATTAGGGGTACTTTTAAATCTGTGCAACGCTAAATTGAAGATGTTTGTGTGTGGGTGTCAGAGCTTTTCTACATGATAGCTTTATAAGGAAGTCCTTTTTTCCTCCTCCACTTACTGAGTGTTTACAAAGGGATCCTAATTGGAACAAGAGTCCCCTGAATTTTGTTTTATAGCTTTTTTGGTAGTCTTTAGCACATGCTGATTCTACTTTGGAAGTGCTAGTTTCAGTTGTTTACTTACGGCTTCTTGAGTTTTCTGGAAAAGTTTAATGGCATTAGTAATATCTGAAGGAATGTTCCAGAGGCAGGCTTGAATCCATGTGCCGGGAGGGCTCCATGGATTCAGTAAAGGGTTATGTCAACGTGAGAAATGTCCAAACCTGTAAGAATTTTTATGAGTTTATTTGAGCCAAAAAGATTGAGAAAATGCTCCAGAAAATGCCCGCTTTAACCCTTATTTACACATCAGAATCAAAGGGGAAGATTCAAAAGGGTTATATGAAATCCATTGGTGGTAGATTAGGGAGGCAGGAGAAAGCAAAGATGGGAAATCGCTGTGACTGGGTAAAAAGTGAAACAAATGGACATTTCTTTTACATAGGTGAGTTATAGACAGTTACCAGTTAACAACGCGATAACCATAACAATGACAGGCTCTGTGGTCTTCTGCTCAGGTGGGAGATTGTGCCTTGAGGGGTCTGGAAAATGGAAATTATTGGTAGATGCAAAGACAATAGATAAACTCAATTAAGGTAAAGATTGACCTTTGTCAAGAAAGATGCTGGTTTATGACATGGCTACACACCACAACGCACTTTTAGCTAGAAAGTTTTTATTCACACCATCCTATGTGGTTACTTTAGGTCTCAGAGTTTGTAAGGTCCACATGCAGGCCTCCTCTGTGCTTGTCAGGCTTGGAATGTGGCCCTTTTTTCCATCTAGAGTTATCAGGGAGGAGAGGGCACGACCTAGGAGAGAAGAGTAAGTAAGGCTTGAGCTGCTTTCCCCTCACCAGCAGCTGTCACTTTGTTTGGGGTCTGCTTCTTCCCTTGATTCTCTCTCCCAGTTGGGATGTGGAGGCCAGGAAAATGGAATTGAAGAATGTTTTTTCAGGGCTACCAGGTTAAATTGAATAATGAGAAACTGACATGTATAGGCTTCTGAACTCTTGATTCCTGCAGAATGCACCTTTTATCAGTGTTAAGAAATACGGTTTTCTCTGGCATACCTGTTGCCCCTGGGCACCATTTCAAAGCAGGCAGTTTATATTTGAAACCTTGGACACCCTTTTCTGAATTCTCCTACCTACTTCCCCCAAGCTTTTCTGTCTCATGTGTGCCAGCTTCCCTGGTTTATCTTTGCAAGCTCTATTGTCCTTTCCTACTCCATCCTCTCCTGAATATGGTTCACTGATAAAAGTAACTTAGATATAAATGACTGATAGGTTTAAATCTTAATAGGAGTTTGAATTTTAATAAATAAGCCTTTTAAACCAAAATGAGTGGTTATTGAATTGGTAGAGTAGAATGTGTAGAGGTGGGCAGGGAGGAAGCTGCAGACTGACAACTGTGGGATACCTGGCCCTCCCTTGTTTGTTCTGGGTTCTGTCTCCTTGACCCCCTCCACCCCGACTGTTGTCCCCTTTTTATTATTCGACTGGGAACAAAATATATGGACTCAGCATTGTTTCAGAGCCTGCAGCTGCATTCCATCCACCCCTCCCCCCTCTCTTTGCCCAGCTTTCACCAGCCCTTTGGGACTTAGTAAAAACAAAGAGTCATTACAGGGGAAAGAGTGGGTTGGCACAGCCTACAGGGAATACACAGGGCCACAAATGTGAGGGTCTTCTGTACAGTGCTCCTCTGTTTTTCTAGAGAGGCATGATAATTTAACATTGCCTGTGCTGATTGCTTTAGAAACCCTTAAGTATACTTACAGTTTTCCTATGTGGAAATGTTTAGGACTTTAAAATGGAAGGTTTAAATTTAGATTTCCCACAAAATACACTTTTTCTTAATGAGAAATTTTAGTAGTCTTTCAATACAGTGTTTCAGAAACTGAAAGTTTTCCTAGAAGGATTTGGCAAATCTAACAAATATACAGTTTCTTCATCAAATGTGATTGAAAATACACAACTATCATGATAATGTCATATATAGGCATATTTGAAGCATAGAAGTATTGTTAAAATATCATTTTAACAGTGAACATTTAGTGTTAAAAATACATCCGGTTGCACTGATGCCGAGCACTTCATGGTTGTGCTGTTCCTTGTTACTAATTATAGAATTTTCCCCTCAGTAATTAATGTCTTTAGAAGGTCAGAATTTGGCAGGTTAACTTTTAAGGATATTTACTTTTGTGCCTGAACATGTTCTCTTAGGTTGAAATTTTCTTCTAAATAAATGCAGACTATAAAATTAAACAAATTATAGCAGTATGCTGTTAAAGAGTAAAAATTCGGAGAATCATTGATTACCTGGATTTTTATCATTGCAGTTGGGCAAGAGTTTTTATAGCATAACAATCGTAAATTTGTCTTTGAAAATTTATTTCACCCCTTTCCTTTAAGGAAGAGGGTGCTCAGGAATTGGGATGTCATTGAAGGCATTTTATGGATTCAGAAAGAGGAGGAAATGTCTGTAGGAGTAGTTGATTGTGATTTCTGAACTCATGAATATCAGGAGCTACATAAATCAGCCAAAAATGCATTATTGATTTCTTTGAAGAGTATGGATCAACTAATTATCCTGTAGTGCTCATTAACTAAAGGTTTGGCTAGGATTATACATTTCTATGGGTCATCTTAATGAACAGAAGAGATATCTGGTAAGATTCACATGAGCTACAATATTCAAGTGTTCAAGTTATAGCATTCAGAGGTGTGTATGGGTATAATGCACCCAGTTTCCAAAAGGTGCATCTTTATTGTTAGGTAAACTTTATACAAATCAGAAGAGTTGGCACTTCTATTCTAACTGAAATATACTGAAAACATGGCAGGTGAAATATTTCCCAAAAAGTATGTTCCAGTGCAGTTTAAAAATGGAACCCTGTATTTTTATGTTCATTGAAAATTTATTGTCTAAAGACACAGATGATGGGGGCAGAGCTGTAACTACACTCTGGGTCTCCATACCACCAGGATAAAGTTCTCCCCACTATGGCTGCATGGCTTTAAAAGAAGAGGTGCTGTAAGCAAGTTAACTCACTATTTTAAAGTAATGGCAGTTGTAACTAATGCAGAACTACTAACATAATTATTTCTCATAATAAATTGTTACCAGTGGTTGTGCTAATAGTTTTATTGTTCTTCTTGTTCCTTATTTATTGCACATTCTTTTAGTGCCTTACCAGTTCATCTACTTTGCTCAGTGTTTAGTGTGCAAATATGCTGGGATGGATGAGACATGGGCTCGACCCTCAGTGCATCTAGTGTGACAAACAAACATATGCACACTAATACTCAGAAAAGAATTAATAACATAAAGCTTATCCAGAAACCTCCACTGGAAACTTCTGTAGCAGGGGTGTCAAACTCATTTTCACCAGGGGGCCACATCAGCCTGACAGTTGCCTTTAAAGGGCTGAAATAATTTTAGGACTGTATAAATGTAACTACTCTTTAACTGTTAAGGTGTTGAAATTACATTCAGCCCTTTGAAGGCAACTGTGAGGCTGATGTGGCCTCCAGTGAAAATGAGTTTGACGCCCCTGTTCTATAGAAATGGGACTGTCAGGAACAAGGCTTATGTGTATATTTCCAATGGATAAGAATTAGCGTTTGAAACAAAGGTTTCAGTGGATGCAAAACATTATGTCCTAGCAGTAGGTATGTAAAATTACAAAAGGCCTATTAAAATCTATGTAAACACACGTACACAAAAAGGTGTATTTGTGGTGTATTTATAATTCATATAAAATCTGAAATGACAAGGTTTTTTACAGAAACTAAGGGCCACATCTGCAGAATGGACTTGCTTGCAGCCTCAGGGACTCCTCTTTAGGGAATGATTGCTCCAGGGCAATGAGAAATAGTGTTAATTTTGTCACAGTAAATGGAATTCTAGACCCCAGTATTAACTCAGTATTTGTTATGAGAATGTTGTTCCAAAATTCTTTCTCATGTAATTGTTCACTTCAGACTCAGCAATCCCAGAGGCTTCAGAAAATAGAAGTTAGTTTTGCATTCATAATTTAGAAATTATTTTTAAGAAAAGGACTGAAGATAGAAAGTAATTTCTATAAGTACCATGTAGTGTACCTATAAAATAGTGAGCCACACACACTTTTCCAAGAATAAACAAGGAAGAGCCAACCTAAGAAGTTTTAAATGTGGATCTTTCTAAAAGGTGCAGTGACCTAAAGATTTAATCAGCATTTAACTACTAACTTTAAAGGCTTGAATAGTGCTATAAAACTCCTGCAGTAGAGTCATTAATTCTAAAGAACAGAGGTTGGATTTTTCTTCTCTTTTTTTTTTAACTTCCAAACTTAGCAACGCGTTTTGAAATTTTTTAATTGTTTATTTTCCTTTGGTGGGCTGGGGAGAGTGGTGGGCCTGAAAAACTAAATTATACAGTATTTGAAATTAGTAGGCAATTTCAGCCCACTGCAAATGCTTCCTGCAGATCCCCTTCTCTATCCTACTTGATACCTGGGAAGCAAAGATAACTTTCCGCTTAAAACAGCAGCAGGGATAAAAATAAATCCCCAACGCTGCCATTCCTTCTCAGATAATATGCCTGCACTCCGACTGCTTTCCCTGCTGCTTTTGGTTTGGCTAGTACCCTGGTTTTGCCAACAGTTGTGTTTAGTTAGTATGATCAAAGGCTGCTGACTAACAGCTACCTTCATACACCCTGCTCTGAATGTAATTAATACTAGAAGGATGTTAAAATTATATCCTTTTGTAATGGCAGTTCTGTTTTAATATTTTAAATACGTATTACAATGGCTGCCATGTGTAAATAACATTTTGATATTTGCATTGAATTATAACTCTTTAACCACATGTTAATTTACTAAGGCACTAATATAATAGTAAGTTGCCTAATTTGAAAGAAATAGTTAACTTTGATATATATCAAAGATTCTTTTATATATAATTTTATGTATAAAATATATAGCATGTACAATTATGCATGTATATATAAAATCTCATATTTGTCCAGGGGAATGGGCTGACACTCTGGAAACTCATATTATCTCAAACAGTAATTGAATCATAGTTTGAAGCTATTATAAATTGACCAACTTCTCTGTTTTATGTTGCCACATTCCTCTGCCTTCCTTTTCTTTCTGGATAAGAACTAGTTGCAGGGTTTCTCAGTAAGGAGATCAGGGAGCTAAATCCACCATCCATGTGTATCTTCACACCTCAGCCAAGCACTACTATAAGCACCAGTGACATAAAGGTAACCCAGTCCACCCCTGCCTTGGAAGAGTGCAAGATGATGGAGGTTAGGAGGGTGACTTTGTGTGTTTGTGGGATCTGTGGAAACTATTTCGAACTCCTCATTGACCACAGCCTCACACAAGCTCCAGTGTGGGCTACAGCAGATGAAGCCTCCCAAAACATGATCAGAAACAGGAGTTGAAGGTGAAGCCATTCTGCTCTGCCCTTCACCAAATTGTGGTCGTTTTGGAAAGCAGCAACTAGAACTGTTATTGAAATCTGCAGCTGCCACAAATACCATAAATTGCATTCTTAGCAGTGAGTTAAGCTTACTATCCTCATTCACTAAGCATTTATGAATACTCACTGTGTACCAGGCACCATGGTAGACAATGTATAGACAAGAGGTAAATAGGACCTTGAAATACCAGCTCTTATTTTTAACTAACACCATCTGCTTGTCAATAAAACCTGCTACTGATAGTTTTGATTTTTTGTTTCCCACCTAAAACTGGAACTTACAAAGTTTAGTCATCTATGTCATAGACATTGTCACTTTAGTAGCACTAATTTAAGCTTGAAAAATAATAATCTTTTTATCATTCTAAATACTTGTGGTTTTTATAGCTAAACCAGCCCTAAATTTGAATCATGAGCATTATTTAAATACCTTTTGACCTCTTACTATGTGTAAGGCCCTATCCTAGGCACACAAGATGAGTTAAAGTTAAAATTTAAAGCAGGAAAAATAATTTAGCAGAATATGTCCAAACCCAAGATCTTATTTCAAACAATATTTATCATATATGATATTGATTTCAAGTTGTTTTATTTTTTTAATATTTTATTTATTTATTTTTAGAAAGATGGAAAGGGAAGGAGAAAGAGAGGAAGAGAAACATCAATGTGTGATTGCCTCTCATGAACCCCCTACTAGAGGTACAACTTGAGTCGAAGCCCATGCATGTGCCTTGACTGGGAATTAAACCAGCAACCCTTTGGTGTGCAGACTGGTGCTCAATCCACTGAGCCACACCAGCCAGGGCTTTTGTTTTATTTTTAACATTGAATGTCTTTGGAATTGGAATACATATTATTAATGGCATCTTAGTATTATGTCATAGCTTGTCAGCATTTTATGTACCAGCAGTGGTACATAAGTCATGAATAGTTTTACAATTGTTGGCATCTTAGACTCAATAAACTACAGCAATGTACTGGAAGTAGAGAAATTCTATATTCTGCAGTAAGATTTTATCTAAATAGAATCTCTTCAAAAGTTTTATTTCCCTGTCCCCCTCCTTACCCCACTTGACCAGCCTGCTCCTTAGCCTAATATGTTAAATAATCTAGAGAATTTATAGGGAAGGTTTGTTTTTATAACCATTCTTGAATTGTGATTTAAACTAGAAGGAGCAAGAATATGGAATTAACATGTTCTCAAATTTGTTTTTAGGCTAAAAACCTAAACTTATAAAAGTAACTTGTTTTGGAAACAACTTTAGAAGAAAGTTACCTAGTTAAAGACTTGAAAAGCCCAAACTTGCTCTGAGGCCAGTGAATGTGCTCTTATCAAGCTAAGAATTTCTGAATCTCTCTAAGTAGTCTTATAATTAATACTGTATTTAGCATGAATGCATATTTATTTTATTATTTTGTATATAGATTCCAATCACTTTTCAATAATTACGGCTAAAATTTAGTAAATATTTTATACTAACAACCATTTACTAAGCACTTTAAAAGTTATTCTCATTTAATCCTCACAGGAATGCTATAAAACAGATACTCCCATTTTGCTGATTTGCAAACTATGGCTCTCAAGTTAAATTACAGTTGCAGCTCACACAATTAATGAATGAAGGAGCCTGCACTCAAATCTAGGCACCTGATTCCAGAGCCTGTTCTCATCACTGTACTGACCCACCTGCCCATAGGGAATGTTCAGTGAGCATTTTATTCATTCTTACTTTCACACAAACGTTTGTTGATCACCTCCTCAACTAGTGAGGGGAAGAGGGAAGATCAGGAAGGTCTTAGAGCAGAGGTAATGTTTGAGCTGAGATTTGAGGGATTACCAGGGGTTGGCAGATCAAAAAAGGAGGAAAATGCTTTTCAGGCTAATAGTTCAGCATGAGCTAAGTGGTAAACAGATGCAGCAAATATTCCCACCTTCTTAAGGAATTTGAATTACACCTTAGAGATCAGTGCTTCTCATCTACAAAAGCTCCCCGAGGGTCTATGATGAGGTCTGGAAATCTGGACTTCAACATTTTTCCACTAGGTTTTCTCATGATAGCCGGCTTCACTATGATAAAGAATATGGTAAGAATATATGTATAGGTATAGGTACATTCTCTTCTCAGAAGGTTTATAACTTTCATCATTTTCTGAAAGGAGCCTCTGAATTCCCTAAAAAGAGAAAACTACTTGGAGTAGATGCTTTGAAACACATTAAGAAACAATTTACAATATGAAAAAAACATTGTACATTGTGACTTTTCACACATCCAGGTGTGCACATTCACATAGGTGAAACAAGAGTTTCATAGCACAAAATTTATCCTTCATCAATGTACTCTAGTATTTTCTATTCTGTTTATTTTAAAAGGATCTTGGTCACAGTCCACTAAATTAATGTCATGGCCTTTCAATGGGTCAGAAGCTATAGTTTAAAAAACATTGCAGGAGATTATCATCTATTTAAAAATATTTTTTTAGCCAGGAAGTCTTGTGGTCAGATTTGCAGTTTAACATTGCTAAGCCAGTAGCTACCTTGACTTAGTTATTCTTTATGTATGGGAAGGAAGGAAAGGGAAGAGTCAGGAATGGCTCCATATATATGACAATGTGCATTTGATTGGATGGTGAAGCCATTATTCAAGATCTAAAGTAGATGAAAGAACAGACTGAGGCAGGAGACATGGGGTGTGTTTGGTTTGAAAAATGCTATACAGGTGTTCAGATAATAACACACATGCTGCACCTCATTCTATCAAGATGGAGCTGTCCAAAAGGCATGGGGATTTGGAACAAAACAGTTCAAAAAGCTACTCCAAAGGACATTTAAAAAAATATTTTTTAATTAAGTTTTTTAGAGAGGGAAAGGGATAAATAGAGGGAGAGAAACATCAATGTGTGGCTGCCTCTCACATGCCCCCTACTGGTGACCTGGCCTGCAACCCAGGCATGTGCCCTGACTGGGAATCGAACTGGTGACCCTTTGGTTAGCAGGCTGGCACTCAGTCCACTGAGCCACACTAGCCAGGGCAGGACATTTAATAGGACTTAAGTATATTTGAAAGTCCACTAGTGAGAAGAAAAAGATACATATATTTTCAGATGGAATTCTGGTATAAAGCTGATTTAAGGGATTTTTTTTTTCCAACTGTCAAGAATACTGGTTTACCTGTAAACACTTTTGAGTGTTGGTACTTTTTTTTACTGATACTTAGGGAATTTGAAGCTCCTTTTGCCAGATTTTGTTCACATTAATTAATAACAATGGCAGGCTAATAGAGATAAATTGTGGCATATTGATGCTGTGGAAAAGTATACAACAGTGAAAGTAATTTAAAGCTCTGTACAGCATGGCAGTGAAAACTCTAAGGGGGCAGAAGACTGTTTTTATAAAGTTCAGTAACAGGTAAAAATCAAACATATTGTGTAGGTATATACATATGTGATAAAATTGTTAAAAACAAGGAATAATAATTGGCAAAAATTAGAAAAGTTGTTATGTTTGGTAGAGAAAGGCAAATAGAAGAAATAGGAGAGGAGCAGATGGGTAGATATATTATTGCTAATGTTCTATTTCTTAAGTTGTGCAGTGAGTTCACAGGTGTTCATTTTATCATCAAGCTTCATAACTATGAAGCTATCTTTGTTTTGTGAAACAAACATTACATAAATTAAAGTCTGTTCTCAATGTTATTAACTTTAAACACAATTTGTCATCTTTGTGGATTAAGTGAAAAGAACCAGAAAATATTTTAATAGATGCCAAAAGATAATTGATAAAAATTCAGTATTAAATCTGTATTAAAAGTTTAGATAAGTAGGTAATAGAAAGAAGAATTCTTCCTTACTGTGATGAAAAATATCTGTCAAACTATAGCCAATTACCACAGTGATGAGACAATAGAAATATTCTAGTTAATGTTAGCAATAGAATACACATACCCACTATTACCTCTATAGTTTAACAGTATTCTGAGAATGCTCAGTAATGTCATGGAAAGGACATGAAATAAAGGCTATGGATAATGGATATGTGGGAACAAATTTGCCAGTATCTGCAGATAATCTAAGTACACCTAGTTTAAAACTATAAAAACTTTTAAGATTTTCTTCAGTAAGGTGGTCAGTTCAGAAATCACTGCTTAAATAAAATTACTGACAGCCTAATAGTGGGAAGGTAGAGTGAAGATTAGTTTCTTTTAAAATGGGAGAGCCAGTGTGGCTTAGCTGAGTGAGCATTGTGCTGTAAAACAAAAGGTTGCCTGTTGGATTCCCAGTCAGAGCACATGCCTAGGTTGCAGGTTAGGTTGCGGGTTGGGTCCCAGGTCTGGGGCACATTATAAAACGCAGCCAATCAATGTTTCTCTCTCACTCAATGTTTCTCTCCCTACCTTTCTCCCTCCCTTCCCCTCTCTCTAAAACCAATAAGCATGTCCTCAGGTAAGGACTAAATAAATAAATAAATAAATAAATAACAGGATGTTTGTAAACTGATGGGAATTTCATTTATACATAAAATATATAATTTTGCACATTTTGACAATATTAATTCTTCCAATCTATGAGCATGGAATATCTTTTTATTCATTTGTGTCTTCTTCAATTTCTTTTCTTAATTTACTTTTCCTTACTGTCTTCTTTAATCATAAGATATATAGAGTGGCAAAATGGATTACAAAACAAGACCCAAATATATGCTGCTACAAGAGACTCACACAGATGTAAGAACACACAGAGACTGAAAGTGAATGGATGGAAAAAGATATTCCATGCAAGTGGGAAACAAAAAAACTGGAGTAGCTATACTTAGAAAAATATAGACTTTAAAACAAGGACTATATAAGAGAGAAAGAAGGGTGTCATGTAATAACAGAGGTGTCAGTCCAACATGAAGATACAACATTTGTAAGTATTTACCCAATTTAGGAGCACCTAAGTATATAAAGAAAATATTAATATACATAAAGGAGAAATAGACAGCAATACAATAATAGTAAGGAGGCTTCAATACCCCACTTACATCAATGGATAGATTATGCAGACAGAAAATTAATGAAGAAACATCAGCTTTAAAGGACACATTAAACCAGGTGTGCTTAACAGGTATTTACAGAACATTCCATTTCAAAGCAACAGAATATACATTCTTTTCCAGTGCATATGGAACATTTTCCAACAGATTACATGTTAGGCCACAAATAAGTCTTTTTTTTTATTTTATTTTATTTTTAGAGAGGGAAGGGAGGGAGAGAGAGAGAGAGAGAGAGAGAAACATCAGTGTGCGGTTGCTGGGGGACATGGCCTGCAACCTAGGCATGTGCCCTGACTGGGAATCGAACCTGCGATGCCTGGTTCACAGCCCGCGCTCAATCCACTGAGCTACACCAGCCAGGGCCACAAATAAGTCTTTAATAAATTTAAGAAAATTGAAATCATGCTTAGCATCCTTTCCAATGCTAGTGGTATGAAACTAGAAATTAATCTCATGAAGAAAAATGGAAAATTTACTAATATGTGGTGGTTAAACAACATGCTACTGAACAACCAATTGATCAAAGAAGAAATCAAAAGAGAAATAAACAAATACCTTGAGACTAATGAAAATATAAATATAATTTACATACCCATACCAAAATTTATGGGATGCAGCAGTTATAAGAGAGAAGTTAATAGCAATAAATGCCTACCTTAGCTAAATGCTTTGCTAAGAAATAGCAAAAAAAAAAAAGTCCTTAATAAACAGCCTAACTTTATACCTGGAGGAACTAAAAAACAAACAAAGCCCCAAATTAGTGGAAGGAAATAACAAAACTTAGAGCAGAAATAGGCAATAGAAAATATCAATGAAACCAAGAGCTGGTTATTTCAAATAATAAACAAAAGTGACAAATCATTAGCTAGACTCACCAAGAAAAAAAGAGAAGATACAAATCAGAAATAAAAGATATGTTGCAACTGATATCACAGAAATGCAAAGGATCATAAGAGACTACTGTGAACAATTGTAGGCTAACATATTGGACAAGCTAGAAGAAATGAATAAATTCCTAGAAACATACAACCTACCAAGATTGAGTCAGTAATCAAAAACCTCTCGACAAACTAAAGTCTACAGACGATGGCTTCACTGGTGAATTCTACCAAACATCAAAAGATGAATTTATGCCAGTCCTTCTCATACTCTTTCAAAAAATATAAGACAGAAACTCTTTCTAACTCATTTTATGAGGCCAGCATTACCCTGCTAAAATAGACAAGCATGCTACAAGAGAAGAAAATGACAGGCCAATGTCCCTGATGAACATAGATGCAAAAGTCTTCAACAAAATATTAGCAAACCAAATTCAACAGTACAGTAAAAGGATCATACATCATAATCAAGTGGGATTTATTCCAGAGATGCAAAATATTTTTTAGCATCTGTGAATTAGTCAATATGATAAACTACACTAACAAAATGAAGGATGAAAATCATATGATCATCTCAATAGATAAAAAAAAGATATTTGACAAAATTCGACATTGATTTATAATAAAAACTCTCAATGGGGCATAAAGGGAACATTTCTCAACATAGTAAAGGCCATATATTTAATATATGACATCTCACAGCCAACACCACACTTGACAGTGAAAAGCTGAAAGCCTTTTCTTTAAGATCAGGAACAAGACAAGGATACCCATTCTCACCACTTTTATTCAACATAGTATTGGATGTTCTAGCTAAAGCAATCAGGCAAGAAAAAGAAATAAAGGGCATCTAAAGTGAAAAAGAAGAATTAAAACTGTCATCATTTGAAGATGACATGATATATATAGAAAACCCTAAAGATGCCATTAAAAAAACTGGTAGAACTAATAAAAGAATTTAGTAAGGATACAAACTCAATGTACAACATCTGTTGTATTTCTATATACTAATAATGCACTATCAGAAAGATAAATTTAAAAAATCCTATTTGTAATTGTACCAAAAAGAATAAAATACCTAGGAAATAAATTTAACCAAGGACGGTGAATGCCTGTATATCAATTAAAAATAAGTAAATAAATAAATATGTACACAAATGTAAACATACAAAGAAAAATATGACATATATACAAAATATCACAGATTGTGACTTACTTATATATGTTTACTATAGGTATATCTATATGTCTGTATTTATTATATATCTGTATATTTCCTCTTGTTATAATTACATAAAAGGAATTTTTTGAGAAGGATGTTTAAATATATGAAGAATCCAGAAGAAAGGCTGAATATTCAAGGTTTAAAAAACAGGTTGACAAGAAAAATAAAGCAGGCAGGTTTTAGGAAGTTATCTAGAGCTAGACACTAGCTAAATATTTTGCTAGTCAACTACTTGATAGAGTTGCTTTGTCATCTATCAGCAGAGAAACAAAATTTCTCCCAATCTGTGATCTTTCTCCCAAGTAGAAGGAGGGTACAGGCAGAAGTGCTGGTGTTATCATGGCCTGGGAGAAGAGGCCACTTTCCTAACAGTTGACATTTTGGAGCAGGGGTATTATGAATTCCCCTAGGGATGGGTCAGGTCTAGAAAGGTCAGATTATGGAAATGAAGAGTAGTAGTCAGTTGAATTTTAAAAGATAAGGTTTTTAGGGAGCTTCAGGTAATAAAATTCAGAATATATTAGAGAACTGATTAAGGAGAACTAAACTGGACCCACAGGATTAGTGAACTGGTACTTAAGTAGGCATATAGTAAAAGGGCAGTCTTTTTTGATACTTAAAAACCTTGGAGTGTTTAATAATCACTCAGTTATGTTGGGGATATCTTATTTAAGAGTGAGAATATAGGCTAGCCATATTGGTGAATATATTAATATTCTAATAATTAATACTAAGAAATTCTTTCTAATGACTAATATGAATGCCTTTTAGTTTTCTTTTAATCTAATTTTGTTAGTAATTCATTAAAGTCAGTCCTCACACATTGGGAAGGAGGAAAGCTACTTAAGGATGTTTCACTTCTCCTAAGCACTTCTACTAAGATGATGCTGACGTATTTCCACAGTTGTTTGAGAGTTTTGTATTTGACTATAAAGAAAAACCTTGTGCTAGGGATGTTTGGGGTTTGTTTTGTTTTTTGTTTTTTAAGGAAGATAATGTTCTGTTCCTTCCTCAGAGAACTCAAATAAGGAATTATGAGTGAGGTTTAATTTTGAATGGTCTTACAGTATTTCACACAATTTCTGAGTCTAAAAAAATACAATTAAACATTTAAGTGATTAAGTCAAAGTGCAAATGTCATAATGAAAACTTAAATTCTAATTATTTTTAAAGCAGAATTTACTAGTTTTCTGATGGAAAAGCAAATGAATGCATATTTGAGAATTGTAAAAGTACATTCAAAGATAAAGATGAACATTAAAAGCCACTAACAGTGAAAACCAGTTAGTGTTGGATTTCTTCTAGTCTTTTTTTCATATTCATACATCTCTTTAAAAAGTTGCATTCATGTTATATTTACTGTTTTTTATATCTTGATTTTTCTATTTAACATATATTATGAACATTTCCCCAATTCATTAAGTAATAAAAATGATTTTTAAATTCCTACCTAACAATTCATTTTACAGGTTCACTTGCATTTCTTTAGCCGTTACCTATTACTTATATAGTGTCTATACTAACAGTAATGGTATGATGAATGTTCTTGTATATAAATCTTTACTTCCATTTCTAATTATTTCTTTAGGCTAGATTCCTAGATGTGGCATTACTAAGAGAAAAGTATGAATGCTTTTAAAGTTACTGATAACTGTCTCCCTGTTGCCCCTTCCACTGCCACCCCACCCCCAGAAAGCTGCAGCTGGTATTCCCACAGCTGTTTTTAAGTGCCTGTCAGGAGGCGTTTGCTCTGACCAATTTGAATACATGTTTAAATTTCAAAATTTATTATTTTATAGTGTTTAAAAACTGACAGCATGTTTTGCTTGGTAATATCCAGCATGGATAAAATATTACAATGTGAAGTATCACCAAATATTTTGCTGTCTTTATCTCAGAGTGCTAGGAGTGGTTTTAATTTATTTGTTTCTTCCAAAATAGTGGGGAAAACTTTTTATTTCAGTAATGCATAGACTTTCTTTGAAATAATTACTCTATTTTTTCTAGTTTTTAAAATTAGAAAACTTTTTTCTAATTTAATTAGAAAATTAGAAAAAGCTCTATTAGAAAGAGTTTTCTAATTTTAGAAAACTCTATTTCTGTTTCTCTAACTTTTTACATATTTTGCTATTTTGTCATTCCATTTCTCTTTACCATTGTTTATGGTCCTAATTCAGTGCTTTCAAGTTTCCATCCTCATAGTTAGATGCCTGTATTTCTTAAAAGAACATTACAAACTTCTCATAAAGCCTAGTAGTAGGGACATTGTTTTTATGGGGCAATGAAGTGAAGTTATTGGCAAGAGGGAAAATGTTTGGTTACCTCATATAGTTTCATTGTTCTAGAGGAACCCTGGTGCGCATGAATCTGCCTTCTAGTAGAGTTAAATAACCATCTAAAAGATAATCAAGCAAATGCTTTGTGGTATGAATGATCCAAATACAGTAACTTAGCTGTCTAACTGTAGATAATTGCCCTTTCCTTGCCAACATATTTCTTTCTCTATTTGAAGACATAGGTTTGATGGCTTTACCAAAAGCTCGAGCATACTATTCTTAAGTGAATCTTTTTAGTTCTGTATTTATTGCAGCAATAGAACAGTTGATCTAAGAGACTTAATAGGCCCTCTTATTTCTATCAGATTGGCCAATTCTCTTTGAAATCAAAACTGCTGTATTTTTTTTCAATTATAGTTGACATTTAGTATTATTTTATATTTGTTTCAGGTTTACAGCATAGTGGTTAGATAATTATATAATTTATGAAGTGATCCCCCTAATAAGTTTCATACCCACCTGACACCATAAATAATTATTACAGCATTATTGACTATATTCCCTCTGCCATACTTTACATCTGTCAACTATTTGTAATTATCCATTTACATTTCTTAATCCCCTCACCTCCCTCCCATCTGGCAACCCTCAGCTGGTTCTCTATATCTAGGAGTCTATTTCTGTTTTGTTCATTTATTTTGTTCTTTAGATTCCACATATAAGTGAAATCATATGGTATTTGTCTTTCTCTCTGACTTGTTTAACTTAGCATAATACCCTCTTGGTACATCCATGTTGTTTCAAATGGTAAGATTTCATTCTTTTTTATGGCTGAGTAATATTTCATTGTCTATATGTACCACAACTTTATTGTCCACTTGTCTATTGATGGGCACTTGGGCTGCATTCACATCTTAGCTATTTTAAATAAAACTGCAGTGAACATAGGGATGCATATGTCATTTTGAATTAGTGTTTTGTATTTGTTTGGATATATTCCTAGGTGAAATTGCAGGGTCATAAGGTAGTTCTATTTTTAAATTTTTGAGGAACCTCATACTGTTTTCTACAGTGGCTGTATCAATTTGCAATCTCATCAACAGTACAGAAGGGTTCCCTTTTCTCCACATCCTTGCCAACATTTGTTGTTTGTTTATTTATTGATGATAGACATTCTGACAGGTGTGAAGTGATATCTAATTGGGGTTTTAATTTGCATTTCTCTGATGATTCGTGACATTGAGCATCTTTTCATATGTCTGTTGGTAATCTGTATGTCTTCTTTGGAGAAGTGTCCATTCAGGTCCTCTGCCCATTTTAAAATGGATTGTTTGGGTCTTTTGGGTTTGGTGGTTTGTTGTTGTTGTTGTTGTTTTTGGTGTTGAGTTGTATGAGCTCTTTATAAATTTTGGCTATTAACCCATTATCAGATGTTATGATTGGCAAATATCATTGGCCAAAGTATGATTGGCCATTCAATAGGTTGTCTTTTTGTTTTGTTGACAGTTCCCTTTGCTGTGCAAAAACTTTTTTAGCATAATATAGTGCTATTTGCTTATTTTTATTTGTTTCCCTTGCCTGAAGAAATATATCAGAAAAAAATACTACTAAGAGCAGTGTCAGAGAATTTACTGCCTGTGTTTTCTCTTAGGAGTTTTATGGTTTGGGGTCTTGCATTTAAGTTTTTAATCCATTTTCAGTTTAGTTTTCTTTATAGTGTGAGAAAATGGTGTAGTTTTATTTATTTATTTTAGAACTATTGTTATCTATTGATTTGTCTATCTATAGAGAGACAGAGGAAGGCAGAGAAAGAGAGAGAAACATCGATTTGTTGTTCCATTATTTATGCATTCATTGGTTGCTTCTTGTGTGTACCCTGACCAGGGATCAATCTTGGCATATTGGGGCAATGCTCTAACGAACTGAGCTACCCAGCCAGGGCCCAGTTTTATTTTTCTGCATGTTTTTTTCACTTTTCCCTAGACTATTTATTGAATAGATTCTTTACCCTGTTGTATATTCTTATTGTCTCTGTCATATATTGACTATATAGGCATGGATTTATTTCTGGGCTCTGTATCTGTTCCATAGATCTGTGTGCCTGTTCTTATGCTAGTACCATGCTGATTTGATTACTGTAGGTAGCCTTGTAGTATATTTTCATATCAGGTAGCATGATACCTCCAACTTTGTTCTTTTTTCTCAAGATTGCTGTGATTGTTAACAGTCTTTGTGGTTCCATATGAATTTTAGAATTATTTGCTCTTGTTCTATGAAAAATGCCATTGGTATTTTGATAAGGATTGCATTGAATCTATAGATTGCTTTGAGTTGTATGAACATTTTAATGATGTTAATTCTTCCTATCTGTGAACATGGTATATGATTCCATTTATTTGTATTTTCTTCAATGTGTCATAATTTTTTTAGTAGGTCTTTTATACTTCCTTGGTTAAATTTATTTCTAAGTGTTTTTTATGCAATTTTAAATGGGATTGCTTTCTTAATTTTGCTTCCTGATAGTTCATTATTGGTATGTAAAAATGCAACTAATTTCTGAATATTAATTTTGTATCCTGCAACTTCACTGAATTCATTTATCAGTTCTAGTAGTTTTTTGGTAGACTTTTTAGGGTTCTCTCTATATAATGTCATGTCATTTGCAAATAATGACATTTCTACTTTTTCCTTTCCAATTTGGATGAGTTTTATTTCTTTTTCTTATCTGATTGCTGTGACTAGGACCTCCAATAGTATGTTGAATAAAAGTGGTGGAAGAGGACAACCTTGTCTTGTTCTTGATCTTAAGAACACTTTTAGTTATTCCCCATTGAGCATGATGTTAGCTTTGGGTTTATAATATATGTTCTTTATTATGTTGAGGTGCATTTTTTCTGTTCCCACTTTGCTGAGAGTTTTTTTATCAGAAATGGGGATTGGATTTTATCAAATGCTTTTCTACACCTATTGATATGACCATATGATTTTTATCCATCATTTTGTTTATGTGGTATATCGTGTTAATTGATTTAAGGATATTGGACCATACTTGTATCCCAGAAGTAAATCCCAATTTTGGTATATGGTCTTTTTAATGTATTGGTGAATTCGATTTGCTAATATTTTGTTGAGGATTTTTGCTTTTAGGTACATCAGGGGTGGCCTAAAATTATAGGATGGCCTGTAATTTCCTTTTTCTGTAATGTCTTTGTCTGGTTTTGGAATCAGAGTAATACTGGCCTTGTAAAATGAGCTTGGGAGATTTTTCTCCTCTTGAATTTTTTAGAATAGTTTGAGAAGGATTTTGTGTTAATTCTTCTTTGAATGTTTGGTAAAATTCACCTGTGAAGCCATCTGGTACAAGACTCTTCTTTGTTGGAAGTTTTCTGATTACTGATTTTGATTTTGTTGGTAGTAATCTGTCTATTTAGGCTCTCTTTCTTTTTATTCGGTTTTGGAATATTGTATGATTCCAAGAGTTTACCCATTATTTCCAAGTTGTCCAATTTGTTGTCATACAATTGTTTGTAGTATTTTCTTATAGTACTTTGTTATTTCTGAGGTGTCAGTTGTCACTTCTCTTTCATTTCTGATTTTATTTGTTTGGTTCCTCTCGCTTTTTTCCTTGATAAGTCTGGTTAAAGTTTTATCAATCTTGTATATCTTTTCAAAGAACCCGGCCTTGGTTTCATTGACCTTTTGTGTTTTTGTAGACTATTTCCACTCTGATATTTATTATTTCCTTCTTTCTACTCACTTTGGGCTTTGTTTATTGTCCTTTTCTAGTTCCTTTAGGTGTAAGGTTAGATTGTTTATTTGAGATTTTTCTTGTTTCTTGAAGTAGGCCTGTATTGCTATGAATTTCCCTGTTACAGCTGCTTTTGTTGTGTTCCATAGACTTCGGGTTGTTGTGTTTTCATTTTAATTTTTCTTAAGTTATCATGTAATTTCTTCCTTGATTTTATTGTTTAGGAGTATTTTTTTTTTTTCAGTTTTCTTCTTGTAATTGATTTTTAGTCTTTTACTATTGTAAGCAAAGGAGATGCTTGATATGATTTCTGTCTTCTTAAAGTTTTTGAGACTTGTTTTGTGTCCTAAAAGTGGCCTGAAGTTCCATGTGTACTTCAAAAGGATATATATTTTGCTGCATTGGGGTAAACACTCTAACTATGTCAATTAAATCAGTCTGGTCTAATGTGTCATTCAAGGCCATTGTTTATTGATTTTCTGTTTGGAAGATCTATCCATTCATGTTAATGGGGTATTAAATTCCCCTACTGTGACTATTACTGTCCATCCCCCCTTTATATCCATCAATATTTGCTCCTATGTTGGGTGCATAAGTGTTTACAAGGGTTACATCCTCTAGTTGTATCGATCCCTTTATCATTATGTAATGTCCGTATTTTTCTCTTATAAAGCTTTTGTTCTGAAGTCTATTTTGTCTTAAATAAGTATTGCTACCTCAGCTTTTGTTTTTTCAGTTTTATTCCTTTAGTTTCAGTCTGTGTGTCTTTTAATTTGATGTGGATCTTTTGTAGACAGCATATTAATTGGTCTTGTTTTCTTATTCATTCAGCTAACCTATGTCTTTTTACTGAAGTATTTGACCTTTCAAAGTATTTATTGTTATATATGTAGTTACTGCCATTTTATTCATATTTATGTTACTTTATTTCTATTTTTCTTAAACAAGTCCCGTTAACTTTCTTGTAATACTGGTTTGGTGGTGATGAACTCCTTTAGCTTTTTCTTGTCTGGGAATCAGTTTCTAACTCTTGGTGCACTGTGCCTGTCAAGAGTGTTATACATATAAAATCAGAAACAGTTTTGCCTCCTTCATAGTCTTGAAGGAAATTAGCATGTGAAAACTGAAAAGAAACAAATTTTATGAAATGGACCTTATCTCAGGAATATATTTTCAGGATAGATGTTTGGAAAGAGATTTATAAAAATTAAAATACTATAGGCTTACAGGCTGACAGTGACCAGAGGGGAGAGGGGAGAGAATTTCAGGGGAACTTCAGGGGAAAGGGAAGGGTTTACAGGAACAAGTATAAAGGACACATGGACAAAAACTAGGGGGTTGGAAATGAGAGGGAGGTGGAGGAGGGCAGGGTGGGTGGGCTGGGATGGGAGTAAAAGACAGAAAACTGTACTTGAACAACAATTAAAATAAAATTAAAAAATAAAATAAAATGCTATAGGCTTGACATGAGAAAAGAAACACAAACTTTAAAATATTGTTTGCATTTATGAATATGGAATACTTTAGTCACAAAGTTGTGTTTCCCATGAGAACCTTTAATTCTATTTTCTTTGTTTCTTTGTTGTGCTGCTGCTAGTATCTGGGGCTCTCTGGGGCTCTAAAGGCACATTTTCTTTTTATGGATAGGACACATGGGAAGCAGTGTTTGCTACCTTGCTAGAGTAGCAGCAGGTATCTGTAATTTTTCAGCCTTTCATAAACACCTGTTGTGACTTATTCATTCTTGTATCTTTTCTCTATGAGTTTAGAACAATTAGAAATATTGCTAGTCATTTGGTTGTTTGTTTGTTTTCCCATGTAGCTTCTTTGTAAGTTTTGAGCTTGAAGGTTTCTAACCCCTTACTTTTATAAATACCGAGGGCTCAGAATAAGCATTGTCAACTTTTGATTATCCATAAGGCACTTATTACCAGTTCTTTACCATTTGAAAATTACTTTAAAGATCAAACACATCATTATGTTAAGGAAGGCAGATGTTTGCTTGAATGAAACAGGCCAAAATCATAGTGTGAGTGCCCCAATACTGTCTTTCCATCATCAGAGCAAACATTTTTGGACACATACTATGTGTCAGATATTTTGCCAAGTACCTTAGACGGATTATCTTTTTAAAAATCTATTCTTTTATTATTGAGTTATAGTTGACTTGTAACATTATCTTAGTTTTAGGTGTACAGCATAATCATTTGATATTTGTACATCCTGAAAATGATCAGTACAATAAGTCTAGTTAATAGTTAACATCCGTCACCGCACAGGATTACTACTTATTCAATCAGAGAATGACAGTGAGATGAGTTACCTTTTAAACTTCACAACAACCAAAGGGATAATATAATATTATTAACCACATTGTATTGATGAGGAAATAGGATTAAAGAGGTTAAGTTACTTGGTCAAGGTAACACGGATTTTAGGTTTTGGAGCCAAACTTGGGAAACTGGGAAGTCTGCTCCGGAGCTCTCGATCTAGCACGGTACATGCGGAGTCTCTTTGCACTGCTCTCTTTTCATCTGTGTATAAAAGTGTTTTCTTCTCAAAACATTGAGAGGACCCAACTTTGAACTGGAAATACAAAGGGATCCAAAAATGAACATTTTAAAAAGCAAAGAGAATAAGGCAGCAGAACACTATTTCCTAACTTTGGTATCCTTCAAGTATTTGGCACTGGATAGCATTAAAAAGGCACAAAAGAGTCCATATTTTGTAAACAGTCTTTCATGTTTTTCATTTAAGATGTGACTAAAAGTTAATTAATAAAATTATATCCCGTGAATATTGTACATATTGTTGCTATTTCTTTTTCCTTAGTGTAGAGCCTTGGTTTTGCTTTGGTCCCCAGAGCCTGGGGATTTTGTGATGTTACCATAGTGGCTGCCTTAGCGATCCCAGTCACTTGCCCTCCCTTTCCTCAGCCAGAGCAGCTCGGACTTTATTTGTAATATGTGGTGGGTATCCCTATGAGGTTTTTTAAATATTATTCTGTAGGTTTAAAAAAGTTTGAATATTATTGATGTTGAAAACCAGAGAATTGATTTAAATATACTTCCAAATCTATATAGAAATAGGCTTCAGACTTAATATTATTATTTAAAACAATTTTTTAATCCTCACCTGAGAACATGCTTATAGATTTTAGAGAAAGGGGAAGAAAGGGAAAGAGAGGGAGAGAGAAATCCATGTGAGAAAGACACATCAATCGGTTGTCTCTAGCATGCAACCCCAACTGTGGACCAAACCCGCAACCCAGGCACGCGCCCTGACCGGAAATCAAACCCACAACCTTTCAGTGTACAGGACAACACTCTGACCAACTGAGCCACACTGGCCTGGGCAACTTCATGTAATTTATGTGGTTTTTTTTTCTTTTTAATTTATGTTATTGAATTTACACATTTTTGTGATAATATTTATTGGGTTGGGGTGGAACCATGTGTTTTGCAAAATCTAGGGCCTGGGTCACTTTTAGCAACTTAATCTTGAGAATTCATATCTGTCAGCTACTAGTCTCTCCCCTACACTGATACAACTGTTGCTGGCTGCCATGCATCAATTCTATTCCCACCCATGTTTCTCCAGTGGTTCCTTCTGGCATAACAGAAGAGCTTTCCTCAATACTCCAATAGAACAAGAAAAAGAGAATATTGGCAATGAGTTTGGAAATTGACATACACATTTTTTTTTTTTTTTTTTTTTGTAGAACTTAGGTTTGGGCTTGGTTTCCAAGAAACAAATCATTTTTGAAACAAAGTTCTGCTTCCTTCTTGACCAGAAGGATTACTAAATTGAGAATTACTTAGTGTGGTCTCCCTAAATCCTTTAAAATACAAAGTGATTTTAAAGACACTGGATCATATTTTCAAATAGAATTTGGTGAGGCCAGAGTATTCTGTGAGTATTTAATAAAGATACTTAAAAAAAAAATAAAACTTATAAATTTAAGTTCCACAAACCCAGGAAGCCACTTGGCCTAGGTTTTGGGGCTAAACATAGCACAAGAGAGGTCAGAAACTTTCTCATCCTGATATTTGTACAACACAGCAGGCTACTGTGTGGGATTTTTTTCCCCCTCCTTTAATTTTGTTACTTATTTTTGCCTGCTCTGGTTTTCCAGACTCTTAAGTGATCTATTTCAGCTACATCTCTAATTTTTTAGTATCCTTAGCATAAGGCTTCTTCTGAGTTAACTTAATTTAGTTCCAAGTTTCTTCAGATGAATCCAATAAATACTTATTAAGTATTTATTGCAGTCCAAATATATGTGAAAGTAAGGCCACAGTCCTTGCCCCCAAAGCACTCGCAGTATGGTGGGGAGCATGACACATAAACAGGTACTTAGCACACAATGTACTGAAGGTAGCAGTAGAGATGGACCTAAGAGTTTGTGGGGACCCTGACAAGAGACTTTTAAACCCAGTCCCTGGGGAAGGAAAGGTTCCCTGAGGGAAGGGCTTTTGAGATGAGTCTTAAGTAAAGGATAAGTTAGCATAAGCCAAGACAAGAAATGGACATCAAATACAAGTGGAAAGGGAGGCCCAGGCCTTTCCATTGAGAAGGAATCTCATGTGTCCTATTAAGGAGCTGAGACTGTGTGATAGATGTGTGGTAGAGAGCTGTGAAGTGATAAATTATTCTGGGGACTGATGTGGTCTGACTGGCATTTTATGGGACTAGTTTTGTCAGCTGAATGATTAGAGGATGGGATCAAGGACAGGCAAACGTGCAGGTTGAAAGACAAGTTGTCCAAGTAAAAGGTATTGTTGAGCCAAAGCAGAGGAAGGAGATGAGAACATACATTTGAGAGATAATTTAGGAAGTAAAAGCAACAGGAATTGTGGTTATCTGGATGTTCAGGGGTGTTCAGTGGTGTGAGAGAAGAATCAAGGTTGACTCCCCAGGATGCCAATAACCTCAGTAAATAGAGGAATGGCAGTTTATTAACTGGGAGATAGATGGTGGGCGGGGGAGGGGGAGGATAAGCAGATTTAGGGATAAGTTGAGAACTTTTCCATGTAAGCATTTATTTTAAGGAATATACTTAAATTTTAGAAGGGACTGAAAAATAAAAAGCAGTTTTATGATATGAGTTTTAGAACTCAGTGGGAGGTTTTAGTTTTTGCCGTTAAAGACTCATGGACTAGCTCAGCCATGAAGTTTGAACAGACTTCTTAATTTCCCTCAGTGGCTCTCTCACTTGTCTTCTAAAAGCTACTTTGGCATTGAGACCAGTTTTGCAGTCATTTTTAAACACAGATTTTTCTATTCTCTCATGCTTCATAGTCTGTATACCTTTTCCCTGGTACAGTATCTCTAGTATTTGCTATTTGCATTTTTCCCCTGGCAATAACTGCCACCACCACCACCTTTTTTTTTTTCCTGGAAATACCCAGCTACCAACCAAAAAACCCAGCCACCTGGTCTTTTCTAAATAATTTTTAGCCATGATGCTACAAAATGAGTCATAGCAAAACTCACTTTGAAGCCCCCTTTTAGATGGTGAAACTGGCATGGGTCATTTGTGTTTTGGTGCACTTAGTATGGATTCAGTTGCATTAAGCTACTCATTATCATATTCAAGATACTATATGCACATGTATAGATACATATGTGTATATATGTGTACATACTTGCACACAACTCCAGTGTTTTAAGGGAAAATACCTTAGTGTCATCCTTGATTTCTCTTTCTTTCATTCATCATGTTCAGTGTATCTAGGAATCTTGCCACCTCTACCTACAATATGTATCCCACGTCCCTGTACTTCTCCCCATTTCCTGGTCCAAGCCATCATTTCACTACTGGGTTTCTGTATATATGTGCAGGGATCTTTGTCAGTTTTATTTATTAATATGTCACAGAAACTACAACAGTGCCTGACATAGTAGGCACTCAGTTAATATTTATAATAAATTATATAATAAATGAATTTATAATGAATATATAATAAATGAATTAAATGAACAAATCAATCAATCAATGTCATCTTGCTAGACACATTTAGAAGGCTGATTTCATGTTAAGGGAACTAAAAATTACTTGGGGCTGTTTGTTTGTTTTGTTTCAGTTATATAGTAACTTGGGTGTATTTGACTTTCAAAAATTAGCGCTTTATTTCCATAGATGTTATTGCTTATTCATAACCAATTAAAATTAGTTTTGAAATGTTGCTGTTAGTGGTTTCCCCAAAATGGTCATAACTTTCAAAGGATACAATTTTAAAAATGCAATTCTTAAATGATTTTTCAAATAAGTCCATGTCCCACAGAAGTAACAGAAGCAAGAAAGCTCAGTATTGGCCTGCTCTACCCTTTCCTCAAGAACTTTTTGACAAATTCTAATAACTGGATCTAAGGAAGTTATATGAAAAATAATAGGGAAAGATATTCTACTTTACTTTTTTCCTTAATGTATATCTTGCTAAAGAGGAAGGATTCAGGGAAATAAATGGACTTACTTTCTCCTGAATTATAATTTTTAATTGCTACACGACCTGCTTTTTTTGATAAATGCCAGTACTTCTCTTTGTGTTAGAAAATTTAGCATTTTGCATTACTTGCCTCAGTAAAGTATCATGTGGCAGTTTCAGATGTTCTCAATATGTATGGGACCCTCTATACCCTGTCACTCCCCGTCAGTGCACATATTGAATTCTTATTGATTTCTCTAATACTCTTAACCTTTCCTGTTGCCAGTGAAAGATACCCCACCCCCACCTCCCCTACTCTCCCACACCCACTCTGGCATTGGTTTCCACATCTGGACTGATCTGAGAGGCTTTTTTTCCCCTTTCCTAAACCCATAATGTTAGACCTTAAGTTATAACTGCAGCTCTAGTTTGAAAAATAGGACTTGTGGCTTTCAGGTTGAGGTTTCTATTTTCTGTTCTGATTCTAGATTTTTTTATGCTGCCCCTAACCTCTGAAACCTGAACAGTACATGCAAATGCATTTCTCCAGCTAAACTGAATTTTCTAGATTGTTAGGAAATGATAGAATCATTAATAGCCCAGAAAGGATTTGAGAACACAGAATTCTAACATTACAGGAGGGTCCAAACTTTTGGTGTCTCTGGGCCACACTGGAGGAAGGAGAGTTGACTTGGGCAACACATTAATACATTGCAACATGTAATCACAAAAAATATCATACTGTTTTAAATAAATTTGTGATTTTGTGTTGGGCCGCATTCACAGTCATCCTGGGCTGCCTGAGGCTCGAGGGCTGTAGGTTGGACACCCCTGAGAATATTTGTAGCAATCTTTATCTGTATCTAAGATAAGATATATAGTTTATATTTGTTAAAATAGTAGATATGTTAGTCAAATAATATTAAGAGCCAAGCTGGCCTCCTAAGATACCAGAGGAGGTGGGTTCTGAAGTCATACAAAAATTGGGAAACTATTTAATACCAAAGCACCTACAGCAAAGAAAGTTGTTTTGTTTAACCAGGCATTTACCACTTACTTGAAAATAAAACTCCTTTTTTCATGTAAGAAAACTCTTCAACATGCTTTGAAAATATTGATGGAAAGAAAATTGATACTTCAATTCTAGTCCTGGTTTGGGCATTAATCAACATTTTCATTCATTCAACAAACAAATATGGAGTGGCTACTTTTTGCTACCCTTTTGGAGGTGTTGGTAATATATATACAGGGAACAAACCAGCCAAAAGCCTCTGTCCTCCCAAGGATTATATTATAGCCAGGGGAGAAAGACAATAAACAAAATCTGTGAATAGTCCAGGTACTGAGTGCTTTAGACAAACATAGGCAAGGGCTAGGGAGTCGAGAGTATAGGAGTTGCAAATTTAAATAGAATCAAAACCTTCAGCAAGTCACTGGGACTCTCTCTGTTCCTTTTCTTAAAATATGAAGAAATTCAACTAGATGATCTCAAAGACCCTGTTAGCAATGGGTCTGCTTTAAAGACCAAGCATTATCATATCAAGTGTGGTTCGCTGGGTCACCAGTGCATCTCATTGGAGTGTTTGCAGTCACCTTAGCAGAAAAGGTTGGATATTAAAACTCACAGAATTGCTACCCAAGAAAAGCCACTGTAAATTTAAATCACTTGTAATACTCACAAAAGAATAAAGCATTTATTTCAAATAAATGTAAATTAAAAAAAAAAGAAAAACCCTGATGGTCTTATATTCTTATATTTAACCTAGTGTGTTACTTCAATCCAATAGAGTATAAAGTATTTAATTTCAGGGTAAGGAACCGCTGCAGTAAAGGCACCAATGGCGTTTAAGCAGATGTTAGCATGCCTTTGTGAGAAATCTGCAGTGATGTGCACATTGCATTTCTGTCCTACATCCTTTTGTAAATAGGAGATCTTTGACTTGACGTTGAAATGACCTTTCAGATAGTATTCCATTGCCACATGCTTGAACTTGTATCTTAGAATAATTAGAAGCTTTGACTTTCAACTCTTGGTATACAGTGTTTATGTTAATTATAAATGTCTGAAAGTTTCCTGAAACTTTTTCTTCATAGCTTTTTATCACAGACAGACTGGTGTTTGGAAGGAAGGTTATGGATTGTGGTCTTAAATCTTTGATTTTCAATCTTTCATTTTTAGAATAAAATTTAAAATCTACTTTTCTAGTTACCCAGGACAGGATGGTGTATTTTTTCATTCATCATCTTGAGCAAGAAGCTGTTTAGAATCATATAGTCTTTGATACTTTTAAAAGATTTCATTCTTAAGGCATTTAGCTAAAAATTTCAAATAGACCATGGGTCTCTAAACATAAAGGTATTCTCACTGATCTACAGAAAAAGCTTAAAATGCTATAGTTAAAATTGAGAACTCCCTATCACACAAAGGGATACTCTTCCAAGATTGCTTCTAAATGAGACCTCAGAATGTCTTTTCCCATAGTGGCTAGTCCAATCCCTGGAAACAGACCCTAGGTCCTTCAATAACAATCACTTCATCTTTACCTTCCTTTCTTACTTCATAAATTCAGAGGCCAGCTTATAAGAAAATGCCTTGTAACCATTCTGGAAGAAAGGTCTGACTCCTGTTTCACCATCTAGACAAACTTTGGAATAGGGTCCTATGTGTCAGAGAGATGAATAATGAGTATTCGCAAGTTTCATGTCCCGTCTCTGAAATGGCTCATTTATCGTCCTTGATTAGACAAGGCCTCAGATCCCACCTTGTCTGTGACCTTCAACTGTCCCACAGGCTCTGGCCTACTCCGAGGTCCCCTTGGTTTATTCTAAATCCTCCTTTCCCTCCACTACACCCCATGCCTGCCCTAATTGTCATGCACAACCCGCTCTTTCCCCAAGTCCTTCTCTTGCTGTACTGCCCATGGGGTCCAACTGTTGTGCGGACTTACCAGTTATCAACATAAGTGTTCCTTTGTCCATCCACTTCATTCGTAAAAGCATGTTTAGATATTGATGCAAATAAAATTTGTATCTAATTTGTACTATTTTTAGGAAATTCGGTATACTACATCTATAGACAATGTAATTTAAACTTTTGAAATTTTAAAGATATAAAGATCCCTTGGTGATATCTTTCTTTCAGAACTTTTCCAGGAAAAGGCTGAGATTAGGTCAACCTATACTATCTGCATTGCTGCTGCTCTGAAAACCACTGAGGAAAATGATGTAGAAATACGTTCCCTCATCATTCTTTCACCTCCATCATCCACCCCACTTCCACACCTGGAAAAATTACTGTGATACACGACAAGATTCACCCTTGGGTCCCAAAATGCGTATGCTTTGCCCTGGTGCCTTCTCCAGGCTCCACCCACACACAGCGCACACAGAGTGAGACAGTAGGGAGGGGAGGTTGTTGACAAGTTCTGCTGTCATCCTCCTTCATACTACCTTTCCTCCACGGAGCAGAGGACAAAGATTGCTTGTCACTGATAGTGAGCGGCCTGAGAACTTTACTAACGTGTGTGGTACCTGTAAGAATGGGAGGACTGGGAGGGATTACAAGCATTCTCCAGATAAGTGCTGCCATTTTGTTTTGTTTTAAGTTAAAACTGTACTAGTTTTTTTTAAATTATTATTGCCAATGAGGTTTTTGGAACTTTACTAGGGGAACAGAATTCCTAGAGACTATAGCTACAAAGATTAGTTTTCTTTATCCTGAAGTGATCCTTTTTCATTTTGAGAGTTCATTCATAGTAAATTAGTATCTTTTCTAGACTATGTATATCTATATATCTATATGTGTAGAAAGAGAGAGAGAAGACATTCCAAAAGAAGTACTTTTTAATAACTCCTTTTATGCCATTTGTTTATTGTTGGCTTATAATGTTTAGGAGAAGCTGCAGAAATTAATTTGCAATAGGCACTTACTCTTCACATTCTCTCAGTGGCTAAATATACTACTGTAAATATGGCTCATGTACACTTATTTACTTCCAGTGTCTTATGATTGGGAGTTAAAAAATTGGAGTATTTTAAATAAGTTAAAGTGGCTCCTTTTTGTTTGAAATAAAATGGGTACTTTTATTTCTTTAAATATACCATTTGCCCCTCCACTCCTTTCTTAATTTTCAGAAATCAGTGAAGTCAGAAGGCTCTGACTTCTCTTTTAAGGGACTGACCTGCTTTTAGTTCTAATCCATACTTTCTCAACCTCAGCCCAGCTGACATTTTAGACTGGGTGATTCTTTGTTGTGGGGGCTGTCCTGATGTATATTTAGAGACAGAATAAATCAAGACTTGTTCACAAAGTTCCAGCATTGTAGCACTAGAGGAAATAAGAGTAACTTTAGGGACCCCAAAAGATATAATTTATAGAGTAAATAACAAACATAGAAGTTTGTTACTCTAGGAATGGGAACTAATTTGAAATAAAGTCAAAGATAGTTAAATTCATGGATGATGGAGGCTCTGTGGAGTATTATCTAATATTCAACATCTTTGGTGAAATTTGGTCTTTCAAGTTCTGTATGATTCTTCTGAATCTCCTTTGAGAAGATGTTTTTCTTGGACTTATTTTTTCTCCTTATGCATTTCTCTTAACAAATATTTATTCCATGTCTACTATGTGCCATATACTGCAGATTGTCTTTTTTCTTACTTTTCTCTACTTTTTTAGGGGTGGGGTGTGGGGTGGAATTGGTGGCTCCAAATACTTTTCTCAAGATCTCAGGGAGGCAGAGCTGCGAGATGTCCTGGAGGGCCAAGCCGAGGTCGCACGCGCTTTTGTTTACTAGCACGTGCGCGCGCGCACACACCGCAGCCAGCTAACTCTTAGTATTAGTCTTCCAGTCACGGGAAGGACAGATCTGGAAGGAGAAAAAATAAAATTATAAGATACTTTCCCCTCCCTACTTGTCTACTAAATTACTGAGACTGTGTGTATTTGGGGGCTGGAAAGTAGGATATTTTACATTTGTGCCAATGAACCCTTCTTGTAATTATCACTGCGGTGGCCCCTGAAGACGCAAGGGAAGAAAGATCTCAGGAGCTGGGAAGGGTGGAGCAGTTGAAAGACAGTGAGAAGGTTCCAGTTCATTTTTTCACAGATGTGTTTTGAGCTTCTACTGTCGGCCAAGAATATGTGCCCAGTGCAGGGGCTCAGACATCTAGAGCAACCCTGTCCCTTCACTCATGGGGTTTCCCATCTGGTAGAGAAACCAGACTTTGGACAAGAGCATAGAAAACATATGCCTATTTCACAGAGTTCCCTGCAGCTCAGCCTTGGAGTACTCTGCAGAATCATTTCTGTGGGCTACTGACCCTGTTCTGTAAGCATAAAGATGAGTAAGGGGATCATTTTGGTGTGAGTGTTATTATAGAATTCACCTTATACTGCTAGTTATTCTTCAGAGATATTACTCAAAGTAGCAAGATTTAAATTAAATGTGTACATAATAAGGGAACGAAAGATTGGGTATGAACTCTATCTTAGAGAGCATTTAGATATCTGGAAGCTATTCAGCAGGGGGTCATGTCAGCCAGACAGACCCTGCATAGCTCAAAAGAGGATGAACTTTGTAGCGAAGTCACTAGTAACTCTTTCCTGTGAACTGTCATCATTTGCTCATTTGCAATGAAGAAGATTCCTCTCATAAACTAATCACCGAGAGGAAGTAATGACTAGCACTTAGGGTAAAAAGTGGATGTGAGAATGTGGTGAGTTTATAGGCATGCTTGCCAGATTTCTTGGATGATTTGGTAATTTAAATGCTATAAATTAAAATGCATAATAGGGCTTGGGTATAAAATGAATGCTACTTGGAAAACAGTAAGTCAGCCATCAGATCATTTTATGTAAAATTTATCATTTGAAGTGTTTTCTCTTTTTCCCTCCTTTTAGCTTGTCAAAATTCCCAAAAATGGCCCCATCAATGAAGTACAGACATTTAACTTCTATTTGTCAAATGTGGGTAAAGACAACCCACAGGGCAGCTTTGACTGCATTCAGCAGCGGTTCTCCAGGTAAGTACATTTCAAGGTATACTAAAGGGAAAATAATTTTTTTCTGAGGGATTTTAAAAATTAAACAATAAAATACATAGTAGTTATTTATAAATATTTACCGAATTGAATGGCAAAGCTTATTTACTTATTTGAGAAATATTGAGCACCTACTCTGTGCTAGAAATTATATTTACCACTGTGGAATACAATCACAAACATTTTAACAATCTTGCTCTCAAGGGATTTTTAAAGTACAGATTTTTTTTTTTTAAATTACAAAATGTGGTTTGCTTGCTTGTTTTCATTTAAGACAAGTTTGGGGATTTTAAAAAAGCTTTTATTCACTGCATTTAAATAAGAGTGCTTTTTACAGTACACTCAAGGTTAGCATCCAAGGGTAAAGGAGGAAAAGAATCATATCTACATTGTATGTTCCCTTTCTTCTTCCCTGTGCAAACCTTGTTGTAAGGTAGGTTAAAAAAATTATTCTGCAGCAAAATGGAAACAAATTAACCTCAATATAGCGGTCATTTCTGATTTTTTTTTTTTTTAAGAGGAAGACAAGAATACACACCCACATCCTAGGGTACCATGGAGCTCTTATCTACTTAGATTCTCTGTAAACAATAAGCTACTTGTTTCATTCTTCTTTGCTGTGGTTGTTTCTGATTAAAGAATGGGCCCCTTGAGTAGGGGGAGTTTGTTCTGCCTGTGGATAAAGACAAGGCCTTAGAACCCCCAACCTCCTGGGACATACTGATATTGGCCCAAAGTGCCCTGAGCCATCCATCCCTATCTCTCATCTGTGCTGTACTTGAAACTGTGTAAGTGCTTGCTATGCATGGGAGAAAGATGAAAGGGAAGTTGTGCTTCAAATGAACACAGTAGGCAGAGATATAAAGTAAGACATCACTGAAAGAATTCTAAATTTTCTCCTAATTTAAGGTGGCTAACTTTTAATCTGCCTTTCCCCCTGAGTATGTTAATTTTGCTTGCTAAAAATTGCCTGCCTTCAAACTTATATTTTTGATATAGATTGCATGTTATAGATTACATAGACCTTTCTGCACTATTCACTGTGATAGCTACTGGCCACATGTAGCTATTTATATCTCAATTAACAAAAGTGAAATAAAATAGAAAATTCTGTTCTTCACCCAGACTAACCACACATTATGGGCTCCATGACCACATGTCTAGCTGCTAGCATAGTGAGTGGATAGCACAGATACTAATAGTCACCACTGCAGACAGTTCTATGGGACAGTATTGCAATCAGTTATAGAATTACCAAGTGTAAGGGTCCTTGGAGATGGTGTAGGTCAATCCTATCTTTTCACAGGTCACTTACCCACAGTTACTTAACTGGTTAGTTAGTGACTGGGCTGAATGAGAACTGAGTTCTCTTAACTTTCAATCCAGTGTTCATTACATACCACAGGGCACACCATTTTCTAATTGTGGCTCATTCACATGGAATGCTTGTCTTTAGAGAGTTGTTTTATTATAGTGATATCATTTTGACATCAGATTTTAACTATGTCCCATTAGGAATTTATTAAGGAACTTAAGACTCCAAAACCAGTCATATCATCATAGGTAATATGTTTCTCCCTTACATCACAAATAATAACCTGTGTGTTTATTTCTACTTTGCCCGTTTGGAGAAAAAGATGCGGTCACTTTAAAAAGGAAAAAGTACATGATACAGCAAGATAAAAGAAATAATTATTGTGAGAATTGGGGCAAATGCAGTCAATCCTATGACCCAAGTGCACCTTATAAAAAGTATGATCCAAGGTACTTTATAAACTGGTGTGGTATGGGGATAAATTGAAATTTTCCACTAAAAAACAAAAGCATTCAAACTTTCAGTGCTCAATCTGGCAAGCAAACTTTCTCATAACCTGTATCCACCTTTCCTATTCAACCAAGTTTTTATTTTTCCCATGGATCCTGTCTTTCATGCAGTTCAGCAAAGCTCCTCCTCAAAGGCAGGGGCTTTCTTATGTTCTTTTTCTTGTCTTACAATGCTCGGGAGCTCATATTACTTGTTCAGTAAATAGATGTTCAAATATTACACATTAACTAGTCTCCTTTCTTATCCTTCTTAAACCTCCTTAAGCTATACTTTTATGTAAAATGGAGGAAATCCCAAAGTCAAGATTACCTTTCAAAAATTCCTTAAATCTACCCATTCACAGAACTAGTGAACATACGTAGTTTGGGGCATACAGCCCTGTACAGTAATGCATGCTCAAGTGTGGGAAACAGTGAGCTAGGACAGAGAGGGACAATAGGAATATGTATACATGTATGACAAAGTAGTTAAACTTTTAATGTAACTCAGTTGAAAAGGGATGAGAGGAGAAGTCTAGAGAGTACCTTCTTGCCTGCAGGGTTGAACTGTTTAGTTGTCATGTAAAGATGTGTTTCTTGATCTTGAATTGTGTAAACTATAAGTTCACTGTGATTGGCAACAGGTAAGGCTTATTCTTGCTATGTGAATTACTTAGTAAGTAAGGGCACATGTTGAAATTTAAACTTCCTGCACCAGACCCTCCATACCGCAGTCCTTTTTGTACTCTGCTGCACTCTTCTATTCCTATTCTTCCTTCTCCATCCCGAATCAACTGAGGGTTAAACCTCTCCCTTCCTTCCTCCTTCCCCTCTTACTGGTTTTTCAGCATTCACGCATGCTCAGGTGAGTCTCATTAAAAAATAAGTAAATAAAGACAAACAACTTCCTTCACAGTCACTTCTGGAGCAAAACCTGGCTTCAGTCCCCACCATTCCACTGAAACTGCTCCCCCATGGGGGCCTCAACCTCCTTGCCCTGAGTCCATCGAATGCTTATTAGTTTCTTCTTATTATAGACTTGTTGCCAGCATTTCATACTGCTAACCACTCTGACTCTTGAAGCATTCTGTTCCAGTGGCTCCTATGACATACTGCTTTTCTGATTCCCTGCTACCTCTCTGGCTGTGCTTGTTCAGTCTCCTGTGGTCTTCTTGTCTTCCTATTGCTTATTTTAAATATTCGTGTTCTTCACAAGTGGTTCCCTCCTGAGATGTCTCCTCATTTCTTCAAAGTCACCATGTCCAACAATGAACTCATTTTCTTTCTTCCAACTCTACCCTGTTGTCTCGATAAATGGCAGCTCCACATACCTGGTAACCTGGGCATGATCTTTAACTTCTGTTCCCTACCCTTTCCTCCTATGGCTAATGACTGACCAAATCCTATCAATTCTGCCTCCTCACCATCTCCAGAATCAGTTTATTATTCTGCATTCACACTGCCCTACACTGGTTCAAGTGATCACTTCTTGCATGTAGTTCTTTAGTAGCCTCCTAACTGCTCTCCTGCTTTCACTCTTGGGCCCCATTCCTCCCAATTTGTTCTTTCTCCAGATTGATCTTTCTACAATACTAATGAGGTATTTCCTCTCCCCTATTCTCAGCCCCTGTTATTCTTGGGATAAAGTCCACAATCCGTGCCATGATCTTCAAAACCCTGTGTATTATACTTGTCCTGCACTATTCAGCTGCATCTCTAGTTGTCCTTTATAATTATCTTCGACTTAACTGAAAAACTCTTCCTTGCTCCCCTCAGCCTACACAGGTTGGTTATCCACCTAGGACGCTTCTGTCCTTCTTCCCCTAGATCTAGTCATTCCTTGTAGATCTCTCGGGCATCACTTCTTCTAGGAAAACTTTGCTGCTTCTACAAGTCAAGGTGAAGTGTTTCCCTAGGGCCTGGTTCCCTGCTCCTGGCATTTGTCACATTATATAGTAATTTCCAGTTTGTTCACCCTTGTCACCCTTTAGACAGAGAGCTCCTTAAAAGAGGGACCACATCTGTCTCAGTCTTTGTCACGGCCTGTGTACCTCACACATTTCTGGGCATGCAGCCCCTGCTGAATAAATATGAGATGACTGAACTGATTTTTTTTAAAAAAGAACTTGTATAGTTATTAGCAATGTATAAAAATTTTATCAGCCCTTGTTTCTTAGCATCATAACAAAGCTATTTCCAGTTAAGTTTGGAAATAGAGTATCAGAGCTGTAGTAGCATTTTCATTACTTTTATATCTCAATCTGTTTTAAGGCCATAGTAATTTTTTTTTAAATATCAGTATAACTGTTACTATAATCCCCTAATGTTAGCATACTACTTTGAAACAGAGCCATCTTCTGGGCCAATGTTAATATGCATGATTATTTAAATAAAAGTTTTTAAAAATATTCCTTCCAGAATCGCTTGTCCAGTATTTTCTAGAATATTTGCTATATAAATAGGTCATCTTACATAGAGATTTAACAAAATGGTAAATATAAATTATACAAATGTTTAGGATCTTTGGCCTAATAAAGTAAGCTTTAATGTTTGGCAGTATTATAGCTTTAAAATGAATATCTTATTAAAAATAAGAAGAATTACAGTGTGTCTGTTTCATCCAGTAATTTCTAAAACGTGAATATTGTGGTTCCACTAAAAGTAAACTTTTCACACTTCTCATATCAGTGTAGGTAATTCTTAGGAATAGTTGACTATTAAATGAAAGAACTACAGTGCCCATCAGGATTCTGGTATTTACTCCAAATGCTTTTTTTCAAAAATTCATGGATTTGGTCTCTGAGAGCTCTCTTCACCCATTCTTTTCACACTTTTGGGGGAAAATTGTGACATGAAGAGAGAAACTCAAATGTTTTAAATAATCTTTACATTTAAAAATTACTACTATTAGTTATTTTAGGATTTCAAAGTTATTTGGGTTGGTGATTTTAGGATTATACAATTCTTGCTTGCACTTTATTGTACAAACTGAGGAACATCTCTCTTAAAGCCATTGTCTTACCTGACAGCTCTGGAGCCTCCCAGCTCAACTGCCTGGGATTTATACAAGATAAAATTACAGTGTGTGCTACAAATGACTCATATCAGATGACACGGGAAAGAATGACCCAGGCAGAGGAGGAATCCCGCAACCGAAGCACAAAAGTTATCAAGCCCGGCGGACCATATGTAGGTTTGTATTGACATCTTTCTTCTTCTCAATGACTGATTGGAATAATTCAGGATCACTGTAGGTAAATGCTGGTAATTTTAACTTCATGAAAATACAAAAATTAGTTTTCAGAACATTTTGGATAACATAGTCAAAAGTCTTTTGTTCTCTTTAGACTGCTAGTTAATTGAAGAACAGATTTAAAGCTTTTATTTTTTTCATGAGTCTGAATCCTATGTTGGATGTTTGCTATTATTTTACAATATTGGGGTCTGGTCAAGCTGTTTTACTCTGGGATTGTAAGAATGGTACCATTGTGTTTTCTTTGTCATTGGACAAGTAATTTCAATGGCGGACGGCATGGTTTTTGTTTTGCACTTTGGTCAGGTTGATCTTACAAAAGTATTAGTAAGATTTATGAGTTGATAACCTTATTGTTGCAGCTTTTACTTATATTTTCAGAAGATCTTTGCATAGCAATGAATTTTTATTACAAAAGTATAAGATGTGCTTATAGCTAGGGTGATGCCTCCTTTGTACCTCAATTGGTGTGTCATTTATGGATCCTCATCCTCATCCATTAATTAAGAGCCTGCCCCACTTCCATTATGTTTATCAATCAGCTCACTCAAATATCCATCAGATTGAAGGAAAGGAAGACCAGATCAGCAAGATGAGTCTCTCCTTTATGAGCCATGACCCTAACAATTTTAAAGAGTTCGTCCACAGTGACTATTAACAGTATTAAAGGGAATTATCAAGAGTAAGAATGAGTTCTTTGAGTCCTTAGTCAGTTTACTGACACAAGTCACTGATTAATAAATGATGAAAGGATATTAGTTTGGAAATATGAATGCTCACAAAAACAGTTTCTTGAAGAACCAAATCCCTTAACTAGTATTTTCCCATGGTTTGATAGAATTCTGCTTCTGTGTTTTTCCTTACTGACCCAGCTACAGTACATTTGGCTTTGAGAAGCTCCACTAGAGTCTTTAATAAGTATTTCTTTGGAACACAGCCAGTGCTCCTGGGACCTGGTGCTTAGCTTAGATACATTTAGTTTGGTTTAACAACAATTCATGACTTCCCCAGGTATCTGTACCCTTGGGGCCCAGTTCCCTGCCCAGTAAGTTACCAGCAATGAGATTTTTCACCGTCCCTTTCCTGCTGAGTGAGGTAGCAACTTCCATCCTCCTTTCTCTCTCCTTTATCCTCACAAATAACTTAATTAACTTTCTGTGCTAGTAGACTAAACCTCAAATTATTTTTAAAATGCACAAGATCTGTTGCATTTCGGTTTAAGTATAAACTATGTATTTCCTATCCCCATCGCTTTAAAAGTATTATTTTTACTCTGCCCAATACCACCATTTTAGAAATAGTGAGACAAATTGGTGTGTTTGACAAAGAAAGACTCAAGCCATCAAAATGATTTTTTTCTCCCAATATAACTAGATGAAATCCTTATGTTGGTTTATTCCAAAGCTGGAAAATCATCGATGACTACTGTACTTTTCCACTGAATGATCCTTGGGTGTCCCCTATGTTCGGGACAAACATGTTTTTGTTTATTTTGATAGGGTCAGGCACAGTTCATTTGCAGCTTATACAACAGGCTTTTCAACACCCAGAAGCCCATAGACCGTATACTTCCTAATGAATGGTATGGAATTTCAGAATTCCCTTACCATTCAGGGTTTCTTATAGGCACTACAAATATTTATGTACATTTTGGGGAGTGGCCCACATAAAATTTGAGGTTATCTAAGTCTTAATCTGAACTAATTACATCTGTGCCATTTGGTCAAGCCCCTGCAGTGACCTCTGCCAGCCTGAGCCCTCCCTTTAGTCTCGCCCTCGGTGCCGTGTCCTCAGTACTTCAGCCGCTCACTGTCACAGCACAGAGTTTCTTTTCTGGTCTTTGGTCTTGTCATTAACCTCCTCAGCATTTTATTCTCTCGGCCAAATAACCCAACTCCTTTTAACTTTTCTTAATAGGGCCTGAATCCTAACCCTTTAATTATTTTTATTGCTCTCCTCTGTACTGCCTCCAATTCTTCACCTCAAAGTTCAAAACTGGGCACACTATTCTTAAGAAAAGTCTCATCAATTCTGAATAGAGGGGACAAAAAGACTAGTATCCAGATTGACCTTTTGGTTGTTTTTGAATTTTTACTATTTTTTGTTATGGCATGTTTTCATTTTTTTTCCTTTTAACTTTCTCCATTGTCGGTCCTTTACCATATTTCTTTCCTTCTAGGTAGCTCAGGTATATCTTCCCACATTTTTCAGTGTCTCAAAACTATCTGACTCATTCAGGTCTTTAAAATGCACTCAGTCACCCTTCAATACTAACATCACGTAGCACTTACTGAGTGCTTATGACGCACAAGGCACTGGTTAGCATTTTATGTCACAGTCACCCTACAAGGTGGGTGGGTTATAATTACCTCTCCTTTTACATATTGAGTTGTTGGTATCAGCAAATAGCAAATGATATGAGTTTGGCCTCATTAACAAGTTGTCTTATTTTCTTAAAATAATTGGAGATACCTCTGTAGTTCATAATTGACTATATCATATAAAATGATGCCAAAAGCTCAGCTATGCTTAAAGGTACCTGCAGAATAAGGTTTATTTCACCAGCACCAGCCAAGGTAGAGGACAGATAGGAATAATGCTGGTGCCCTGTAGGGTTATGGTGGCGTAATGCCAGGCCAGGCCAAGTTTAAGGGGATGAAAACTATGCTCCTAGGGGTCCCCTGGCCTAGTCACCCAAGAATATGAACTTCTGTGAAAGCCGCTTGTGGGCTGAAGACAACCAAAACCTATTTTGCCTGGAAAAGAACAGGAGAGCCTTTTACCTAGAAAACATTATTTCTTCAGTAATATTTCCACTTCTAGTCATGGCATTTATATCAGTGGTGAGCACTGTTGTATTTTAATTCTTCAGTTTGTTTAAGAAAAAAAAGAACAAGAAAAAATCACTAATCACCATTGCTTTTGGTTTATTAGTATCTTTAAGTCTGCTCACTGACTCCTACCTAAATTCTGGAATTTTATTGAATTACAAGTTTTTACGTGCTAATATTTATTTAGGTATAGAAATCAACCCAACCAATCTAATTGCTTAGATTCTGTTCCTGGTTTTCCCAGCTTCTGTCCCAATCTTCCTTATTTCTGATGAAATAGTGCATGTTTGAGTCTTGGACAAATCATTTAACATACATGGACCTTAATTTTCTCAAATATTAAATAAGGGATATTTGAACCAGATAACATCTAAGGTTCTTTGTAGCTTTAACACTTTATGTGTCTTGTGTATGTATATTTTCATAGTAAACCTTTTGAAAAGTGAGCACACATGCCAAGTGGTGGAGACAGACCCTGCCACAGGGGGTGAGGTATCTAACCATCACAGCCACACCGTCGTCAGAGAAATGCCACGGTTGTTAAAGCCTTGGGTCAGTGTTGCCAGGGCTTCTGGTCAGTTCCCACAGAACAGAAAACCAGCTGCAGGAGATAACTACAATCCGCTCTTTCTGACATACTTTTTTAAGATTCATTTTCGGATTTACTCCGAGCCATTCGATAAAGGGAGAGATACTTCTACCATCTCATTACATGGAGAAGCTAGAAGAGGACTCCTTGTTATGAAACAACAATTTAGATATAGTCCCAGATTACCCAACCCTGTTGGACCTACTGCTGCTGTTTATATAGGGAGCCCTGGGAACTGATTAGCACTTGGGTCTGGGAAGAGAATTAGGTTCTCCCATAGGCTTTATTAAAAGGGCTTTTCTGAGACAAATGTAAAAAAAAAAAAAAGATGAAGCCTTTCTTCTGCCCACTTTGAACCTGACATTTTCCTGCTTTACTTTTTTCTTTTTCTTTAGCATCTAAATTCTTTAACTACTCACACTGATGTTTTCTTCATCTGTAGGCTCTCTAACCTTAACCTCCCTGTTGAATAGGCACAAATTGATGGGGAGTCAGTGAGCAAGTAATCTTTGCATAAAACTCAGTGGCCCAGTGGGTTGGGTTATCCTTTCAGTATTTGAAAGAAATAGATGACCCCACAGCTGGCTTTTTAAAAGAAAATTGAGGTAATGGTGTAGTGAGTATATTGGGGGTAGGAGATTCATGGACAGATAGATGACAGTCTAGCAATAGGCCCCACCTGGCCCTAAACTGTCATGCCCCTAGCCAGATTCTAATTTCTTGTCAAATGTCATACTTACACCCCTCTTAAGGGCAAGTGAGCCTCCCGTATTTGTCTGTCTTATATCTACTTCAGGGAGGGATGGGACTCTCCTGAGGCCCAGGCATTAGAGGTGGGTCAGACTTACAGAAGAGGCAGGGTAGCCCGGAGCACAGTGGCAATACTGTCACTTTGTGTTTTTATTTTTATTTGCTTTCCTTGCTGGCTTGAACTCATTCTAAATGACCAGTCATGGTATGTTGAGCTTAGCTAAACATTCCCTGCCCACCTCCCTCCCTAGAGAGCTGGAGTGCAAGCACGTCCAAACAGTAACCTTGTTTGGAGAGGAACAAGTTAAGAGCAAGTTAAACAGGTTTCAAGGGGAAGGGGGTGTGGAATTTATAGCATTTCCTAAATTTTGTGATCCCAATCCTTTTTATTTTTATTTTTTTCCCAAATCCCTATTAAAAATTCAAAAAGTAGTACTCTTGTTAACACTATTGCAACTGAGAAATGGTGGGTTGGAAGGTTTGCATTTGCCATTTTAGAAACTTCTGTGTCTTCTGCTTCTGGCAGTCTGGCGATATGGGAATACACGCTGTTTTGATTCTGGCACCTCTGCTCTCTAATTGCTGTCTTGCTGTCACTCACTTTGACATTTTGCTGGTTATTTCACTTTGCTAGTTATCAAATTCTGAGTCAAGGTCTGCTGAGGGGCAAAGCAGCCACAGCCCTGCCTATATGGAGCTCACAACCTAACATGAAGCAACAGCAGACACTAGGCATTAGTTCATAAAAGCTTTTCCACAAAGAAGTACAAGGAGGAAAACATGGGTATCAATCATAGAACCCTCCAAATGCTAAGAGAGCACTTTACCATTTGAGCTTATCCCATTGAAAGCAGTCTTGGTTTTCCCATCTGTGAAATGGGACCAGCACCTACCTTGTCAGGGTACTGTGAGACTTAATGTGTATAAGCTCTTAGCACAGTGCCCTCCCCAACACATAACTGGTGCATGATAACCAATTTCCTGCCCATCTGACATTGATCTAACTGTCTCTAAATTAAGAAAAATTCACAAACCAAATCTAAATTATCTGTAAAACTCTAATTGTACCTTATTTTAATAGCTTTACTTATCATTGGGCAATGTCCCTTTAATGTTGAATTCCTTTGTTGAGTAGTATTTTGATCTGATATTTATAATTACTTATGTCCAGATAGTAAAGAACTTTAAGAGCTGGTGAGATCACTCATCCTTTCCCATTGTTTAGGTAGGGTGGTGTCAAATAAACAGCCTCTCTGGCCAGGTCTAGGGAACCTAGCAGGGACAGAATTATCATTCAGTAAACCTTCTGCCCCGTTAAACCAGCTGTTTTCATCCTAGACCACAGCTTTTATTTATCCCTTGTTTCTATTCGCTAGACTTGGACCTAATGCAGTTGTCCCACACTGCATGCCTTTACCAGTTCTTTTCTCTCTTTAACCAGAATGCATGGAGTTAGGGGCTTAAAGTATAGTAAGTGAGTTACAAGATTACACCTCAGAAATTATAAAATGAGGGTTTTATACAGTTTCATTCTAATTTCTGTTTCTTCCACAAGGAATGGTTAGTAGGTGTTGTCAGTAACCTGCCTGATGGCTTGACGCCTATACATAGTATCCAGGTCACTTCGGTCCAGAGTGTATTCTGGAAGTAGCCACATGCCAAACACTTGTATGTATTAGGTCTAAGTAGAAAGTGAATTAATTATGTGAATGGTATTGGCCTGTGCAAGAATGATGTGAAGTCTGCTTTTTTTGCCATTTTCATTCATCTAACTCCACTGTGTAGTCTCAGCACCACAGAGGAGAGATATTGCTTGTCTGGCCCTCCGAGATCGGTTGGTTGGTTGGTCGGTTTTGTTTGTTTTTACCTTTCGACTCCTAAAATTTGATACAGCCTGTTGAAAAGGAATATCACTCGTGGATGCCCTTGAGGATGTTGACCCCATGTTATGCCTGATTTCCCTCTTTTAATCTGTGAAATTATTAAGGTAAAGCCCCTGCTCAGCCAAGAATGTGTTCTTAGTGAGGTACAAAAGGTATTTCTCATATTTCACGTGTTTGCTATATTTATATCTGCCAAAGAAATAATGTATAAAATGTTTGTTTAACTTCTAGAAATTTCCATTGAAAATCAAATAACTGCATCCTTAAATTTTCTAGTTTGTTACTACTGTGTGTGTCACTAATCGTTATCTACATGCAGCTGAGTGGCCACAATACTTCTATAATACATATTTCACTAAACGATTCCATCAAAAATTCATAGTTCATATTTTAGGTCATTATTCAGAAAGCTCTCCATTTGCATATCTCTTTAAAGTAAAATGTGAAGTAGTGGTCTTTATTCCTTCCAGAAATGAACAGGTACCTAACTCAGAGTTGTGGAAACTGAGATGCTTGTTATATTATTGCCCACAAATGTGTAACGATTGTCATTTCCACTGGACTTTAGGGAAAAGAGTGCAGATTCGGAAAGCACCTCAAGCTGCTTTAGATGCAGTGCCTGAGAGGAAAAGGTCGACCCCCATGAACCCTGCAAATACAATTCGAAAGACACACGGCAGCAGCAGTGTTTCCCAGCGGCCATATAGGGACAGGGTGATTCACTTACTGGCCCTGAAAGCCTACAAGAAACCTGAGCTGCTGGCTCGGCTGCAGAAAGATGGTGTCAATCAAAAAGACAAGAACTCCCTCGGAGCAATTCTGCAACAGGTGAGAACTGCAAGAGAGAGTTCCTTCCACCTACCTTCTTGTTTAGAAGTTCATTTAAAAAGGCTTGTTCTTGTAATCATTATTGAGGTAGAAAAATTTCAAGATCATTTTGATCAATGCTATGTGAAATATAACTCCTGAATATTAAGTTAAATCATCTTGGTTTAAATACTTAATTAAAAACTAATTGAAATGTGAGCATTTATACTAGGTTCTATAAGTTAGAGGCTTCTGAATTGTTAATAAAAGATTAAAGTTTTGAGTCATTATCTTCATTTGGGTTAAGTAAATTTTGCCCTGAAATTCCACTTACAAAAAGTAAGCAAGAAATTTTCATTGTCTGTTTTTAGTCTTGAATCAACTAAACTATTGTCATAATATTATTGGCTTTAAAGGTGAGTTGTGCAATGTATAATCACTCTTTTTTTGGTATAAACTAGAATATTTTTACCTACTGCATAGTTTAGACTGTGTTTTGCCCTGCATGCTGTTTGCTGCCTGAATGACTGTGTTTTTCTGCTGTTGGGTACCTTGACATGTCACTTAGCATCATTAAAGGATATAGATGTATAAAGTATTACCTCTGATCAGTTACCTTACAATCAAAGGTATAAGTATAAAAGTAGGTCATTAATTTCCTTAAAGTCAATCGTTTGTAACTGCCTATATTTTTCATACTGACTTTGGGCATAAATATTGTCAGCATTCAAATCCACCATAAATGGTAATCCACCTCTTTTGTTTTTTTCTAAAGCAGTAACATTTCCAAAGTTCTTAAATTTCATTATTTAAAAAAAAAAACCTGCAGGTTTTCATCTGTTATTCAAAGAATAACACTTTAAGTCTATTTTATCTATTCTCTCTTACATTCAAGACATGATATTAAATGTTATGAAATAGTAAAACCATAATCTCTAGTTCTGCGAGTTGGTTGTTAGTATGTGTAGTGCCCCAGATAATAGGAAATTTAAGGATTGTATTTATTTCACTTTGAAAAACCTTACTGTATGTCATGTTAATTTATTTCCAAGTTTGAATTTTAAGGTAACCTACCATTTTCTACTTTATAACAACATTAACTTGTTAGTGTTCAGCTAAGCTGAGAGAAAGCATATGCTGTCTTAATACATTTGATGGCGCTCAAACAGAAGGAGGTCAAGTTATTAAAAGACCTTTCCAGTAGAAACTGACAGGAGCAATACTTTTCTGCTGACCTTAAAAATGTCTTGGTTTGGCTTCTCAATCCATACCTTTGTGTTGGTAATAGAATTTAGGTCTGGACACCCTAGGAATTGTAGTTAGGAGACAAGAAAAAATGACATTTGTGAATGGACTAGCTGGCCAATAACAGTAATTGGAGAGTTATTTTAGTTTCTTTCTATTTACTGGTTTTCCAAATTTCAAGGGCTTTGAATAAGTAGTTCTTCAAGCGCACTGGCAGCTACAAGGGGTAAATGTAGCTACCCAAGAAAATGACCATACAGTTATCAGAATTGATACCACTTATGTAGATAATTTCTGTTGATTCCTGACAGGAAAGTTTATAACCTAACATTTGGGCACTATTTGGTTTCTACTTAATACAAGTGACCGAGGATTTTTCCTGCGAATCAAAAGTAGATAATAATGATAACAATGATATTGATAACATAACTGTTTTTGGATTCCTTTGACCAGAATAATATTGATTTAAAAAATCTTTATGTACTTTTTGCCTAATGTGGACTTATTATTTGATTAAAAATATGACAAATGCAGTGGCCATTCAGGGAAAAAATATTTAGCTATGTATATAAAGTTTTCATTTGCCAAATAAAGTTGAATAATATTTATTGAGATCTGGTATATGTAAAAAACTAGCAGTCCCTTTCTGGTTGGTCGATACAGTTATTTTCATTATAAATCCCCAAAGTTTCCTGTTTCAGGTTAGGAAATAGCAAAAAGACCTAATGTTCTGTTTTCACACCATGTACCAGGTAGCCAATCTGAACTCTAAGGACCTCTCATATACCTTAAAGGATTACGTTTTTAAAGAGCTGCAGAGAGATTGGCCAGGATACAGTGAGATGGACAGGCAGTCATTAGAGTCGGTGCTGTCAAGGTAAGTTCTGTTGTTAATTTTTTCCTTGAAAAATGACGCAAACAAAATTATTTTAGTCACTGTTATTTTAGTGTTGAGCTGAGAAAAAAAGAAACAAGAATAAGCTTTCTGTCGTGAAAATTTAAAAATCCTCTCCATAACGGGAGCCTGTGTGTCCTTTACAGAAAACTAAATCCATCTCAGAATGCTGCGAGCACCAGACGCTCAGAATCTCCTGTGTGTTCTAGTAGATACACTGCGTCTTCTCCTCAGGTATTTTATACAATTATATAAGCATAGTCCTAAAATGAACCTAGGGGCCATCTAGTTCAGTTCCTCTGATTCATATGTGAGAGAAGTTAGGCCCACAGAGGATGCACAGCCTACCTACCCAAAGTCACAGAGCTGGTTTGTAGCAGAACTTGGTCCAGAATTCACAGATCAGCTCTCAGCCCAGAACTCTTCTCCTCTGCCCTACAGTGCTTGTCTAAGTACGTAATATCTACCCTGCTTTTCCATTTTTCAGTTCGATCCCAATCAGAATACTGCAATTAGATTTTCATCTAGTTTAGTTTCCCCAGTGATTCAAGTGCTCCTGGAAAATGGTGGGGAGACCTTGGATAGTATTAGAGTTCAAGCCTGCTTGGTTCTCAGAAGACCCTGCCAGCCTTGAACTCTCAATCTCTCAGGTCTTCACGACTCACAGTGGCACAGACCTCTTTAACCCAGTCTGCTGACAAAGTGTTCCTCTCTCTGGACCGTCCTCCCAAGGATTAGGGAGACAGGACAGATGTGTGGCATGCCCTGGGCAAAGCCTATTCACATGTCAGAAAATGTTAGCAACCCACCGTGAGGAACAGAGGGGGAACAAAATAAAAGCAATTCTGTCCTTGCATGTACAGTATCTATAGAAACCTCAGTTTTATTGCCACTTACCATGAAGTTGCTTTTAGTTCTGATCTAATTATATACCAAGTGCCAAATCAATGGTGCTAAATTGAAAACAGATTAAATTAAAGGGATGATTGACTTACTTTCTCTCAAGCTGAAGTTTTAGCCCTGGTACTTCATTGAATGTACACTGTTATACTTTTCAGCGGTCTAAATGTTCTTTTTAATTTAAATACTGTTATTGTTATTGCTGGATTTGGCTAATATTAGCATGATTTTTTAAATTTTTGAAACAGTAATTCCATATCATTTTTTCTATCCTCAGCCAAGGATATATTTATTGGTTTTAGAGAGAGGGGAAGGGAGGGAGAGAGAGATGGATGTGAGAGAGAAGCATCGATCAGTCGCCTCTCATACTTGACCAATCAGGGATCAAACCTGCAGCCTTTTGGTGCACAGAACTATACTCCAGCCAACTGAGTCAGCTGGCCAGGGCTCCATGACATTTTTATGGACCAAATATTAAGATTTATTTTCCAATCCATTGAAGGGGAGGGAAATGAATAGTATTTCAACAATGATAGAGAGACTTAGGGAAATTATTATGTAGGTGCTGGCTGTTCCCATGTTCTGACAGGTGAAATAATAAATGACAGCCAAAATATTTATAACAGGAGCATCTTAGCACATTAGAGGAGATTAAATAAGTGTAAGGCTTATTGCCTTTTCCTTACCCTTATTAGTTCTGACAGAGTGAAATGGTGCAAACTGCTGGCCACCTCTCTCTGATACTCTCCTGAATGGCATAGTCTCTCGGGGAACTTAGGGCGGGGCTATGTAATCAAAAGATGAGTACTCCAAGAAACATTTACAAGGGGGGGATCCCCCCCAAAACTGGAATTTATTTATAAAAATTGTGTATTTATTCTTACATGTTTAAACTTCAGTCTCCTTCAAAGTACTCTCCATTTGATGCAATACACCTATTCAGACAGTTTTCCACTTCTCAAAACAGTTTTTGAACCAGTCAATTTTGATGCCCTTTAGTTCTTCTGCCATTTTTTTGTTTCACCCCTTCCACATCAGCAAAACATTTCCCTTCAAAGACTCTTTTTTCATCTGGGGAAACAAAAAATAGTCTCTGGGTGAGATCAGGTGAACAGGGAGGATGGGGCATGGCAGTCATGCTGGTTTTGGTCCCAAACTGCTGAACACTCAGCATGTTGTGGGCAGGTGTGCTCGTAAATCACCCATTATGAAATGGACAAATGTGTTGAAAGTCTTCAGAAAAAAATCACTAAAGCCGAACACAGCCTCTCACAACAATGCCAACTGGTACACTGATACAGTTGGGTTCCTAGAACACTCACGTAGCAGGGGAAGCTTATCTTACAAGGGACCTGCCCTCCAGACGATAATTCTGTTTTTTGTGGGGGTGGATTTGCTCTTGTGCAGAGGTGGGCAAAACTAGGTTGACTTTTTTATATGGAAAAAGACATGCTGGTTATGATTATTACAATGGCTTTATTAACTCAAAAGAATGTCACAGTGGCACAGTAAACCTGCCTTTGTCCACTCTTGTATTTGCCAGACTCTGCTTTTTTATGTTAGACATGAGGATTTATTTCACTTTTGTTTTGGTGGCTTGTTGTTTGTTTTTACTTAAGCTTAGAGAAAGGCTTAACACAACACCAGTGATAAACTTAATTAAGTATGAATAAAAGTACTCAGTTGTCTTTATAGTAACCAATGATACATAAATTGAATTTTAATGAAAAATGGCTCATATTTTTTCTCCCCCAGAAACGACTTCTAGATTCAGATTTCATTGATCCTTTAATGAATAAAAAAGCTCGAATATCTCACCTGACAAACAGAGTGCCACCAACATTAAACGGTCACATCAGTCCCACCAGTGAAAAATGTGCCGCAGGCCTCGCGCCGCCTCCTGCAGCCACCGCCATCCCCACCGCTCCACCACTGCCTTCAACCCACCTGCCCGTCTCCAATCCCCCTCAGACTGTGCATTCTAACTCCAACTCCCCTAGCACTCCAGAAGGCCGGGGGACTCAAGACCTACCTGTTGACAGTTTTAGTCAGAACGGTGGTATCTGTGAGGACCAGCAAGATAAATATACCTCTAGGACTTCTCTGGAAACCTTACCCTCTGATTCAGTTCTACTAAAGTGTCCAAATCCTATAGAAGAAAACCATTCAATGTCTCACAAAAAGTACAAAAAGAAGTCTAAAAAACACAAGGAAAAGGACCAGATAAAGAAACAGGACATTGAGACAATTGAGGAAATCGAAGAGGACCTTAAAAGAAATGAGGAAATTGCCAAACTGAACAACTCCAGTCCAGATTCCAATGAAGGTATCTTGTGCTTGTAAAGACCGACAGCAGGTGTAACTGAGTGGGGGGTGGGGACTGTTGTGAGTGAGAATGTGAGGTGATGCTGTTCCTAATTTGTAATGCTTTTTCATCAAATGAGCTTCCATTTAGTTCTGAATTTTGGTACTGTTTTTGAGCAGGTTTTTTGTTGACATTTTACTGAAGTCATTTTTGGTCTCTTTTTAGCCAACTACTAAATGTATTTTTTATATTTGTTAATAAGATGGTGAGCAACATTCAAAAATGACCCCGTGACCCTCTAGAGACCCCTTTTAAAGAAGGTGGGCTTTGCTGCTCTTTTCCGTAACAGTGATGGTTTTGTGCAACCTCCACATGACCTATTTTATGCCATTCTTAAACGGATTTAACCAGACACACAGCTAGCAATAAAAATATTCATTTCCTTCTTTGCCAAAGAAACAGGGTCACCCTCACCTTAATTAATATTAGCACAGGGGAAATGTCAAATTCTTTATAAAACAGACAAGGTACAATTACATTTACAGATCACATTACATCATCTTCACTCAGAGTGAAAGCAGTTTGTCTTGTGCGAGGCTGTTGACAGTTTGCTTCATAGATCTTAAGGTTTTTTTCAGTTTTAAGAACATTGTTTTAGTAAACTAGTGTCAGTTATTCTTAGTAAAATTAATCATTCCAGGCTTTTGAAAGCTTTAAAAGCCAAATATCTAGAGACTAAAAGAAGCTTAAGATAATGCTTTGCCTCTAACAAGAAGCTAACCAGTAGAAGGGCTGCTTGCCTGGGGGTATAGTGATTTTTAAAACCTAACAACAAAATTAGATTTTTCTAATTTTTTTGAAAGAGTTGTCCTCTAAAATTTAATGTCTGACCTGGCGGCACACAGAAGACCCAAGCCTGTCATTTAGCATTGCCGCCCATTTTAAACCCAGCCTAAGTCAGGCACAATTCCCCAGGAAGACACAACTTTAGAAAATTTCCTTAATGAATAGAGTTGAAGGAGCATTGCTTTTCTGTAATTTGCCCACAATACTGAAAATCTGTAGTCTTTAGATTTAACTATTTTTACCTTATGGGAGAAGCTTTGATCATAGAAAAATATGGTAACAGTGCCTTTATCGACCTGGATTCAGTATATTGCATGTCAAAGTTTATCTGTTGAAATATGGAATCATATGGTACTATTGATAGATAGTGGTCCGAGAGATAGGTATAAGCTGTTTCCCTCAAACACTGTCACACTTGAGTTTGCCAGGTCAGGAAAAGGCAAGAGGTAATAAAATCTCATATGCAGAATTGGAAAACCAGGTTCCTGGGTAGTCCCCACCCTCCACACTTCGCACCTGTGGATGGTGATCCTGAGTCAGAGGCTGGTGCTGGGAAGGCTGCGTCCCAGTGTGTTGAATCCTTCACTGAGGATGTGGTATCTTCCGAAGACAGTTGAGATTCTCACCGAGGATAGATCCAGACCCATGTCCCCTGTATCTTTTGGAACTTACCTGGTGTCTGTGGCAAAGGAGACAGGTGACATACACTTGATACCTTTTCCTTTAAGACTTAGGCTGTTGTAAAAACAAATTCTTTTACCCAAGCCTCAATCAAACGTACAGTAGTCCCCCCCATCTACAGTTTTGCTTTCTGTGGTTTCAGTTGCCCACAGTCAACTGTGGTCCAAAAATATTAAAAGCACAATTAGAGAAATAAACAATTCATAAGTTTTAAAGTGAGTGCTTTTCTGAGTAGCATGACAGAGTCTCATACTGTTTTGCTCTGTACTGCCCAGGAGGTGACTCACCCCTTTGTCCAGTGTCTCCACCCTATATGACTACCTGCCTGACAGTCACTTAGTAATAGTTGGCTAGGTTATCAGATTGGCTGTCTTGGCGTTGCAGGGCTTGTGTTCAAGCAACCCTTATTTTACTTAATGGCCCCACAGCGCATAGTGATGCTGCTGATTCACGTGAGCCAAAGTGAAGCCACAAAATGTACATATGGGTAGGAAAGGACTTGGTGTTATCCCCAGGTTCAGGCATCCACTGGGGTCTTGGAACGTATTGCCTATGGATAATCCCCAGGGGCAACTGTATATATCTGTATATGTATATGTATATGTATATGTATATGTATATGTATATGTATATATCTGTGTGTGTGTGTGTGTGTATGGATATGAACATTAAGTCTACAGAGTTTGCATGTTTTGTTTAGTATGCTTTGTCCTTTAAAGTAGTAAACCGATAAATTCTTAAATATTCACTTGTGTTTTATATTTAAACATGTATGTTTCACCAGCCCTCAGGGTTAGGGTTTGAGTTACTATTTTAATTCTACTTTGAATGATAAAAAAATTATCCTGGTAAAAAGTCAAAACATACCCTCTGGAAATGGCACGTTCAAACAGATGAAATACTGAGGGATTTTATACACTTTCATAGCATAGTCCTGAATGACTAGCACTTTATTTGTCGTTTTAAAAACAAATCTGTATTGTTATGAGTGTTAGAGATTACAGGGGTATAAATTAGTGTTCAGTAATAACTTATTTTAAACCAATTATTTCAAATTACTTTAAACCAATGGGAAAACTACCCATTTCTAGTGTCTACATATGAAAAGGGGAGCAGTAGAAATACAGGGACTGAAAGTCTGCTACCTGACTTCATTATCTCATCTGCCTTGTTTAAATCCTATGAAAAGTAGATGTTAATGTAAAATTTGTATCTCCCATTGTCTGGCTGCATCTGCCACCACAATCTTTGAATTGCTGGGCAGATGCCACAACTGCTGTTGGAAGAATAGAAGACTGACCCTGGGTTAAGATGGAATTCCTTTATTGTGCAGACACTGCAGTAGCCGGGTGCTTTCAATGCCTGGCGTCGGTTCTGCTGGCACTGGTCATAGGGCCTCTATTGTTCGTGTTCAATTGTATTCCTTGCTCACTGTTGCTTATTGAGATGGAAGAAAAGAATTTGAGGAAAAGTGTTCCAGATGTTTCTGATCTATTTTAGAATTATAGGCATTTTATAACCATACTGTTTGGTGAATGCTTGAATTTTTTTTCCTTCGTAGGAGTTAAAGAGGGTTGCACTGCCTCCACGGAGCCTTCTTCAACCATTGAACTCCCAGATTATTTGATGTAAGTTCAGATGTCTGCCATTGGGAGAAAACGGTTTAATTTTAGAAAGTTTGCAAATTCTTTTCCCATAATTTGCAAATCAGAAAAGTAAGAAGTTCCAGAAATAGTGTCCTGGAGCCACCCCTGCAATTGAAAGGCTGCCATTAAGCCTGCTCGTCACAAATCCGCCCTTGTCAGCTTGAGCAGGTTGTCCCTCCCCCAGCGCTGAGCCCTGCTCAGTGGCATTTAAGTATAGAGAAGCCTGTCCTTTGTTCCCGGGCCAGGCCAAGCGTTTGATTATGGAAGATTTCAGGGATTGGACTCTTTAAGGCTGACAGTCTATTAATGCACAATCATTCCCTGCACATGTTACTGATAAAATGCTTAAAGCTCTGCAGTTCATCCAAAGTAGAGGTACACTGATTTTTATCTAAATAAAGCTCTGCTATCAAATTAGTTTTAAGAGGAGAGAATAGTAAGATTTGATCATCTCACTTTAGTACAGGTTATAATGTTTTTCTTGTTATGACAACAAGTTGCTAAATGCTGAGCTGGGGACATTTTTGTAACTGGCTATCACAGAAATTATAACTTGGACACATAATTCTAGCTTTTTTACAGACTCAAAGGCTTCTATAAGAAGTAAATAATTAAGTTGGAAGAGCCTGGAAAAATGGAGAGTGAAAGAGCAAACAGGTCTGACTGTTAGTAGCTTAAAGAATGAACAGATATGCAAAATAGCTTGACTATAGAATGGAAAATGGAATCTGGGCTGTATGAACATCTTTTCTCCATTTAGTACCATCTCAGGGTAGACAAAGTTCAACTATGCTACTTAGTCCTCCATGGCCAATGAAATGCTCAGCTTCAGAGTAGAGAACATTTTATACTTAAAATGTGTTAACTTTTGCTTAACAGTGTTGTGAAAGCTATACTTATTGGGAAATGATACAGCAGGAAACCATAATGTTGGTTATCATCTCTTAACTAAAAGGAATCCAAGAAACCATGCTGAGTACTCTTTCAGCTGAGGCAGTGCATGGTTTTAGAGTCCTGTGGGGAGCTTTGAAAAGCAGCTGCCACTGAGTTGGCCCCGGAAGGGCCAGTTGGGGGACAGCACCTGTCTCAACTGATGACGGGGTTCACCGCTTCAACTGCAGACCCACTTCTCCTTGAAAGTGCTGTGAAAGTTGCCGCCGCTCAAACAAAAGCTGCAGTGCTGTGCTCCCATCCTCTGGCGATTGATTTCAAGTTCCTCTTTTCTGTTGTAGTGATGTATACTTGTTATATAAGGCAGATCGTGTAGGGAGACTGAAAAATTGTTCAGACCTTTTCCCCATGGATTCAAGTCGTGTTTGGTCAACTTGACCAGTTAGTTCTACATTTAAGACAAAATGAACTTGCTGGTCAGGGACGGTCACTGCATTTGCTTCAGTGCATTTTTGCACATTTGGCATGTTCCTTGCTCTTCACAAATTATGGAAATATATAACGTATGTGATTGTTTGCTTCTTTTATTTAAGTAAAAGCAATTTATTTTAGCCAGAAAACTTTCTGAACATGTGAGAAAGCATGCAGTTTCAGAAATATAACCAAAAATATAAAACTGAAATTTAAGTTACTTCATAAGAAACCAAGAGACCATACTGTGAAAACCTTAATGATGAATTTCTGAATAACTCATACTGACTTAGATATTACTAATTTTCATTTAATAAGAATAGTTCTGCTACTTCTGGTTGTGAATTATCCAAACTGTTTAAAATTTCATTCCATTACTGAATTAAGAGCCAACCGTAGAACTCATAATCTTTGGTAAAAAAATTTTGTTAAAATGCCAGTATAATCAAATAATCTTCTATAATAGCAACACCAGTATAATCAAATAATCTTCTGTAATAGCAACACAACTGTTGGTCAGTTTATTTTTCCTAAGGAATTTATTAAATAAAATACTGAGGGTGTGGTTTTGAGAAAGCAATATTTTGTATAACGAAGTGACCCTGCCTTTCCCAGTCAGTTTAGCCATTGTCCTTCCTGTGCATCTCCCCGGAACCCCTTTCTCTGCCCTCAGGCCCTCCCCTGTGCAGTAAGGACAGCCCCATCTGCAGAGGATTCTGCCCCTGCCTTGGCTGGCAGTGCTCCTAGTGCCGTAGAGATGCCAGCAGGGCAGACTTAAATCAGCACACCACCACTGTCTTGGTTCCACCTAGAAAATTAAACCTCCACACTAACTCAGCATGAATAAAAATATTAATGAGGGCACTGAGGTTGCTCACTGCATGACTTTCCTCACATTTCCAACTAGGTATCTGTGCCATCACATTTTAAATAAAACCGGTAAGATTATCTGAAACCATTCTGAAGAGGACTGAACCTCAAGGTTTTCCCACAGTGAAGAATATTATGTACCCCTAGGGGCCATTCTGAATCTCCTGCCACCTGCTTGAAATTGCTTTGAAATTTCAATTTTTATCTCTAAAAAGTCAAGGGAATCTTACATTCCATGATAGAAGCACAAAGTGCAAAGACCCAGACCAGACCCTGATCCCATCCCTTAGATCCACAAACAAATATTAACTCTGTTTTAATAGTACAATGCTGGTTTAATTTACTTAGCACAGAATAAACTGACACTCTGGGAAAAGGGCCTTCATTTGCCAGGTCTCCCAGAAGTATTCATACCCCAAAGTAAAGCAGGTTTATGGCATTTTTATTAAGAAAGTAAATCAGTCTTGACTGGTGTGGTTCAGTGGGTTGGGCATTGTCCTGCAAACCTAAAGGTTGCCACTTCGATTCCTGGTCAGGGCATATGCCGGGGTTGTAGACCAGGTCCCCGGTCGGGGGCGTGCAAGCATCAACTGAGCAGAGTTTCTCGCACACGCCAGTGTTTCTTTCTGTCTCTTTCTCCCTCCCTTCCCCTCTCTCTAAAAATAAATAAGTAAAATCTTTCTTAAAAAGAAAGTAAATCAGACTAATCATACAACACTGCCTTTCTCTTACATATAGTATGACGTTACGTCATTTTTAAAAATGATAAATACTTTCCCTTTTGTATTTTATCTGTTTGCCTAAATAGAAATGGGAGGAAAGGGGTAGAGGAAATAAGCCTGAGGCTCCTCGATGCAGCAGATGTGAAAGGCCTAAAGACAGATTCCCTCAGGAAGCAGCAGCTCTAGAGAAAGCTGTAACTTCAGCATTCAGGGACTCTGTGACATTTCCCTGGCTTCACATTACCCGTCCAGTCCTTCTGTCTCCACGTGACTTGTAGTAGATGTTGGCTTCTGCCCGCTAGTTTGTAGTGAATTATTTTGGATAGAAAAAAGTTTTGGAAGCTACATCTATGTGTGTTGTTTTGTTTTGTGTTTGCATAGTTGCACTTTAATGCTATTACCACCATGTCTTTTTTTTTGTGTTTACTCTCCTTCATTGACACACTTACGCTCTTCTTTGGGATAATTTCACCTAAAAGGTCTTCGAAGGAGTGACATGGCTGTCTTTTATCCTGTTTTTCTTACTAGAAAATACATTGCTATCGTCTCCTATGAGCAACGCCAGAATTACAAGGATGACTTCAATGCTGAGTATGATGAGTACAGGGCCTTGCATGCCAGGATGGAGACTGTAGCCAGAAAATTTATCAAACTGGATGCGCAACGAAAGCGCCTTTCTCCAGGCTCCAAAGAGTATCAGGTAAGGCATTTGTTCCCAGATGGACTGACTTTCAGATTTCATTTCTCTGTGCAGCCCAACCTCCAGGCTCCAGTTGGCCTTCAGAGCATGTCTTCTTCCTGACCAGCTTCTCTGCCGCCTTTGGCTTTCATTTAAAATTAGCAAGGAAGTGAAATATTTGAATGGTTCTTGAAAATAAGTAAACACAACAAACCTGCATTTCCATCAGTGGAAAAAAATAACTTTTTTATTTAACACGATATGTATAAAATATGTAACATACGTTATACATTTACTATAATACATTGTTTAGCCCTGGCTGGCGTAGCTCAGTGAATTGAGCACGGGCTGCAAACCAAAGCATCGCAGGTTCAATTCCCAGTCAGGGCACATGCCTGGGTTGCAGGCCACAGCCCCATCAACCGCACACTGATGGTTCTCTCTCTCTCTCTCTCTCCCCCTCCCTTCCCTCTCTAAAATAAATAAATAAATAAATAAATAAGCTGTGTTCCTTTTTTAATAAATATATATTGTTTAGTGTATTGAGAAAAATACCAAACACAACTAAGTAGCGGAAAAAAGTTGGATTCTAGATTCATCCAAATATTTTATTGCATTGCCAACCAACTCAGACTACTGTTCCTAGATCTGGTGCTATTACCCAAAACTGCTATTTCAAGTAAATATTTTAATTAATGTTTAACAATACCCTCAGTCAGGCATAGAATATGGAAGATATAGACATAGAATATAATGGGGGCTTAATACCACAGAGGTTTGGGGTTTAAGTGAAGAAAACATGGTGCTTCCAGCTATTCCAGAGACAGACCTTTGTTTATAGCTATTAATCAGTTTTCACTGTCCTACCTAAGTGGTAATATTATTACAGCTAACAAAGAGCACGGGCTGCAAACCAAAGCATCGCAGGTTCAATTCCCAGTCAGGGCGCGTGCCTGGGTTGCAGGCCACAGCCCCATCAACCGCACATTGATGGTTCTGGTCTGGTTCTAGAAGCCTGGTCTGACTGTTCTCATTATCCTTAGCAAAAGGATTAATTTAAAGGAATGTTTTTTTCCTTGTGTTAGCAAGGTAACTTTGTCACACTTAATAGGCATAGGTGGTGCTCCCATCCTAGCCCACTAGCATTGTTCTGACAAGAACCTAAGTGACAGAATGGATTCGTTTTCTCACAATAGGGAAATCAGCCTGAGCATGCCTGTGCCCTAGAGGTTCGGTATGTCTTCTATTAGTGGGCCTTAAACAAGCCACCTAAAACTACAGACCATTTTGCCAGAGGAGTTAGTGTTTGAGGATGCAAAAGGTCAGTGATACGGCAGTTTCAGGTTTGTTTTTTCTATGTAGTTATTTACCAGTGCGCCGTGATTATATTTAAAGGGTGATTCCAAGGATTGTTTAGTGGTTAGGAGCAGGCTCCAGAGCCAGAGCGCCTGGGTTTGATTCCCAGCTCCTACCATGTATACTTGTCTGACCTTGGGCAAGTTATTTAACTTGCAATAGAAGGTGAGGTGAGTATAGACTTGTGCAGGAATAAATGTAAGCATTTGAAAACTGCTCAGATCCGTCATACGTCAGGTTATATGGTATGTGGGGTTAGCCATTTTCCCCAGCCACCTGATTTCCCTCCCTAGAGGCAATCAGTAGTACTGTTCCCAGTGTATTCCTTCATAAGTGTGTGTGTAAAATGTATATACACAAACAAATTCACATATATACCATATGCAATTAAATCTAAGATGTCATCAATTATAAGTTGCGCCATTATCTTATGTTCCCATAAGTTAAACTATGATACATTATCATTTACCTAATTGCACTAAAATGAGAAGATATGTATCTTGGAAGTAATGAAGTTCTTAGAATATGGTATTATTCTATTTCCCCCTCTTAAACAAATCATATCAAACAATATAAATTGCTCTGCACTTTGCTTTTTTCACTGAACATGCTTTTTTCACTGAACAATATGATGCATCTTAGAGAATTTTTCTATAAATACATAAACACTTCCCCATTTAAATGGTCTCTTAGTATTCCTTTGCATGAATTGATGTACACTTAGATTTTGTTTACTGTCATTTGCTTTACAAACAGTGCTGCAGTGAGTGACCTTCTGCACAAGTCAGTTCACTCAAGCACAAGTAAATCTCAAAGAAAAGTGTAAGTTCCAAGTCAGGTTTGCATTTGCTGTACTGATAGCAGTTGCTGTACTGATAGCAGTTGCCATATTGCCTTCCTTCAAGATTGTACCAATTTAAACTTCCATCATCAATATATCCCACCCCTTGCCAAGTGTCTTTTAACTTTATACTACAAACAAAAAAAGTTCTCTTCTGATTTCTAATTTTTAATTTTGTAGAATATTCATGAAGAAGTCTTACAAGAATATCAAAAGATCAAGCAGGTAGGCATCATCACTGTTGGTTTTCTGACATGAAGTTGGGAAATAATTACAAATTCTGCAACCTGATCCATTTGGTGTGTTTGTTTGTTTTTTTCTCATCCACAGTCTAGTCCCAATTACCATGAAGAAAAATACAGATGCGAGTATCTTCATAACAAGCTGGCCCACATCAAAAGACTAATAGGTGAATTTGACCAACAGCAAGCGGAGTCATGGCACTAGAGCTCTGCTTGGGCCGGAAGATGTGAATGAACTTAAGCTTATTTATTTAAAATTCGAAATGAGTTGCTCTAAGATTCCAAAAAAAAAAAAAATTGAAACTTTGCAGGTTGAAAGTTTCAGTATTTGTAAACTTGAGTTACTTTTTTTCTTTTCCCCCTCCCACTTTTCTTTGCTTCCCTGCATTTTTGAAGCTGCTTTTTCTGGTCTTTTTTTCCCCCTGTAGACTTGTGTTTGTCAGTGGAAGTAATTTTTTTTTAGATATTGGGGATCCAGTATCTATACTTCAAATCAGTTTTTTCTTAAAAACTTGTTTGTAATTAGAAATGATTTTTTTTAGATATTGGGGATCCAGTGTCCACACTTCAGAGTTATGTGTGTTTAAAAAAACAGTAATGTGCAAGGTGAAATGCTTTTGGATAAACATAAGCCTATTTTCTCACCTTTCTTAATGCGAACTCTTTGCCTTAAATGGTAGGATATTTAGAAATTTGCACAAAATTAAAAAAAAATAAAACATTGTTTTTGGAGGGTTAAGAAATAGAAAGGTCTTTGAGTATGTACATGTGTGGCTGCACGTACACATATGTATGTACAGGCTGACTTGACCTAGAACAGTGAAACCATCCTGCAAGTTAACCCCCATTGCAATGATTGCCTTAAGGTGTTTGCTAGTTGTGTACATAGTGTGGTTAATCGTCAGCTGCACCGCTTCCCACCTGACTGGAGCACTGGGAAGCCATGGTGGCCTCTGCTAGCGAGTGCACGGCCTGCTGTCTGTGTGTGGAGGCGGTGTGGGTGTGAGTGCGTGTGAAGGGCAAAAAGCTGCTGCTCTCAGTAGGCCGAATGCTCAGGTCAAACAACTGACGAGTGTTACTGTAGGTGTTTTTTTTTTTCTGTCAGATTGCTACTTCTGTCGTAGAAGACAAAAGCATTTCCATTTCAACAGTTTGTCAGCGTCGTTGGGCAAAATTGATAAGTTATGAACATGAAACAAATCTATAGTTTTGGGGCAAAATTATAAAATTAAATATGTAGGTAACCTATTTATATACTGCTATAAAGTATTTTTTGAAGAGAGTTATGCAAAGAAATTATTACCTACATGAAATGTATATTTAAAGATTTTTTTCTTCATCCTTTGTACCAGGAATATAGAAACAGTGGATATATTTAACCATTGCGTACTGTGATTCATCAAACAGCACAAACTTTCATTTCATGGAGTTTATCTGTTGACGTCGATTTAAACTATCACTTGTTGTTTTATCATGTGGGAACATAAGTTATGTCAAAAATGTAAGGTTTAAACTAATGTTAATTCAAGTTGTGTTGTCTTACCGTATTGTCTTTTCAAAGTGCTGCCAGTTAAAAAGGGAAGCATTATGTTTACAAGTGTGTTTTGAAATGTTTGCCAAAATTTTTGGTAGTATCTTTAATAAAGCTGTTTGTCTCCAGCATCCAAAAAACAAAGAAATCACTTTGTTGTGTATCACCGCAAACCAGAAAAATGTTAGTATCCAGAAAACCTGCGAGAGCATATAGATGAACTTCTCTCTTTGAAGTTCTTCTAACAGATTAACTGGAAGGAATAGATAATGTAGTAAAAGTATGCAAAAGCATACAAACTATACAAAGACTAAAACAAGATCCTGTGCACTATAGCTCTGCAACATTACTGCTGAAATTTAATTTCTATGTAGCATGGATCTCCTAGGGAATTTCGATTTCTTTTAGCATGGAGATCCCAGGTGCTTTTCCTTTTACCTCAGAATTGGTACAATCATCATTAAATGTTCATGGTTTCAAACTTTCAGTTGAAAAAAGATAGGAAAGGAAACTTAATCGGGGTAAATTTGGTCCTCGTGTCATTAAGGTGGAGTCTGCTGAGGATGTGTCTGTAGGTAATGACCTCATTGATATAATTTCTTGGGCATCTTGGCCTTTTACTCAAAGACGGTATGCTGCTATTGGCTATGAGTGGTGTTTCTCAAAAACAAGGTGCTGGGACCACTTCTATCACCCATATTAACATCTCTGGGTATAGGGCCCAGGTGTTCACCCACATTTTCATAAGTATCCTCCAGGTGACTTTTGCAAGCTAAAGTATGAGAATCATTCATTGGCTTGGATGTAGTACTAATAGGTCTCTAAATCTCAAAGTTCACTCAAATGTTCAAGTTCAACTATTGGCATTTTTTAAGCCCATCCTTATCAGCAAGTGCACATCACTTTTCCCTCTACAGGATGTGAGGCATCCTCTCAAGTGTTTCACTGCCAACTCTTATTTCGGAATTTGTTTACAAACAAGTCTAACTGGTTAATTGTTAGCCCTCAGAGCTCCTACCCACCTATATCAGTACACCTTCTGGTTTACAAATTGGGTAATAATAGAAGCTGGAGATGCTTTACAAAAATCCAGCATTGCATACCCATGGACTTGACCACCAACCTATAAAAGCCTTAATCTAGATGTTCATTGTGCATCTTGGGAAGATCCTTATAAAATGTGTATCTGTCTATCAGTTGTAAATCTCTGAATCTTTTATAACCTGAGGCTGCATCTCTTTTGAAGATGGGCATAAGCCTATTAAAATATTTATAATCATTATTCATCTCCTACTCCTAGATTTTTAGATACAGTCAAATAATTGCTGCACAAATGGGTGGTCACTCAATATCAGTTCCTCTGGTCAAAGAATTTATTTAGTTGTTTTTTTTTTTAATAAACTAAGTGTAAAACAGTATTGTCAAGATAAGACAGTTATGTTGTTACATTTTTATCACATTTCATCTAAAATAATTTGAAGCACTCTTAAAGATTTTTACCAACACTCACAAATTCTAGATCGAATGAGTAGCTGATTTAATTCAAACCAAAAAGAACATGAACTAGATGTGGTTTTGTTTTTTTATGTGGGGGTTTCATTTCCTATCTTGTTGGTTTCTATTTCCCATGGAATAATTTAGAGGGTTAACTTTCAACTCTAAGTAGTGATAGATGTTCAGTTCTGGCTCTCTCAGAAGTAATTGTTGTGGTCAGTTCATATCATTGCTCCGTGCATTGATTATAAAAATTCAGTATTAATTTTCTTTCATCCCTGATTGATCTTTGAACTAGTGGAGCAGTTTTCTTTTCACTTAAAGTGATTCACCTTATGTAAAACAAATGCATACTTGCATGTTGGAAGCAAGATACTAAAATGAGATTTAGACACAAGTGGCCCATTAGTTCCAACACTGCTTGGTTGCCTTACCCCTTGCATAAGTCTATTCTTTGCTTCTGGAACTTGCCTGAAACTCTTTAGCCAGGTCATTGTCTTTCTGGCAGTGTGAGTGTTGAGTCTCGTATTCGTGGTATAAACTACTTCTGAAGTTCTTACAGTTGATTACCTGCCTAAGTGTTACTAAATCCATTTCTTACATGTACAGGATGGGGGAGATTTTCTAGCCAGCACTTTGAGAGGAACATTTTGGGAAAGGATATCTAACTGACACTACTAAATGAAGGCAACAGAAGATGTTATCAATGTTCTTTGTAACCTGGAAACTGAATGAGGCTGTGAGGCTCATTTCAAAACATTTGAAGTGTTAAAGATTATATATATATCTATATCTATGCTGTTTCTCAGTTGTTCCAGCCAAACCATGTCAGGGCTCCTGAGGGTAAATGTCACAGGGACTTTTCAGTTGTTACTGAGCTCAGCAGCCGTGGGGGCCCCTGTTGTCCTGCACCAACTTCAGTTCAATAAAAATGTTAACGTTGCAATGCTGGTACTTGTTTTTTCCTTTGTCTCGTTTCAAGCCCTTAACTTTGTTTTAGAAAATAAAACAAACCCACAACAAAGTGCATTCTGATTCCCTAATGTAAGAGATCCTCCTGGGATAGATACTATTTATTGGTGACTCTAGAAAGCGGGAGTAGGGAATGTGTCCCAGGCCCTGCCTGTTTTGTGGGTTTAGGACATATGCTCCACAGGCAACATCTACAAGGGGAACGGTAACGATAGCATTTACTGAGGGTTTCCTGTGGGTTGCAAACTCATTTGCATGCATTGTCCCACTTCTCCTCACCAAAACCCAGTTCTACCCATTTTGTTGGCTGGTAAATTAAGGTTTAGAGAAGTTGAGAAACCTGCCCGTCACCCAAGTGGAAACAGTGCAGCCTGAGAAGCCTGGTCACTGCATCCATGTGCTGTGTGCACTTCCCCATTCTGCCCCTGTATGTCGGTACCTGTTCAGGGTTAGAATGACCTTCACAAAGGAAGCATTCTAATAACATCAGACAGGCTAGACTCACTCTCGATTTAAAGGAGAGTAGAATGTGGAGTTTGGAGGGGGTGATGTCCAGTGGATTATTCTCAATAGGTTGATTTTATCAGAATTGACAAATTTGAAGGAAGGCCAAATACCTTTTTGAGGAAAGGTGTGTTTTTCTTAAGGAATGTGTGCAGTCTTAACAATGGGCTATTTGAAGGAGACTGGGGTTGCCCTGGTAGAGACAGGAGCCAGGGGTGTAGCCTTAGAATCACACGGTTCTTGTAGGAAAAGGCTCCTTCTGTCACTATGGACTAGCTGTAGGAGATACCTCATCGGAATCTACATAAAGACATTGTCCTGGCTGGATCCTTAACCTCTGTTTCTATAAGTTTACTGAAGGAATGAATGATGGAGAAGGAAAAGAAGAAAGCCTTGCACATTGGTATTAAAAACCTAGAATGTTTAGTGCCAGCAGTGATTCCAGTTAGGTTTACGAGGAACCTCAAGGGTAATTGAGATTTCTAATGTAATTGTGGCAGCAGCCCCTACCCCACCACCAGACATTCAACATTGTGCTTGTCTTTTAACTCCTTTCCTCAGCTGTAAAGTGAAAATGCCTTCACTTTATGCCTTCTTACTGAGTATGAAAGAAGCTTAATTATTGTTTATAACTCACTTGGGAGTTCCATGAAAAACAGCTCTCTAAATTATATATTATGTGCTGAATGTAATAGGGAGAATTTGTTTGGGGCATTATTTTCCAGGTGACAATGGGCCCATTTTGACTGATTGCAAAGGGGACAAAGGCAGAGAGAGGTGAGGTTTCCAGGTGGAGTGTTTGGGGTTTGTTTATTGAAACCTGCTCCACTGGTTTTATCTTACTGAGTTGGACAGGAGGCTAGCAGAGGCAGTAGATGGGTCTGATATTTTATGATTGCTTAATCCTCAAGTTGGGGTCAGATGATTCTGCTGTATATGACAGTGGAGATGTGTCATTTACAACTCCTGCCTGCTTAATTCAACAGGCCAGCCAGGCTGGTTTGCCTTACTGTAATCAGATGCTTGATACAATGTAGGCATCTGTAGATGGACGATAAAAATTCCACATCAGGTCTACGAAATGTAGGAGAGTGCTTCCCAAAGATGAGCTCACAATGTGCCACCAAGTTCGAGCTCCGCAGCTGCGCTTCCAGGGGAATGGCTGACTACCTTCCAGCACTTCGTGGATTCCAGTGGGTCTGCAGGATTGTAGATAGACAGCACGATCTACCTTGTGAGTCTCATCTACTAAACTCCCTCTGCACACCTTGCACACAGGCCTGCCTGCAAGTTCTGCAGTAACCCCTGGTTCTCCCATCCCTTCTGTACCACCAGCCCTACCCTCCAGCCCTTCCTCACTGAGCTAAGTCCTCCTTACCCTTAAGGTCTCTGTTCAGATACCACTTTCCAGGAAGCCTTGCCTGACCCTTCAGACTAACTCGGGTCACCCGGGTATATTTTCTCTTTCATCTTAGACTTTCTCCTTTATGGCACTTATTATAACTGTAACTGAATGCTAATTGTGTTATTACTAATTAAATAAGGAGAGACTGTCTTGTTCACTAGGGTGTCCCCATCTAGTACCTAGGGCTAGTACCTAGCATACAGAAGGTACTGAATAACAATTTATTGAAAGAATGAATGAAGCAGGCTATTCCTATATGTCATTAAAAATTCATGTGGCCAGAGAATTTGGATTACTGCAAGAGTCTGCTGTATCCTTCATTTGTGCCTTGCCACTTTCTCTTCCCAAAGTCATGATTTAGGAATGGCATACTGACTTGACTTTGGGACTCCCTTTGCCATGATTAACTGCCTGGATATCCTCAAAGGGGACACCTCTTTGCATCACTGGCATTCACCCCTCTAGTCACCTCTGGAAGATGAGAATATCTATTAGTCTATAATGGTTTGAAGTATAAAAATGAAATGGTTTAATAATTTGCTTTTATTGTAACAGCTTCTGATTTCATTTCCTAATTGTCTTTTTTTTTTTCAATAGCTTTGCCCTCACTTCTCAGTGGTATGAGAGAGGACAGCAGTCTAAAGAAAGTGCTGTATGTCTTTTTCCCACGTTCATTAAAGCATCCCTAGCCTGATGTTTCTCTAAAGTCAACTTGTGCTTTTATTGACATTTATTTTATGCCCAGCACTTCTGTAACCTCCCACACGGTATACACATTGAGGATAACCAGTGGACTTTGGGATTCCTGTAATAACAGAGCCCACGAACAGTACCCGAAACGACTGCCTTCATTTCACAGACAATGAGAAAAGAGGTGCGAATGACAGCCCACAGCAGGGCTAGATGAGACCCCAGGAGCCTACACACCCTTCCCAGAGAGGGGCTGAAAATAATATACGAGAGGGATGGGTGAAGTGCCAAATGAGATGTGCCATTCATGGGCAGTTCAGCGCACAGGCAAGCCGGAGAGCCCCAGGTCTGCCACTCGTGAGCCACAGGCTGTGGGCAGGTTTACAAAGCCCACCAGCCTCAGTTTCCCGCCCGTGAGTGGGACAGTACCCACCTCAGAGGGTTGTTGTGATAACCTATGAAGAGTGCTACGTGGCACCTAGTACGTTTTCTATACATATTTTTATGTTTATTTTCTAATTATTTCTTTCCATCTATATTTTGGTTTGGACAGTTTTAAGCAGCATACAAGCAGCCAACCAGAACTGAAAACCCTCTTGGGTCAATTTAGATGTTTGCACAACAGTGACCAAGCCTGTATGGTAGATAAACCCATCCCGAAACACTCAAAGTCTCCGCTCCCAATTGCTCTGTGAACTGAGTTTTCTCTGTGAATCTTTTCAAGTTCCATATTAGAGGCCCTGAACGGCACAGCTACCAGTAACGTACAGTGCTGATGCATTTGTTCTGAACTTGAACAATTCTCTATTAATTCTTTTTCCCAGTTATCTTCATAGAGGAGAGTTTTTCAAGGAGCCCTGTTTTCTGTAATCTTAAGTGCTTCTGGCCGCCTAGTTGAGAGTGGGTGGACACAGTTCGTTTCAGGGAAGATGCTTTGGAGAAAAGTCTGCCGTGAAAGTGACTCCTCTTTGTCAGCTTTTCCTTCTCCTCCCAAGGACGGAGTTCATTTAAGGCAGCTTCGCCAAAGGAGTGCCAAGAGGGTCTCCAGGGGTCTCAGGGCCACCTGAGCTACAGAGCTCTGCAGCTGAGAACAGCTATAAAGGGACACTGGGGACTGCTGGCAAAGCCACCTCCTACCTGCCCTTATCTTCCCTGCCTCTCTGCCCCAGCTGACACGTTTTTATTGTGGTAGCCAATTATCCCCACCTGCTCCTCCCTTCTCAACTCACTATTCTCACCTGTGTGAGCTAATGTGGTTCCTTCTGTTAATGTGTACATCCTATCATTTTCCTCCGCCTTTGGTTACAGATGACTTAGCTTATAGATAGTGAGAAGGCCAGTTCAGAACCAGGGACCTACAAGCAAGACATGAGGAGGTTGGGAAGAGCTCTGACTGGTGTGGCTCAGTCGGTTGGCCGTCGTCCCGTGGAGTCACTGGTTTGATTCTTGATCAGGGCTTGTGCCTAGGTTGCAGGTTTGGTCCCCAATCAGGGCATGTACAAGAGGCAACTCATAGATGTTTCTCTCCCCCTCTTTCTCTCTCCATTCCCCTCTAAAATAAATAAATAAATTCATTTAAAGAAAAGTTTGGGAAGTAAAATTGAAGGGACAATTATAGAGAGGGCAAAGAATGGAACGTGCACATCCTGGGTCTGAGCCCTAGTTCGGAGATTTACCGACCTGTGACCCAAGGCAATTTGTTTAAACCCCTGAGTATTCCTTCTGCCACCTCTTATAAACTAGGATAATGCCTATTGTACATACCGTGGTTAAGTGAAGATTAGAGAGTGTTGCATTCAACCAGAGGGACTGGGTGGGGCACTCATAAAGCAACACTGTTTATTCTCACACTTGTCCCTATAAACCTCCTTTGGTGGCTGTTTCTTTACCCTCAGCAATAAAATCTAGGCCAGGTCTTATAATTCCTCCAGGACAACTGTGAAGTGACCCTGTGGCCAGTTTTAGCACAGGTCTCACTTCATTAACTAATAAGACTAGACTTTATAATAGCCAAAACTCTGACATGCCCTTAAAATAGAAGCTGTTCAATTCTTTCAGCTTAGGGCTTGCTTTGGCTGGAAGCCAAGTGCTTCTTGCCACCCTCCCGCCACTCAGTATCCCGGGGATTGAAAGAGCAGAGATGGGGAGGAGAGATAAGGGGCAGGAGGGGTCTTATTTACAGCACCCCTGAAATCTGGCCGTGGCTTCCTCTGGGCACTGCCAGAGCCTGTCCTGGGAACCTGGGATGGTGCCCTGATGAGCTTCTCCAGCCTTCCAGGGTGTCATGGGGCCTCTCCTCTGGCCTGCCCTCTGATATCACCTCCCACCCCCACCACTTCTCGAGGCAGAAAGCCAGTCCCTTAGGGCTCCTTTCTAAAGGACTATGGCAAACATGCCAAGTAGAGCTGCCCTATCTGGGGTCTCATCCACCCTCCCAACCCTGCCATAGATTAAAATAAGCTCTTGTAGACTGCTACCCCTGAGAGTGTGGTGACTTCCTAATGCGCACTTGACCCTGCTACAGAGTTGTTTTTTTCAAGTCTGAATCAGATACCAGCTACCTGTTGTCCTCTAGGCTTGAGGAGTCACACAGTCAGGTTTTTTTTTTTTTAAACCACTTCATTGAGATATGATTGACTTGTCAAAAGCTGTACAAATGTAATGTCTACAGTTCAATGAGTTTGAGATCTGTGAACCCATCACTCCCATCAGGGCCTCCCAAAGTTTCCTCTCGCCCCTTTTATTACTAATATGTGCATGTGTATATGATAGGAATACTTAAGATCTTCCCTCTTAACAAATTTTAAGTACACAAATATACATTCCAGTATTATTAGCTACAGGCACTGTGCCATAGAGTGGATCTCCAGAACTCATCCTGCATAACTGAAACTTCATACCCTTTGACCATGACCTCCCCATTTCCCCCACCCCTCCAGCCCCTGCTGATCACCATTCTACTCTGTGTCTATGGGTTCAATTATGTTATATTCCACACACACAAGTGAGAATATACACCATTTGTCTTTCCCTGGCTTATTTCATGTAGCATATCACCCTCCACTTTTATTCATGTTGTTGCGAATGGTAGAATTTCTTTTTTTCAGGCTGAACATCAGTCCATTGTGTGTGTTTGTGTGTCATTCTTTAATCTATTCATCCACCTGTGGGCATATAGGTCATTTCCATATCTTGACAATTGTTAATAGTGCTACACAAAAACTGGGAATGCAGGTATCTCTTTGAAGCCTTGATTTTAATTCATTTGAGTAAATATTCAGAACTGGAATTGATGGGTCATATCGTAGTCTTATTTTTAATTTTTTGGTGAACCTCCATACCATTTTCCACAGTGGCTGCATCCATTTGCCTTTGCACCAGCAGTGAATGAGGGTCCCCTTGTGCCCACACCCTCGCCAGCGTCTAAGCGGTCTTCACAGAGCCTCTCTCAGCAGCCACAGGAAGGGGAGGTGTGTGCTCAGCCCTCGATAGGAACCCCTGGAGCTCCCACAGCAGCGACTTCTCAACTTCGCTTTCTTTCCAGTGAAGAGCCAGAAGCTAAAGGGAGCAAAACCAATTTTTTTGACAACCTCTAATTCAAATCGTGCATTTGTGGTCCCACACCTCGTTTTACATTGTGCAGGTAGGGAGCATCTGTGGTCTTGTGACTTCGTCCAAAGGTGCCAGAGTCCTGTGGTAAACCCTGTTATTTACGTTTGTGAATTTTCAGTCATGTCATTTGTACGTTCACCCAACAGATACTTGTGTGTGCCTGGGCATGGTGCTTGGTGGTGGCAAGACAAATGTGAATTACACATGTAATTTGATTCTAATTGTGGTAAATGCTGCAAAATAAAAGGGTAGCCATGAGAATGAACGACAACGGTACACAGGATGGTGAGGACACAGGGCGAGGCCTGCCTGGGGAAAAGGCATGGAGACCAATGCTTGAGGGATGAGTAGGCGTTGGATGAGAGGAGAGTGTACCAGAAAGAGAGAAGGTGTTGGAAAGGCCTCGAGAAGAAGGCCTTTAGCACTCACCAAACACATGTTTACCCAAATGGCTTCTCATTAACAAAAGCCATTTAGGGTCTTGAGTTTTTGTTGTTGAACTTGTTCCCTCCGTGTTGGCTTTGCCTTTGCTATGCATTTCAGGAGACATGAAGCCCAGACATGATTTCCTCTTGAGATCCGGGCACTTCAGGTTATTGCTTATCAGAGACATCTTGGTACTTAGCATTCTTACCTGGTGGCCTTCTCAGGTTGCTAATAAGTTCTGAGGAAAGTTTCCAAAATACAGGGATATGAATTTAGTGGCCGGCTGATCTCAAACCACTCCATGAGCTTTCACATGGAAAAGTTTGAACTGGGAAGAAATGATGACTACCTTTCCCAGAAATTGGTGAATCCAACCTCTTGCCATCGAAGGCTGGTGCAGAGTAAGAGCGCAGAGAGCTGAGATTGGCAGGCGCCTTCCATTGGTGGAGGGATCTAGGATTATCGGAAGAAATCTTGTCCACATTGATAGAGCCCTATCAGCCAAAGACAGTTTCTCTGAGAAAAAAAGAAACAAAACATCTGCCCTATTAAACTTGTCAACCGGTTCTCTTTGCTGTCAGCAGTCAGGCAAACCGTCTGTGTGGTGAGACTTTAACAAGGTAACTGGTGGGCAGGCAGCAAACCCAGACTGGAATGGTGAGGGAAAACCCTGACTGGTGTAGCTCAGTGGGTTGGGCGTCATCCTGCAAACTGAAAGATCGCTGGTTTGATTCTCGGTCAGGGCATGTGCCTGGGTTGCGGGCCAGGTCCCCAACTAGGGGTGCATGAGAGGCAATCACACACTGATGCTTCTCCCACTTTTTCTCCCTCCCTTCCCCTCTCTCTAAAAATAAATAAATAAAATCTTAAAACAAAAGAGAGAGTGGTGAGAGAAAGTTGCTAGAAGATCAGAGAAGCTGAAAAGAGCACTTCTGGGAATGGAGCAACAGCAGGGAAGTGAGGCAAATGTTTTTTATAGACCACTTTACAACATGCAATGCGTTGTGCCTTTTCCAACCATTTTCTCAGATGTTCTCAATCCATCCTCCCTATAATCCCTTTTCAGCCCGAGGCGGGACAGCCTACCAAGAAGAAACAGGCCCAGAGTGGTCACGTGGTGTCAGCACAAGACCCAAAATACAAATCTTGCCACTCTATTACACTCTACTTCCTGCCATTGTGCCTCAGGAACTCACCCTTTTGGACTTGATGCTGATCCCCAATATTTACCTGGGACTGAGGGATCCAGCAAGGTCTTCTTATAGCCCACGCACATTGAGTAGCCATGAAGTTTCGTTTTCTTCCAAGAGTGGTAAAGTGAACTTTGTAGGAGGTAAAATTTCCATTCCCCCACCCGTGCTCTGGGCTAGGTGTTCCTTACTATCCTGGCTTCTGCAAGCAGGTAAACATCTCAGCCTGCTATGAAAATGCTGCCTTTTCTGCTAACGCCACCCTGAGTCAGGCCATTCCACGAATGACTGACAGTCTTCCCACGCTCCCATCCGCTACTGTAACCGTCTCTCCTGTGTCCCACACAAAGGTGGGGTGCACACTGTTGTGGCTGGACGAAGCTTCTGCCTGGTAGTGGGAATGGTATCTTAAAGGACCCTGCTAAGCAAATCAGTGTCACCAGATTATCTTTCTAACTCACTGACCATGACTGCTAGGGTCATCCAATAAAAGATTAAACTTTGTCCTTTGTATTGTTCTTAATCTGTTGTAAAAAAAAAAAAAAGCCATTTCTGCTCTTTGCAAAAATTTCAAATACTAAATAAAGCACTAAGAGTACATATGTGTTCATGTGCAGTTTTCTCTTTGGTTCGAAGAGGATGTGAAACTAGGTCTGCAGCTGAATTTTTTACTTCGCAGCAGTGCTGGACATCATTCCACGTCAGTCCCCGTTGACTTATTTCATTCTTTTTACTGGCTGCCTGGTATTTTACTTATATTGTGATTTCCTAATTTAACGGCTCCTGATTGAGATTCAGAGAACTCCTAATACTGAAAAAGTGAAATTGTCACCAACAATGGCCAGGTAAGTTCTCTGAACTGTGTCATTTAGCATTTTTGTCACTACACCTGCTGACAAGCTCTACCTTACCTTGCTGTATCCACCAGGTCCTCTTACAGCATGAGAAAACCATAAAATATAAAGACTGTTTAGAAAGTGTTCAGAAATCATTTACAAATGCAAAAACTTAAAACAGTGAACATCAATTTCTAAAAGTTATCAAGTACATTTTGTTTCTTGAATTCAGAAAACTTTGATCACAGCTACGGCCCCATGCTGTAAATGAGAAGAGAGGGAAAAACAGCTAATTTCCTTACTGACAATTTTGGAATATTTATTATATGATACATTTATATTATTTTTTATGTTGAGAATTTACAGTAGTTATATTCTGCATGCATTTGGCTTACTTCTATAATTAAATGGATTCAAGGCTCTACCTCAGTTCTATGACACTAAGCCTGTCCCTGTCTTGAGACTTTGTCTTGATTCATCTCGTAGTGAACCAAATTTTGCTGCCTGTGATTTTCTCTAATTGAATTTCTCTGTAGAGAGCTCTGAGGTCAGCCCGCTCTTTCCCCCCATAGGAAACTCGCTTTTTCTGCCTGCATGCCCATGAGATCCCTCCACTGCCCTCGAAGTTCAGTGACTCGACTATGTGTCTTTGTGTTGGTTATTCTGTTATAGGGTTTCTTCCCCCTAAGAGCTTCCAATCCACATAACTACTTTAGTTTAGTGAAGTTTTCTTTAGTTTTATTTTTGACATTTTTATTTCCTTCCTCATCCGGTCTGTTCTTTCCTTTGGGGACACCGTTGTTCCATATGCTGACTGGCTGTTGGCCATCTTTCATAGCTGTCATCTTTCTACTTAATTTTCATTTGTTTGTTTTTCCCCTGTAAATGTTATTTTACTCTCTTTAGCCTAACTTCTGAATCATAAATATATTTTCAACAATATGAGCTGTAACACGTGGTTTTCATTTCTAGGATGGCTTTATCCTCACTTTCTTTCATCATTCTTAGCTTACTTTATCTTCTTTTGCCTATTCTACTTGGCTTTCTTATATTTTATTTATGAATTATTTCACAAAGACATGTATTTTTTAAATGCCTTTGGGAGTAGAGATAAATATAGGTCTGAAATTAATTGGCTTGAAGGAATTATTCTTCTTAAGAATAATATTCTTCAACTGCCTTTTGATTGTTGTATTTCTTTCCTCCTGTGTTTCTGTTTTTTAGTTTATTTGCTTTGGTGTTAATAATATGCCTAAGTGTGCATGAAAATATAGACTGTTCTGAAGGGAGTGTAGTTCTCTCTTGGTGTGAAGAGGACTAATTTTGGAGAGGGGTTGGGAGTGAGCCATGGCCGCTGCAGGCTTCAACTTGGGTCTGATTGCTCACAATAGCTTTAGCCCTATTTGCCAGAGTCTCTGACCTTTCAAGCAAGTGGATCACCCATGCCAGATGTCAGTGAGGAGCATGGTGGAGACCCCAGCTCTCAAATCTTTTCCCTGGCTAATCATGTTTATTTATAGCTGCTTGTTTGACTATGATCAGTCACTGGAGAGATGGCTGCCATTACTACCTTTTGTCCTGCCCTACAACTTCCTTCCATCTGTCTGACCATCCTCTCTTCTCTGCAATATAGAACACGCCCCCAGAGGGGGGTCTGCATTTCTCTCACATCCCGTGCACACCTTCCATCCTTGCTCTAAGTGAAAGATCATCACCTAGGTCCCTTACAGCACTCACCTCAGAGAGAAACCTGAGTCCTAATTGGAACCCAGAGGCCGTGTTTCAGCTCTGTATAGCCTGCCTTGAGTCAGCCCAGATTCACCATATTTGGCAGATAATGTGATTTGAGATTTTAGCTATTTCCTAGTCTCACTGCAGATGGAATTTTTCTATCAAAATTTCATCCATTTTAATTGTATCCATTTTGTCATTTTCATGGAAGGGGATAAAGAAAACACGACTTTACACCATTGTCTTTAGCTACAACATCATTTTTTTCACCAGACTCTCCGGTAAATAAGCTTCCTTGATTATAAGTGTTTTGTTTTACCTAATTTAATTCAAAAAATTTACTGAGTAGATATTAGATGCAGAACAGTATGTAAGATGATGCTTAAGATATAAAAGTGACTCAGTGAATCTGCCCCTCTCTGACATCAGTTTTGTCTCTGGTAAAATACCCGGGACCCCAACCTGTCGTAAGGGCAAGGGGAATAATGCATGTCCGAATCGTCACATAGTGCCTGGCTCATACTAGGTGTTTCATAAATATTTATTTTCTTTCTGAATTAATTCTATTTGTTTATCATACTTCACCCCTTATTAGCCATATCTGTTGTATAACTATTGAACACATAGGAAGTTATTTTTAAAGATGAGTGTTCTTATCCCCTTGTTAATTGTATCTGTTATTTAATTATATAACTCAACTATAAGATCACTCTATTAACCTTATTGCTAAAAAAATCAAATGAGGCAGTCATGTTCCTTACACTGAAGAGTAATTGCCAGTGTAGGGAAACAGCGTTATCATAACGCATGCTTTGCCTTGTGCTCTGTTTTTTAAAAGAACTCCCAGCCCCTCCTGTGAACAGAAGACACCTTTAATAGATTTTAACTGGGTTTTACACTGGTATGTATTTAGACGATTTCTCTGCTGATAAAAGACCATTTATATGAGAATATTTCGAGTCTGCTTGAGGCTAGCTTGAGACCTTGCCTGTGTTTTCCAGAGAGGTGCAATATTATACACACAAGAAGAAAATAGGTCAGATTCTCCGATAGTGGTACTGCCTGGTTCCTTGGCTAAAGGTCATTCTTAATCCTCCTCCAGGTCCCAGAATGTGTTGTGTTTTACACGTTCCAGGAAGGAAATGGCTTCTATAAAGAAAAGCAGGGAACAAATTTTTCTTGGGAGGAAGGGACTCCAAATGTTTCACAACTCTATTTAAAACACTGCGAAGATGAATTCTAGGGAAACTTCATGGTGATGTTTTTCCTGCAGTTAAATTTTGAAACTCTATCTCTGCATAGAACCATGGCTGGGACTTGAAACATCAACCTTTCATTAAGGGGAATGGAAAAATGAGAGGCTTCCCTGGTCAGTGTCAGCATGAGAGGGTGGGGAGGGTGGGGTCAGCGTAGCTGGAGAGTTTCCACTAAGCCCAGTGCCCACCGAGATGGGACCAAAGTGAGACTATACTGCTTCTCAGAAACATCAAAATCAAAAGATAGCAGAAGCTGTGAGAACGCCATGGGACACACTCAGACCACAGTGAAGGAAATGGCACTGAATGAAGTACACAGTGACAGCAAGACCAGTCAGGCAAGCTGCCTCCTCGCCCCCTTAGAGTCCCCACCTGCACAAGAAGCAACAGCTGCACAGGGATCTCCACCTTCAGCCAACCAAAGCCACTTCCTAGAGACAGGGGCAGCTGCCCTGTCCCCTGGAGTGCTGTCCACCAGCTGGGCGACAAGTTGTTTATCACTTCAGAAAGGCTTGTTTTCAAAAGTAAACTTGTTCTCTGTACAATCTCATTTCCACATTTCCTAAAACTACCGCATACCTTGAATTCCCTATTTTATATTCATAGCTATTTCCTTGTCCAGTTTCATCTCGACCTCAATCAGAGCATGTGTCACGCCCTTGGGCACTTGTGTGGGATACTGCATGCGTGACTCAGGAGTGACCGAGTACGTAAACACAAGCACTCCTGCCTCGTCCCTTTGGTTTACTAGCCTTTATTTTTTAAAAGTGGTACTTTACCCAAGTATTAGCTAATACCACATACAAAAACAAAACTATACATGTGGGTACACACGTATACATACATATATAATGAATATTTTATAAATACACATGTATATAAAATTTGGCTGATTCCAATAAAATGTACTGCAAAAGTTGTACACATTCAAAGAAAAACATTATAGCAACATCTCCTTTAAAAATGCCAAAATTAGAAACTATGTCACTGAAAAGTTAAAACATAGTATTTCTTCTTTTTAAAATTTTTGTTCAGTTACAGTTGTCCCCATTCCCCTCCTTTGCTCTCCCCTGCCCCATCCAACCCCACTCTCTGAGACAATCCCCACCCCACTGTCCTTGTCCATAGGTCCTTTGTATGTGTTCCTTGACTTGCCCCTTCCCCTTCATTCCCCCATCATCCTTCTCCCCGTCCCCTCTGGTTACTGTCAGTTTGTTCTTTATTTCCATGTCTCTGGTTCTATTTTGCTCATTTGTTTGTTTTGTTGATTAGGTTCCACTTACAGATGAGATCATATGGTATTTGTCTTTCATTGCCTGGCTTATTTCACCTAGCATAACGCTCTCCAGTTCCATCCATGTTGTCAGGAAGGTTAGGAGCTCCTTCTTTCTGTTGCCTAGTATTCCATTGTGTAAATGTACCAGAGTTTTTTGATCTACTCATTTACTGATGGGCATTTAGGCTGTTTCCAGTACTTGGCCATTGTTAATAACACTGCTATGAACATAGGGGTGCATAGGTCCTTTCGAATTGGTGTTTCAGGGTTCTTAGGGTATAATCCCAGCAGTGGAATTGCCAGGCAAAAAGGCAGTTCCATTTTTAGTTCTTTGAGGAAATTCCATACTGTTTTTCACAGTGTCTGCACCATTCTGCAATCCCACCAACAGTGCATTAGGGTTCCCTTTTCTCCACAGCCTCACCAATACTTGTTGTTTGTTGATTTGGTTATGATGGCCATTCTGACTGGTGTGAAGTGGTATCTCATTGTGGTTTTAATTTGCATCTCCCTTATGGCTAGTGATGTTGAGCATATTTTCATACGTCTCTGGATCCTCTGTAGATCCTCCTTAGAGAAGTGTCTATTCAGGTGTTTTGCCCATTTTTTAATTGGATTGTTTGTCTTCCTGGTGTGGAGTCATGTGAATTCTTTATACATTTTGGAGATCAAACCCTTGTCTGAGGTATCATTTGCAAATATATTTTCCCATACAGTGGGTTCCCTTTTCATTTTGCTGATGTTTTCTTTAGCTGTGCAGAAGCATTTTAATTTGATGTAGTCCTATTTGTTTATTCTTTCCTTTATATCCCTTGCCCAGGGGACATATTAGATAGAACTAAAACAGTATTTCTAAAGATTTGTTACATCCTTTTGCTTTCTTGAGCATACATTCTAAACAAATGTTGCTTAAATGTGTTCCTCAGTACATTCTTTGCTTCTTTTTAGCTCCAAAGTAACACCAGTTCCCCCAAACCAAGCAATGGTAAGTTTTGTTTTTATTTCTACTTATGTGGTATATTAGTTCGTGGTGGGGAAGGGATTGCAAATGTGTTCACTGTGAAACTGGTTAAAAAAAAAAACACCTTGTTTGGCCCACATTCTGCAGCAGTCCCAGGCACGGGGCCAGAGGATGAAGTTGTATGGGAACTCTTCTCAGCCTGGAAGTTGTTAATTAAAGCGAAGATGACTTTACAAGTGTCTTTAGACAAGCGTTCTAAGACTTTGACTACCTGTTGGAAGGATATCTGGTCACCTGAACAAAAACACAAAAAAATACACATTGACTGAAGCTCCTAAATGGATTTTACGTTCATTTCTCCCATTAAGCAAAAGTACGCCATTTGGAGATAAGCTGTGGAACTTGGCTTTTATAAGTAGATACACCAAGAAGACACACTGAGAGCTCCCCTCAGTCCGTGTGGCTGTCCTTCAGGCCAGGAGGAAAAAGCCACTCTGGTAGGGCGCCTGCCCTGGGTTCCACCGACACCCAAGGAGTCCTTGGATAGAACTCCACATTCGGATGTGGAAAAGACTCTCTCATTTATTTTTACTAACTTAGAACTGATATTCAGCATTTCTTTCAATTCTGAAAATAGGTAGCAAATCTCAATAGTTACTTGTATATTTGTCACTAACACTTTTGCCAGTACTCTGAAATATTATTAACATTCATCACTACTTTGATGGTATAGTACTTAATAAATCCACCAGTAGATCTTTTTTATTATTAGTATGTTACTATATTACATATTTTTAATGTGTTTGATAAGTATTCTTTAATATAGCTTATTTTCTTAGTATCCTACATATTTGGTTTTATGCTTTTAAGAACATCATTCTGAGAGACGGTCCACACATTCTACCAGACTTCCAAAGGGGGCTCTGGCTTAAAATCAAAGACTGAGACCCTGCAGTAGGGTTTCACAGACAAATTTGATTGTATATAAATACATCAATCACAATAGAAACATGGCAGATAATAACAACAAATGCTTAAGGAATATGATTTAGGCATCTGTTTCTAACAGGTGTTTAAGCCTGCTGGGTCAAGACACTTCAATGAAAGGGTGGAGAGAAGGAGAAACTATTGTCAACCAGCTCCCAGAACTGCAAGGCAAGCTGTTGTGTAACTATAGGCTTGATTCACTGGTTGGCCTCCTTTATTCAGCTTGCTGAGATTATGATATTCTTGTCTTCAAGGATGATTATTAGTTACTGGGCCTGCAGGTTTAAAATTGCCCTCTACAGCTATTTGCAAATTCTTTTGACTCTCTATTCATTGCCTGTTGACTGGCCTGGTTCTTTGCCCCAGAAGTTCTAGTTTTTTACTTTGACTGAGAGTTTCACTTACAACCTGACAATGAAAGAAGCTTCTTTGTCTTCAACAGAAGTTGACTTCACAGAGTCAGGTCCTACTGGACTGGAGATGATTCCTCCCTTCATTTCAGCTGATTCATATTCTCAGTGGCTGACTCAGAGTCATGACTCAGTGATGACATTATTTAAACTTATACAATTTGAAGAGCAGCATGGACAGAAATAGAAGGGGGAAATGTAAAATGCATGATAAGAGTAAAAGAAAACTAAATTGATGAGTACCAGTGTTGCTTTGTCTTGGAAAAAATAGGAACTTTACTAATAATGACACATGATTTAAACTTGAGTAATGCTCTCAGCATCACTGTTTTGTTCAATGTCCATAACAACTCTGTAAACAGCTACAAATGCTTATCTCAGAGAACCAGAAGGACCAACCATAGGCCCAAGACTAGGCAGTGGGGCACCAGCCGGATTAGGGGGCTGGCCCCTTGCTCTCGGGATATGGGCTTCTTCTCACAATGAAATCTGAAGAGCTCGAGGAAAACTAATAAATGAAGCAAACGCTCAAACAAGAACTATATACTGATCAAAAATTAGATAGTAAAATAGTAAACAGGAGCCAAGTAGTAAACATAGACACAATTCCCAGGTTTTCTGGGAGAGAAAATTTCTAATGTTTCTAACACTCAGTGTAGATAGAAAGCATTAGAGAAGCATTATTAGCCATTCTAAGTAAAAAAAAAAAAAAAAAAAAAAAAAAAAAAAAAAAAAAAAAAAAAAAAAAAAAAAAAAAAAAAAAAAAAAAAAAAAAAAAAAAAAAAGAAATAATAATACACACAGAAGATAGGATCCAGCAAAAGAAACTGGAAGCCAAGAACAGTTGAGAATCTGCTTTAAGTTATATTTCCAATTTTTAACAAGGTTATTGCTGATCTACCCATAGAGCTATGTATATTACATTATCAACTAGGCAGCATGATCTATCATACAAATAATAATGTCTTCAATAGTTTTAAAATATATTTCCTATACAATTTTCTGAGTAATGTTCAAGAAAAAAAACTATGTAACATTCTTTAATTTTATTCAAAAATAAGTAACAAGCATTTTTTAAAGTGATCTCCCAACTATAGGGAAACCATAGTGCTCATGAAAGGGGAGAGAGAGAGAGAGAGAGAGAGAGAGAGGGAGGGAGGAAGGAAGGAAGGAAGGAAGGAAGGAAGGAAGGAAGGAAGGAAGGAAGGAAGGAAGGAAGGAAGAGCCTCGGCTGATGTCTAAGCATTGTACATACAAGCAGTTGCTACACAAGGTTCCAGATCCTGAAATTGAATCTCAGGGGCCAGATCTGTGTGTGTTCCACAAAAGGCCCTTTGAAACTCCTTTCCTGTCCTGGTCTGACAAAGCCTGATGACTGATCTTGAGGGACAGACGCACTGGTTTGGCCTGGCCTCTGATCTCTCATGAAAGACTGTGAGCCATGCTCATCTGTCTAGAGTCTGCTGCCTACTTCCTCCAGTATATTTAGCTCTTTGGTTATTTTCCTAATGAGCTGTCTGTTTGCTTCCAGCCGACCAGCCAGAAAATGAATGTGTGCAAATCATAAACTAAGTACCCAGTGCTCAGGACCTGCAAGGAGTTGTTTCATACATTTTGAAGCCCACCCACTCTAGAACTCTTGCTGGGTCTGTCTCTTCACTCCGCTTGCCCCATGGCTAGACAGATGTGCTGCTCTCTAGCTAGAGCTGTCTACGGCCTTCACCTACATTCTCTCAGATGACCACCTCCAGAGCCACCCTTCCCCACCTTGCTAGGTTCGTTAAGGTAGCCAACAGGCAGACTAAGCATGCGCTTTGGACGCCAGCATTCAGAGAAAGTACCAATTTAAAATATTTTGATCAGCCAGGTAGTTACCATGGGAGAATTTTTTACATTTATGCTATGGATTTGCATAGTCTTTGTTTTGAATTATATATGGTGGTGTGGGGGGAGAATGAATCTTAATATTTCTGACTCATGGGGACTCTAAATGTCATCATCAGGCCCTGTTTCCTAGTGCCCTGCAGACTGGTTTTTGCCATTCCCCACTCCCCAGTGACACTTCTACTGAAAGATGATGTGACTCACAGAGGCCAATCCTCCTGGAATCTGGGACACATTGAGCCTCAGTTTGCATTAATATGAACTGTTTAGCTCCTAGCATTCAACCCTTGCACAGTCCCAATTACCTAAGGAAATTGTTTAAAAGCCAGTTCTTTTAGTTTAAAGCCGAATGATAAAACCAAATGATAATTTGGTGGTGGTTTGGAATCTTTCTTTTCAGGGAGTTAATGAACACAAAAATATATATGGTTGTCTCTTCACACACGTAAAATGTTGCAGTACTCCCACCTCTCATGTCTTCTAAAAGACTTATGTGCATATTTTAATTAGGTCCCACAAGACCCACAATATAAAAAGGACATTGATCTGTTTGATTTTAATATCTAGGAGGTGCTATATAACCCAGCTCTCCCTAAGCCATGAGAAGCAGTTCGCGCCCGAGGAGGGAGAGCCCCCCATCACCACGCCCAGGGTGTCAGTGTGGGTGGGCAGCTGTGTGGAAGTGGCTTTCTGCTCGCGGCAGCACCGAAGGGAGAAAAACCCTTGGGGAGGTTTGGGGCTGATTTAGCATCTAGCAGATATCATCAAATACTGTATGAGTGCTTGATTTTAAATACCTTTAACATATTAAAATAATATAAACTTGCACAACAAATACACCAGGTGGAGAGTGCCCATATTTTAGAGGATCCACAACACTTTTTTAAAGAAAAACCAATACCTCTACATTGCCTAGAGCATTTGAAATATAGTTTAGGTTTTACACTTGAATTTATATACAGCTTTAACAAATAGTTTTATTTTTTTTAAGATTTTATTTCTATTTTTAGACAGAGGGGAATGGAGGGAGAAAGAGAGGGAGAGAAATATCAATGTGGGGTTGCCTCTTCTGTGTCCCCTACTGAGGACCTGGCTTGCAACCCAGGCATGTGCCCTGACTGGGAATTGAACCAGTGACACTTTGGCTCGCAGACTGGTGCTCAATCTACTAAGCCACACCAGCCAGGGTACAAATAGTTTTAGAAAAATACAGAAGAATATGCAGAAGATCTAATGATTTGGTGTCCAGTGAGAATTTTTATATTCTGTCTTCAGAGCTCAAACAACCAGAACATGGCCTCACCCCCAGCACCCCACCTGTACCTGGTCTTTCCCTGTTAACTTCGTGCTATGTGAGAATGAAGGGGCCGAGGTGCACAGCCTAGCCAACACTCTGCCTACTTCTCCTCCTGCCCTGACAGCAAGAAACCATGGGGTTTCAAGAAACCTGGAATTCAAGAAACCTGGAATTTTGTAAACATGAGGTTCTTGTTCAATACTCTAAGGAAGGTAAACCCCAAGCCCTGGCAGAGGGGAAAACTCCTCCCAGTTTCCAAAACTGGACAGTCAGGCCTAGTTTGAGCTGCGGGATCCAGCTGTACCTGGGTGGCCTCACTGTGGCCACATGAAAGCAAAACACACAAGCAATTTGGGGACATTTCTCCTGCAAGTTTTGAACGGAAATGTGAGTGGGAGGAAAGGCTGTGATGGCCAGCTCCAACCTCTTACCTAGCAGGTCCCCTGTCACTTTAGGATCTCCAGGATAAGCGGCCCCCCTCTGCAGTTTCGAGTTCACTTATGGAGACCAAGAGAATGTTCAGCCTCACACAGGGATGAAGAGCATATGGGCATGTAAGCCTCACTGGCCACTGTGAGCTTCACTTCCGCAAGTGATTTCTCTCCCACATCCCTCATGCAAAGCCCTCCACAGAAAAATCAATCTTCTGGCCTTTGAATCTGCCTTCTGTCCTAATCAGGGGTTGCCAAGCATGAAGCATTACAGGGGCTCCTATCAGCAAACAGGGCCTGAGCAGCCGGAAGGAGAGAGCTGCTCTTTAAAAGCTTTTAAATGCTGTTATATTTTTAAAACCACTTACTGAAAAGGTGAGTTATTTCCTACTCCTCCTTCCCCAGAAGCACAACTATTAAGGTTACCTGGAAACCTGTCCAGGAAGCATGTGGCAAATAGCAGCTGTGCAATAGAAACATCCAGATCTGTCATCTAATAGGAGATGGTATCAGTAAGGTCATACGTGGGTACAGGGAGAATAGGAAAGTTACTTAGCTTGTAGGCCCTGGTTCTTTGGGGGGCTGTTTGGCTGCTTGTGCATTTGGGAGTTGGGCTTTGTTCCTAGCCTGTGGGGAGGGCATGTGGTCGGTCTGAGCTGGGAATGAGACAGATCTGAGATTGGTGCTTCTCATGCTGAATATCACCCTGTGGGAGGAAGAGTAGAGAGGCTGAGGAGGTGCTGCCTCTGCTCTGGGGGAATTTCCAATCTGGTGGGCACATATGTGCATGGACAATAGCCTGAGGACAATTTTTGTTTAAGTTTCAGGAGCAAAATAATATACCGTGAAGGACTACATACCAGAAGGACAAGAAGACTTCATGATGGAGGTGATTTTGAATAAGGTCTTGAGACACAGTGTTAACAGCAAAGAGGATGTGAAACAAAATAAATAGAAGATACGTGTTGACAGAATGAGAAATTTACAGTGTTGTTTATTCTGATGTTTTAATTTTTATGACTGTCTGAGAGGGAAGCAGAGATGACTCCTCTCTTCCCTTTGTAACCTTTAGCTCTAGACTTCTGGGGGGGAAAAAAACCTTCATGTCATAAAAGCTGTTTTTTGCTGGTTTTGTGCTCCCCCCCCATTTCTAAAGAGCTTTTCTAATGTGTATTTTATTTCTATGTCAGATGGGGTGATAAACTTTGTAATTATAGAGAAGATGCAAAGCTGTGACTCAGCTGTTTCACCACGTAGCTCTGCCCGCAGACGCAGGGATTCAGGAACTCGAGCTGGCATGGAAAAGGCAGCAGGGAGAGAAAATGGTGTATGGAAATTTTCTGCACTCATTCCCTTTTGCTTTACCCCAGAATATATCCTTTTTCTGATTCAGCAGGAAGAAGGTTAACTAGTAAAAAATCTGTATTTCTGGAAAATAAGCTATCTGCAAAATTTGTGAATAATTAGCTGCAACCAATAAGGCAATTTCTGAGGCAACTCCTGGGCTTTCCACACTGACTGCTTTCCGTTCCACAGTTACCAGTTCTTTCCAGGGCAGCAGGGCATCTGCACGAAGCAGTGAAACATGGTCACAGGTACTTCAGCAACCATGGAGAATTAGAAACTAAAAATACAGATGGGACGTCTCCACAATGCAAACAATCCTCAAGAAGGAGAGAGAGGCGTGTGATAAAAGCCTGGCTGACAGGTCACACTCCTCTCAAATTGCCTAAAACTAATGCTGTTGATTGACGGGGGACTATTCTGGCCAGTCTCTCTGCCTGTGTGTTCACAGTTGCTGGATTCATCAGGCACTATCGCCCGGGGAAGAACACTCACCTGAGCACCTGGGAACTCGCCCCTCACCCCCATCTTGGCAAGCCTTCTTGAATAGTAGGAGGCACTTGACCTCAGCATCTCTGAAAATGGAATGAGCCGTTTATCAGACCTGCACCTGGTCTTCCCCAGTTGCAGGATAAGAAGCAGGAGTTTAATGACATGAATTAGAAGTTAAAAACTTAGCTGCACTCCTGACAAAATATTGTCTTAGGAAATCCACTTAAGTCCTCTTTGAGTATCAATTTTCCTGTCACCAAAATAATGTAAATCTGCCTTACCTATTCCACAAAGTCAGATATTAAAAATGCCACACCAAAACAAAGTTCTTCATGCATGAGTGCATGTATGTGTGGATAACAGTTTTTGGGGGGGTGTTGTTCTTTTGGGGTGTTTTGCCTTACTGTTCTCTACTACCCTGTTGCATTGACTTCAGCCATAGCCTATTACTTGGCAAAGTTTCAGTTTGCATTTGTTTACTCTCCCACATAAAACATATACACACAAACACACACACTCATGAAGAATCAGAATTTTTGTTTTCTTGAATCCCAATATTTCTTTGAGTAAGGAGGAAGACAGAATTAAATTCCAAGCCAAGAATTACTCATAACATTTCATACATCCATGAGACTATATTACATGTGTGAGCATCATTCTTCCTGTCACCAGTGAGGCAGGAATGGGGATGGGGATGTGTTAACTTGGACAATGCTAAACTCTGCTAGACTTAGTTTTCAAAGCGTTTGAGGCTTTTTGTTTCTTTGGTTGGTTGGTTGTTTGCTCGGTCACCTGAAACGTCCACATCCTTGTGTCTGACAGGTGCTCGGTGCGAGTACTCACACCCCTGGTGCTGGCCCCACGCTGTCCCACTAAAGACAGAAATCAGTGGGGTGGCTGCAGATCCCCCGCCCCCAACCAACACACACTACCCCCCACGCCCCAGTCCTAGCAGGAAAAGACAGCTTGAGAGGCCATAGATGATTTCCTAACTTCCTTTTTTCAGGAACAAACAAAAACAAATAAAGAAAAAGCAAGAAAGAAATATAAATAAAAGCACAAAAAAAGCCAACGAGGCACAGAGATCTCTATAGGAGAACTTTTAGGGGACAATGAGATTTGAGATTTCACGAGGTGAGAAATGATATTGGCTATCAGTAGGCTAAAAACCTGGGGAAACAACAAGCTGAAGCTAGGAATGAGGACACAGGGAACTTCTCCAGGACATGTTTCCTTCTAAATGTGGTAGAGAGGAATCAGGAGTGTCCCCCCCCCCCCGCACTCCCCCCGCCCTCCCCGCGGAGAAAGGCAGGTAAGAGAATCACATTTTCCTGACTTGGGGACGCTGCTCCCTGATGTGCCTTCAAGTTCAGGCCAGCTGCTGTTCTTTCTCTCTGCAGATGAAAAGCTTTCCCGTGCCCCTTCCTCCCCCTTCCGAGTTAATTCTCTTCAGGTGCTTCACCTGATGTAAATCCAGGGTTTATTCAGGCTGCTTCTTGCTCACTTGCTTAAATCCTTTCAAACCTTCCTAGGTTGGTTTTTTCTCTCCGGTTCCAACCCCATCACCATCTCTTCCCCTCAATACCAAAATTTTGGCATAATTCTCAGAATAGATCCATTCTAGTCACCTACATTTTTCTAGGTTCAAAACAACAACAACAAAAAACCTCAACAAAACCTTTGAGCCAGTATCCTCAGTTCCCTTCCTCTTCACCTGCATTTCTTGCTCCCATGCCTGATCCAGTCAATCATTGTTTCCACGAATAACCCCCTCTGGAGCTTCCTGCCAAAGAAGTGTTTTGCAAAAAAAACATTTCTACATGGCATAAGTTTATACACGTAAATAAGGTCAACCGATTTTTGGAGCTAAGATTGAAAAAGATCTCAAACTGGAAATGTCCTAAAGTTGTTTGCACTTGTAAAAAAGTGCTTATGAAATACTCAAATCTCTCCAGTTAGCACAAATACATTTGGTGACCTAAAATTTCAAGTAAGGCCCATAGTGAGGGGAAGTGCAATGTTGACTCTGGTTTACAGAAAGTGAATTTGAGTCATGGCCAAGTCCTGACATTTCACAAGAACTCATTCTGCCTGTAAATGCCCCAGAATCAATGGTGAGCAAATGTGAAATCTCCAGGCAGGCAGAAGCACTTTATTTTCCATTGTGCCATGACGTCAGATCCCGTTGCTTCTGAAAAAGACCCTCATCTAGCCGGTGTGTCATCACGTGCATTTGCCAGGGCCACAGCTCCGCGGGAATGCGCACAGACCCACTTCCTGACTTCCCAGTCACTTTGGCCTTCTCGGGAACAAAGGAGAAGGGGCCGGGTCCACGTGGGACACAGCGCCACCTGCTGGAAAGCCAGTGATCAAGCAGCCCACTGGAGTTGACCGCCAGACCAAGAAGTCCTGTTTGCTTTGAGGCAACACCCAGGCCTGACTGGAAGCAGAGCAAAAACACCAGCAGAAACACGCACCGTTTATCCAGACCAATCCTCAAGGCCACATGCAATCCTTCCATCATTGTGGAATGAGGTGTGGTGTGTGTGCACGTGCAAGTGGAGGGGGGGGTGATTACGCATGTGGGTGTGTCTGTATGTAACCTCCACAAACAGAGGTAGAAAAAGCAATATCATTGTCGTCCTCCTTGCTAGATTGGTGGGGAATTCTACAATTGATAGGCATTTATATAAATTATGCCATTTAATTAACCCCCTGACTACTCTGTACAAGTTGATAGAATAGTCTCAACCAAAAAATGAACTGCCCACATCCTGGCTCTCGTTTAAGGATGATGGCTAACTAATGAACTCTTCCCCTTTTTTCAAAAGACTCCCCCCACATGGAAACAAAGACTGTCACAACCTCCCAGCCAGGCAGGACGGGCTGTCCGTGTGGAGATCGAGGCTGAGACTGAGGTGAAATAAACTCTAGCTAGCCGTGGGAAGAAGTCTGAAATCAAACCTCAGTCCGTGGCTTCCAAGCAGCTGGGAGTGGGCATGTCAGACAACACACAAGTGGGCATGTGTAGGTATTTGCCGGAACTTCTCTGGCTCTTTAGAGATGAGCTCACATATGTCACAATCATGAGATGCCTTTCCCCGCCTAAGAGGCTACCAACCTAAAACCGCGGACTGGTGCTGAAGCAGGAGGCCTGAAACACAAAGCAAAAGTGTCCAATGAACGGCACTGCTGCTTGGACAACATGGAGGCGTTTGTTGATAGTACTAGGAACCCCAGCGGGCAACAGGGTGATTCTTCTGGGGTTTCCTGGGGATCGAGTAATAGAAACTACACTATCTAGAGGGCTTACTTGGCCAGGCAGTAGGCTAGGTGCTTTACCTTTTCCCCTTTTCCTGTAATCCTCACAACTGCTCTGTAAGACATGCAGCGTGACCAGCCTTCTTTACAGACGAGGAAACTGAGGCTCAGAGAGGTTAAGTGGCCCACCTAAGGGTACACAAGCCCAGGTCTCTTTGGCCCAAAGAGTGTGCTTCTAATGTTTACTGCTTCCCAGCTGTTTGTACCCTGCTGGGCCCTTAACTGTGGCATATTTACTGTGTACTTCTAGGCCCAGGTGACTCATCAGCCACAGGACGCCACCCGTTTCCCTGACAGGACCCCCTGAGTATGAGAGCAGCACTTAAGGAAAGAGCTTTTGTTCACTTTGTTTTGAGCCAGGACAACAGACTGGGAACCGGACGGCTGGAACAAACAGTTCTGGGTCAGAGGTCAGCGGACAGACTGGACAATGACCAGCACAGACAGACAAGGCCTGCCACAGCGGCTCCCTGCGCTGCGCCCGGACCCCCAGGCGGAGGCTCCTGCGCGGGTCTCCAAACGCTCTGGGCTGCCCGGCGCGTGCCCAGGCCGCAGGGGCGGACAGGGAGGCGCTGTGCGGGATGCAGCGCCCACTTCAGTCACGTGCCAGCCGCAGACTCCGGACCGAGTGGAGAGCAGCTTGCCGCGGCGTCATCTCGAAGAACCTCAGAGATTCCTAGGCTTCTCACTGTCAAGAAAAACGACGCCCACGGCGCTGAGTTGTTGGGGGGTAACTTGGGCTGACATACGAGGAAGTGCTGTGATGCTCCAGGCTCTGTAGATACTGGGCTTTATGGTAATCAATTCCACAGGACAGAGCGGGGCGTTGGGCCGGGAGTAGTTATTCTCGTTAATTCTGGGGTACGCTTACATTAGAAGTGGCAAGAGGATATCATCCTGCGTTCGTGCCCTCTGGTGAAAACTTTCTGTAGGAATTGCATAGTTTGAAGTGTCCAGGAAGGCAGTTTGAACGGCCTGGGAATCAGAGTGACACATTCATCAAAGCTGCCCTACACAGACCTAATTCGCTTTCACCAAGACCAGTGCCATTTGCCCCAGTCAGCCAACCAGTCCTCAAGGCAAAGACACTGCAGTAGTGCCCCTGATCCCCAGGAGATACGTTCCAAGACCCTCAGTGGATGCTGACACCAGAAATAACACTGAACCTTACACTGGGCGGGGCAAAAGTAGGTTTACAGTTGTGAGTATGCAAAACAGAGAGTTTCTTCTTGTATTATCATTTATTGATTATTGCAGATTTTCCCATACTAACAAATAGAAACTTACTTTTGCCCCATCTTGTATATACTGTTTTTCCTATATTTACACACCTACGATAAAATTTAATTTATAACTTAGGCACAGTAAGAGATCAACAGCAGCAATAATAAAATAGAATAATTATAACAAAACTCTTAATAAAAATTATGTGAATATGGCCTCTATCACTCTCAAAGTGTCTTTCTTTTACTGCACCTATCCTTCTGGTGGCTGAGACGATAGAGTGCCCACGTGATGAGACGCCTGAGGTGAAGGGCGCAGACATCCTGACACAGCGTGAGGTGACAGTGCGGGCCACTAGAACCCAGCACTGCGATGCCTTGCCTGTCCCTCTGACACCAAGACCTGCGTGACTGCGTGACTGATGGGCGGGGGCGCGAACAACGTGCATACCCTGGACAAAGGGATGATTCACCTCACGGCAGGATGGAGCAGATGATGCAAGATTTCATCACACTACTCAGACTGGCACGCAACTTAAAACTTACAAATTCAGTGTTTCTGGAATTTTTCCATTTAATATTTTCAGACCACAGTTGACGAAGGGCAACTGAAACCTCCGGAAGTGAAACCGCAGACCTGAGGGAACTCTGCAGAGCCAGCTTGTCGCGGCATCTAGAGGCTCTGAGGGCCCTGGATGGATGAGAATGAGAGGGCAGTCTCCCCTGAATGCAGAGAAGCTAAGGCCAGCCTCCCCCACTCCCTGCCCTCCGGTGAAAGCCCATCCCCCACGAGGTGCAGGGCAGCCTCAGGGAAACTGGCCTTGCTGCGTGGCACAGGCCTCAAGCCTTTAGGCAAAGGCCTTTTGTCTGGGACAGGCTGGGGACACCACACAGTACTTCTTCCTGAACTGGTATTTTTTCTGTTATCTAGATCCCAGAAAGCTATTTCTCTCAACTGATTTTATTTTTTTAAGATTTTATTTATTTATTTTTAGAGAGAGGGGAAGGGAGGGAGAAAGAAAGAGAGAAATATCGATATGTGGTTGCCTGTCACGTGCCCCCAACTGGGGACCTGGCCTGCAACCCAGGCATGTACCCCGACTGGGAATTGAACTGGCGACCTTTGGGTTTTCAGGCTGGCACTTAATCCACTGAGCTACACCAGCCAGGGCTAAACTGATTTTAAAATATCCTACATGGTAAGTGAAACATTGTCAGTATTATGAATGCTCATCATTAGGGCAATGATTAGGTACAGGCTGGTATATCCTGTGATGTTTATGAGTTTATCAACATGTGGAGGAAAAGTGCAATAAAGTAAAGGAAGGCTTGTGTTGGGCTCTGACATGAAAAAGAGAGGAAAAACACTGTGCTGAAATGTACCCCTAATCAGTATGATACCATAAAAGTGGATACATGATCTTATTTATGCATTTGCCCAAACCTATGGAACCATACAACACAAAAAGTGAACCTTAATGTAAACGATGAACTTAAGTTAATAATAGTGTTCCGGTATTGGTTCATCAATTGTAACGACAGTACCAACTAATGCAGGATCTCAATTATAGGGGAAGCTGTGTGTAGGAAATGAGAATAGATGAGTAATATTTGTACCATCTGCTCAATTTTTCTCTAAAGCTAAAAATCCTAAAATAGGAAGTCTGTGACTTTTGTTAACAGAAAATAAATAAATAAACAAACAAGAGGAAATAAATCAAAATGTTAATAATACTGTCATTGGATGATGAGATTATAATTGTTTTGTTTTTGCTCTTTGAATTTTCTACATTTTAATTTTGTTTATATTTATGTGTCACTTGATCAGTCAGATCAAACACAGGTATGGTTTTAAATTCTTGTCCGGGTGACTGTTCTCTGAGGCAAAAACTGTGTATGCTCCAAGCGGTCAGCTGTCTAGGTCTCTGTACACAATACGAACTTAATAAATTTTGCTAAGAAAATATCAGCACCTTTAAATACGTCTTCAACTCTGTTGCCTTGTAACCTGAAAATGTGTTGCCTCATCTGCTGCCCTCACCTGTGTTGCCCAGGTGAGGGGAGCAGATGAAAGTAATGACTGTGAGGGACCGGAGTCAGCGCCTTCAAGGAGCAGCTGGGTGGTCATTGTAAATGGAAAAGTCTCTTCTTAAGTAGAGGCCAGTGTAGCCTTTTGACAAGCATCGGTGACATGGCTTCGAGAAGCAGAGGGTGGTGGGTGCTGACGTAAAACAAGATCTCAAGATGTGTAATTAAACAAGAAGAACTGAGTCTACTGTGTTCTACTGGGTAGAAGTTGCAGCAGTAGAGTCGGTCTGAGAATCCAGGATGATTGTGCTGGGAAAACTTTGAGCCTCATTCCTGGTTGTTGGTCACCTAGTCAATAACTGAGTTCTGATACTTGAGAGCATCAGAGGAGTTGCTTATATCCTAGTCATAGAGCTAATCCTTCACATTAGAGTTATTTTGCATCTTACAATGCATCTTTGCATTGATATCATGTACTGCCTTTATTCGATTGCTGGTCATTTAACCTTATGTGACTATGCGAATCTGGAAGACAGGGCCATGTCTTATTTATTTTTGTATGGCCTGCTTCTGTGTATGCCTGGCCCATAGATTGTTCTTATGGTGGATTAAAGATAGCTGCAAATCCTTTGACACTTCCACCAAGAGATGGTGTCTATTTCTCCTCCTTTTGAATCTGGGCAGGCCTGTGACTGCTTAGGCCAACTGGGTATGGTGGAAGTCACATGCTGGCTCCAAGTTCATCTTTTAGGATCTTGGAGCCCCAAGCTTTCATGGAGGAAGTCCAGGTGCCCTGCTGACTGTCCACATGGAGAGACCTGAGACAACACAAGACAGAGATGAGCCCAGCTGAGCCCAGCCTTCCAGTCATCCCCACCAAAAACAGACAAGTGAACCCTCCACGTCAGATCAGCCACCATCTAAATGTCTCAAAGAGGCCAGCAGACTGGCAGCAACATCAAAAGAAAGGCTGGTGAGGGCATCTAGCCTGGTGACCAGGCTTAAGCCCTAGGACAGGGCCTGCTCAGGGAGGGCTTGTCCCAGTATGCATTGGTACTAGAACCAGTCACCCTGAACTATGGGCATGCCTCGGGGGCAATGGCTGTGTGTGTGTGTGTGTGTGTGTGTGTGTGTGTGTGTGTGTGTACGCACAAGCAACAGAGAGAGAGAGATATTAACAAAATGCTGTAACACCAGTGAGAGGCTGGGAGAGGGTGTTCTCTCGCACACCCTCATCAGGGGCCGGCCTCCTGACTCAGTGAGCGTCTGTGCCTCAACCACCATAGCAGGGAGCGAGGCCTGCTCTCAACTTCTGTCACAGCAGACCCCAGAGTAGCACAGATGGCAGCACTGGCAGAGGACTGAACCAAGCAGCCTTTGGGGGTCCTCGGACCATCAGGGGAGGGAGAAACTCTGAGAGAGGAAAGAACATTCAAACATTCTCTTGACAGACATGTTCAAGCCATTAACCCTAAGAAGAAGCATGGGGTGGGTGGTTTGTTGCTAAATTTTAGAATCCATGTTTCCTTTTCAATTCTATAGTTTCTTTGGTGTTGGTTTGGGGAAAGGAGATGCAGCTTGCCAGCTGGATGATTGGCAAGAAGTGGAGATCCCAAGTAAATAATTAATTCCAACTAAAAACACATTTAAAAAAGGAATAACTCATACAGCTGAAGCAAGGCTGGCTCCCAGCTAGCAATGGCCAGGATTGTTGGCTCTGTCTGTGTGACCCTACCATCACCTTTGTCACATAGTCCCCAGCACTCCTTTACCTGACCTGCAGAAGCAGGTGCTCTGACCACAGGGAGTGGCACCCAGAACCCTGAGCTCACTGACCCCTTCTTCCATTTCTGTGTTTGAAATCTCTGCAGTATTTGGCAGCTTATTCAAAATTGTCCAAGAACTGTCTTAATTGGCCAGTTGAAATGTGTACCATGATTGCCTGGGGAAGTGGGAAGGGAGAGCAAATGGGCTGAAATCACCCAGGAAAACCTGGATGGGCCGCTGCCACCATAGCTGTGACTGACCAGGTGAGCAGGGATAGGGCCTAGAGCTTCAGGTTGCAGACAACAGCAGGTGTAGGAAACAAAAGGACCTTGTTTCGTATCACCTATGGAAAAGTGTCCTCAGTATCCTTGGGAAGAAGGGCTCACTCTTGTGTGCCATGCTGGGAGTTTGTGGTGCGAGACCAAGGCAGTGTGCATGGGTGCACATGTGTGCACATGCCGAGCTTTGAAACAGGACTTGCTGACACTCGTACACCAACAAACCACGTTTTAACCCCATTTCCTCAAAGAGTTATGGGTTTCAAAAGTCCATAAATTAGAGAGAATCAGAATGAATAGGCTTTCAAACTTCAAAGTGTCTGACACTAAACTTAGACCTGAATATATCAGCCTTTGTCTCACTGGAGAGGCTCAAAGTCTCGGCCACCAGTCCTCCAGAAGCCAGACAAAGTGCTCCCAACACCACAGCGTCGCTCACAAACCTGGGTTAGAGAGGGTCTGTCGTCTGAAGTCCATGTGTCATCACTGATGTTTGCCTTTATGGAAATATGATTCAAAAACTTCAGTGACTTGGTGTTCATGTAACACGCACAAGACACCAGTGAGTGACTAAGACAATAGTGGATGTTACATATCAATGCTTTACATATACTCAGTTATTTATGTCTGTCAACAAATAAAAGAAGGACACCAGAGCCAATAAATAAATAGTAAGGGAAGAGATGGATGGAAGATAGATAACTGGATAGATAGGTGGGTGGATGGATGGATGGGTGGATGGATAAAAATAAAAAGCTATTAATTTGCCAGATAACGAAACATCAGCTAGTGAAGCAATTCACTAAGTAGAAGTTTCCTGACACAGAAAATTCCAGGTTTTTAAGGTGCTAGCTTGTGGGGTAGTATTTTCTGCACTCAGCTTTTCTAGAAAGAAGATAAAAATGACAAGATTATGACCATCGTGACTGCTGCTACAAGATAGGGATCTTGTAATGTGTTTCTCACACAAATTGTAGCATTCTACATCTTATTTATTTCTTTTAGCCAGTTCTATATATAAGCCTCTTTCCTTTTGGTGGTTACCTGGTATATTATTTCTGGATGTACCAAATTTTTTAAAATAGAAACTTAAATGGGGTGAAATTTTTCTTAATAGATTTTTTTCCAATATCCTACATTTATAGCACTCTGAAATAAAAACTAGTGTTTATTATGATGACACTGACATGTTTTTGGAATCATTAAGAAAGGGCTAAAATTATGTCTAGTATAATTTTACTTTAAAGCATATTTTCAATGGAATTGTCTTTGGAGATCCAAGACTCCTGAATGCTATTTCTCTTACCAGACATCCACTCATTGGAAAGATTCCTGTCGCTCACCACACGCATTGTTCTTTGCTGCCACTAGGTGGTGCTCCAACCATAATGTTCCTACCTGAACCTCAGGAACTTGCTTGTGTACAGTTCGTGCTAAGTTAGAACCCACTGGACCAAGGCCAGTCTTGAATAAAATCGACCCGTATGAATTATGTCTCCAAAACCACTGAAGTGCACACTGAACCCTGGAGTGAGGATGGTAATGGTAAAACACTCTAGTTGGGAAAGCAGAATTCTACCCACAGTGGTAAGAAAATGACTAACACAGGTCGGGTGCTAGGGCCAGCAGGCCCAGCATTTTCCTCCTGGTGATGCTTCCAATAGTGACTTAATTATGATCTACCCAGAAACATGAAAAGATCCTCAACGTCACTAATCATCAGGGAAATGCAAATTAAAATCACAATGAGATATCATCTCACACCTTTCGGAATGGCCAATATCAATAAATCAACAAACAAGTGCTAGCAGGGCTGTGGAGAAAAGGGAACCCATTTACACTGTTGATGGGAATGTTGACTGGTGTATCCATTGTGGAAAACAGTATGGAGACACTTCAAAAAATTAAAAATGGAACTGTCTTTTGACCCAGTGATCTCACTTCCAGGAATATATCCAAAGGAACCCAAAACACTGATTTGAAAGAACATAAGCACCCCTATGTTCATTGCAGTGTTGTTTACAATTGTCAAGACATGGAAGCAGCCCAAGTGTCTATCAGTAGATGAGTGGATAAAACAACTATTGCACATTTACACAATGGAATTCTACTTGATCATAAAAAAAAGGAAGAAAATTATACCCTTTTTGACAGTACGGATGTACCTGGAGAACATTATGCTAAGTGAAATAAGCCAGTCAGAGAAAGACAAATACCATATGATTTCACTCATATGAGGAATCTAATGAACAAACTGAACTAACAAGCAAAACAGAAACAGACTCACAGATGGAGAACAGAATAACAGCTAGGTGATGAGGAAGGTGAGGAGTGTAGGGATTGAGCTAAAAGGAAAAAGGACTCATGTACATGGACATCAGTGTGGTGATTGTGTGTGTGTGTGTGGAGGGGGGGCATTTAAGGGGACTAAATGGTGATGAAAAAAACACAATAAAAAATGTGGTAGGATATTTATAAAGTCAGTCACAAGAGAAAGGGCCCTGTTGCTTTTCTACTCTGCTGCTGAAAATAGAAGGTGTACTCTCAGTTTCTTGCTGTATTTAGGTGAAGGCAGCTCACCTCAAACCAACTTGAACGAAAAGAAGAATGTAACAACCCGCGGAAAAGGGCAGGGTCATTCGCATGGTATCATCAGGCCTCCTTCTCCCTCTTTTGTTCCCACTTTATTTTTTAAATTTTATTTATTCATTTTTAGAGACAGGGGAAGAGAAGGAGAAAGAGAGGGAGAGGAATATCAATGTGCCTCTCACGCAACCCAGACATGTGTCCTGACTGGGAATCAAATTAGCGACTCTCTGGTTCGCCGCCAGCACTCAATCCACTGAGCTACACCAGCCAGGGCTGTTCCACTTTATTCTCATTGACTTCATCTTCACTGAGTCTCTCCTGGAGGAAAAGCTAAACTCCAGCAGTTGCAGACACTAAACTCAAAGCCCTCCAGGTAAAGCCCACCTGTGTCCCAATAGCTCCAGGTATTGGGAGTAGCATCTCACTGAGTGGAATGTAGCATATGCCCTGCCTTCAACATATTGATTTGATCCTGATCGGTCAGCCTGTGTCACATGCTCACCCTGGCTCTGGGAGTTAAGAATTTACCAGAGGCCACATCTTGCTAGAACCAAGCCTTCAAAAGGTGAAACCTAAACCAAAGGCTAAGAGTAGAGAGGATCAATTCCGCAAGAGGAAAAGATAGATTCCATTGGTGGAAGAAGGGATGGTGAGGCAATAAAAACCACAGCTGTGAACTCTCTTTGTCTGCTCAGCAACGGTGCTCTCCATTGCTGATCAAAGGATGCACACCTGATGCCTCCGGTGGGCTGGAGAGCAGCTGGGTAACAGAAACTATTAGCCAAGCCAGCCTGCCCACTTGATGATGTGTCCATTGAACTAACGTTTATTTGCAGTAAGCCACAAACTTGAATGAGCCCTTGTGGGGAGTGTTACTGGGTGAACTGGCTCCCAGGAGCCACTGTGTCAGGAAGTACCACAGGCTTTGTGCAGGCCAAGGCCCCAGGGCCGTATTCTGAGTCGTGGCTTGGTTGCCCACTATGTTCCTGCAGGCCCCAGGGTACCAGCCTCTTATGTTCTTCTGTCTATTCTGTTTGTGGGGAGCTTCTCTTTTGCTAATTCCGGCTAGGCCTAGGCAATGTCTTTTTAGCTACAGTTGATACTCTTGAAAATAAGGAACAAAATTTCTTTTTTCATTAGAAGTGGAGATACATGGAGAATTGGGACAATTTCAAACTTCAGAAATCTTACAGTTCTCTTGCAGTCATTATTCCTGATCATTACCCTTGTCAGTTTCCCAGCCCTGGGACCTTTAAGGCACTTCTGTCTCCTCTTGCACATGAAATGAAATTCCCAGACTCTCTCTCTCACCCTTGTGAATCAGCAACAGTAGTTACCATCTACTGAGGACTCATCTGGGCCAGGCACTTTCGAAACGACCAGAGTGTAGTGACTCACATAATCCTCAGCTCTCCTCCGGGGGAGGTTCCAATATCACTCAGTCTAATGTCGCCCACCAAAGAGGAAACTGGGGGCTGGAGAGATGAAGTCACCCACCTGATGACACATGGCCAGTCACTGGCATTCAAGGGACTGGCACCAGGTCTGCCTGGCACTGAAGTCATGCTTTTAACGACTTCACACTGTCCTCTATGGACCTCTGCTTCCGGCAGGGAACTTGAAGGTGCAGAATGACAAGAATGAGCAAGAGTGCACCAGAAGACCACTCAGGGACCCCAGAGTCACAGGAAGGCCACCTGCACCTCCAATGACCACAGTGGGGTGATTTCAAAATGTCTCACGACGCACGTCTCCAACCAACACACAGAGAAGAGGCATTAACACGGGTTGTCTTCATCTGTTACCCACCGTGGTACCTAACCAGAATCAGCCTCATTTTATGTAACTAAGTGTTTCTCAACTGTAGTTCATCCATGTGCTCTCTGATCAGTGCAAAATTCTTAACTACCACCACCCCAGACCCTGGTTCAGTCCCAGCGGTTCCTCCTGTCCCGTCCTGCCTTTTGCATTTCTGTGCCTCACCAGTCAACAGATTTTTGCCCAACCTCACTTCCTGTAGTTTGAATTACAAAAGAAATTCCTTTTTATTTTCCATGTATAAAATTACTACGTAATATTGAATATGATTTTCAGAATACACCCAAACACATTTAAAATATTCAGCACCTCGGATGGCACGGACCGGAACCATCGGAACCCTGCGGGTCCTCACGGCAGCTGGGGACACACTGGCAGACATCAGTGAGCCCCGCCTGGGCCCGCGCCAGGGGCCCGCCGCCACAGCGGGGAGCGAACGCCGTGGGTGCTGAGCTCCACTGGGCAAGGGAAGGACAAAAATGGGAGACGCGTGATTCTTTCTCCTTTCTTTTACCTAAGCCTTTCTTCCTAACCAATTTCTTCTCGTACATGGGGTGGAGTTGTTATACCAGAGGCGCGTGGGCAGCAGCCAGATGCACTACTGCGGTCAAAACAAGGCCTACAGGCCAGCAAGCGGCTGTCAGATGCGTCACCCTACTACTCGTCTCAACATTCGACTATTAGGAAACTCCGCAGATGTCTGTACAGGAGCCGCCCACTTACTGCTCCCAAGGGAATTTCTACGTGCTTTTCAGGTCATGAGGCAGCAAAGCGCTTGGTTTCATAATCCCTGAACATCAACGCAGCCCTGGAAGAAGGCGACACCCACACTGCAACACCCGTGCCCTTGCCTGGGTGAGAAGAGGAGCTCGGGACGGCAGGAGAGCTAGGCCCGCGCCCCCCATGCGGACCGGCGCACCGGGTGCAGAGACATGGGGGAGGCGAAAAGTGAGGTTCACGCTCAGCCCAGCACAACTGCAGCAGGGCCCAGAAGAGATGGAGCCGGAAGTCAGGAGGGAGGTAAAAGGTGTCAGGGACTTCAGAAAGTCTCTGACAGGACTGTCAAGGTCATGCAGAACACTGTTGATTCTCAGAAATAACCAGAAGGTCTTTGCAAGGCCTACAGTTCTCCATTTGAAGATTCACAAAGAAAGACAAAAAAACCAAACAAACAGTGAAACAGATGCCATATTTTTGTTCACAAAAAATAAGATCCAGTCTACTCAGTCAGATTTCATGGGGAAGTGCTGCAGGGAACGCAACCGCGAGGGCCTCCAGGAGGCCCAAGTGCAAGCGCACTGGGGGAGGCTGGTAGGTGTCCCCAGGATTCTGAGGGAGAAACGGGACCCTCAGCCCTCGAGCTCTCTGGGATCACCTCGAATCTCCACTTCCTGGGCTGGGGAGCCCCAAAGCGCTCCGGTGTTAACAGTTCTGTGGGAGTTGGTAACTCTGGGTCTCTGACTTCAGTCTCCTGAGTCCCCTCCAGCTGGCCCTGCCACACCATGGCTCCTGGGGGAGAATGTGATCACACCACGGGGACACGCACAGTAGCAGCCCTGCTGGATGGAAATGACCCACACCCAGCAATAGGAAACTGGCTCAGTGTGCTTGGAGACGTTCATGAAGTGGAATACTTAGTAGCATTGATGGAGACGGGTTGGAGCTACACACACTCCAGGTCAGTTGTTGCCTGAGCACAGTGAGCCCAGGATAGTGGCAAATAAGCTGCTATTCAGGGAGAAGCCTTGTACGTACACAACCATACACATAAATAAGGAGTGGGTAACCATGGTTGCATGTGGAAAGCAATTTGAGCGTGGGGTCCAGAGTAAGAGGAAACATGTCTTTTTCATGTATCATCTTTTGTAACAATAAACCAGAGTTACTTTGAAAACATTTCTAATGAGGAAGCAGGGGGAGGAGAAGCCACCCACACAGAAGTGTTGGGAAACGAGTTTCAGTTTCTCTGATGATGGATGTCTGGAAGGAGGCACGAGGGCTTTACATCCACGCCCACAGAAAGCCACGGACTTCTGGTCCCCAGGTCCCTCTTTAACACCTGCTTCTCGGAGTTCCTCTGCTGGCCTCCCCACCTCACGCCTTCAGCTTGGCTGTCTCTTCCCATGCATTCTCTCTTCCACACCATTCTACCTGCTCTTTCAAAGCCACTGAATGGAAACTCCCTTCCTCAGTGATCTACCAACAAATCTTGGTGTGCGATGGGAATCACACCTAAGAGCAGAAGAACCACCACACTTCTTAGTATCTCTACAGAGAATGCACCTGCCCCAGCCTCTCCTTTGGCGTCATCAGAGAAGTCTACAGTTCTAGTTTCCCAGATCCAAGCACGTTGGGTCAGGGCCTTTGGTACTCACAGTCATCACCCCAGCTCCCTGCTCAAGGTCGGGCCCGGCTCCACCCACAGGCTCCTCTGGTAGCCTTTGCCTGCCTCTGCCGGCTGCCAGGTGCAGGGCTGTCTCCTGGCTCCAAGGTCCTGAGACTCAGTGCTCACCCCCAGGTCCCCACGCTGACCTCACCTCAGGGGCATCACAGCTCAGGTGCCGGGTATTGAGAGGCACACAGGTCCCCACTACCTGAGACCTGTCACCTTCTCTCTGCCATTGGAACCAGGCCATTCCTTCTTCCCCTCGAAAACCACTTCCCATCTCCTCTTTTCTCCATCTCCTCCCCATATTTCAAAATTAACGTTTCCATTCTAAAATTCAAAACAGCATAAATTGGGCCCCTGGCCCATCCTGGACAAGAGGGTCCAGAACTCAGAACACAAAGGCCGGTGCTTCTTTCCTTTCCAGGGGAGGTTTCATGAAACACACACACACCCCCCAAAAAACTCCACACAGGAATTAACCCACTACTCTGTTACACCCTCCCTTCAATAAATCTTTGTGCTCTATAAGGGGTAAATACATTCCATAAATAAATAGGGAGACTGTCAAAGGGAGGCAAGGGCCCTGGTTACCCAGAGTACCTGAGACCCAGTTTTGTGGATTTAACATCACAGGAGAGTAACTTTCACAGTGAAACAGCACCTCACAGGGTTGGTAAGCTTCCCTCGGTTTGGCAGGTGAGTCGGAGCACAGACGGAATGTCCTGCCCCCCTGCAAGAACAGAGAGAGTATCTTTGGACGGGTCTTCCTAAATTCTTGGCGGGAGCATGAACCTAAGTGGTTCTGATTCAGTGGGTCTGAGGTGGGGCCCAGACAAGTATTTTTAAAGCTTCCCAGAGGTGTCTCCTACGCAGACAGAATTGAAAGCTGATCACACATAGGCCTGAGGGTTTGAATTTCACCAGAGCCACGGGTTGGTTTCCCAGCCCCCAACTCCATCTCCCCATGAAACTGAAGGGCAACAATGGTTGCTCAAGCTGTTTCATTAAAACATTTTGTAATAGGGATAAATGCACTTATTCCTGTAAACCCAGGCAAAACAAACATATTTTATGTGATAACTTCAGAGATATTAAACTTAAACCAGCTTTAATATTCAATATTTTCCAGACTACATGATCCTGGAAAAAAAAAACACATTTGATATAGTCCTTATTTTTGTCCTTGACAAGTTGAAGGAGGCTGGCGGAGAGGCGGCAGCGATGTCAGGCTCAAGTGGAAAGTGGCCCGCGTTTAAAGTGCCAGTGTTTTCCTCCACGGCGAGGAGAGGCCTCTGTTGCCGCCGCACAACTTTCAGGAAGAAGTATTAATTCCTCTACTGTTCCCAGGATTTCAACAGTTCAGGCCTCCAGGAGGAGTGTTTAGAATATTTAAAAGACTAACTTCCTTATTTTTCCTTTCCTGAGCTTTACAGCCTGGGACGGGAGTGACGTCTCCTCCCTCTTTAAACCATCAATTTAAATCCTCCCTAAGTAGAATCCTCCTGACGTAACAACATAGAGCTTGCACATACGTGATCTTACTCTATTTATTAGACCTTAGCAAAACTAATTAGTGACTTACAGCTGTAAGCTGCTGAGTCAGCGAAAATTTGACCTAATGGACTCTTGATGGGATTGAGACCGAGCTGCTCCTTTTCAAAACAGACACAAAAACAAAATCTAAAACAAAAGACAAAGTTCAAACTGAGACTAGCCTTGGAATCTTACTTCACACCACCTGTCATTTCAGACAGACAAGATAAACAGGAGAGCTCTCAAACAAAACTGACTTCCTCCTGCAGGGAAACAGAGAAACAAACTCAAAAGACAATTAATTAAAAGCAGCATACAACAAGATAAACAAGCAACACATGAAACTCGCATGCCAAAGCCAGAGGAGCGCTCGGACCCCAGCCCACACCGGGGAGCTGGGGTTTCAGGGGCCTGCCACGGAGAGTGGTGGGGCAGGGGCCGCTGGTCGCGCACACCAGGGACTCCCAGTTTGTTTGACGTCTGTTGACCCCCAGGTTTACCAAATTACAGAAAAGCCCAGATTCGGTCCATAGACTACCAGATAGCCGAAGGTCATAAACCAGATGGGCTTTCTGAGAGCAAATCCAATCTCTTACCAAAAAGTGATGGCGACGGTGGGTTGGGGGGGGGGGCGGGGGGTGGCAAGAGTTGGAGAAGGAGAGTCCCCAAGTGAAATCACTTGGCAGCTGCCAGGGAGTCTCCAAACACACACCCCAGGGTCCCCCAGTCCAGGCAGCCAATGGGACTCCCCGTCAAATACTCAGTCTTACCGAAGGGTCCTGATCCCTGTCCCAGTAGAGTCGCCAGAACTGAAACCCAAAGGCAACCGAGTCAGGGGCTGATGCTGCCTGTGACCACCCACCCAAACGGCAGAGACTGGATTGGCTTACCAATGTGCTTTTATTAGTATCACAGGCCAGCCGTCTGAGAGGTGGTGGGTCAAAACCCTAACATCCACCTTACCTTGAGCTTTCAGAAGTAAGTGTATATCAGGGAAACACGGATTTGGGGAGGGGAATTCTTAGGGGGACACAGACCTGCACGCGTGCTGTTTCTCTTAGGGTGAGCTAACCAGGGAGTCACGCAGCTCCTTTCCACACCAGCTCCCTCTGTGCCCATGTTAGGTGTCATCTCTCCTTTGCGTCAGCATTCCTCCCTTCCCGAACACCTGCAGTTTACGGCCAGGGACGCTGTGTATTCTCTGGTTAGGGAGGAGAGGTTTAAACCATTTGCTCTCAAGTCATCTTGGTTCCCCAGCTGGCTATAAATCCAGTTGCTCAAACTGTTTGGCCTTGTTTAATTCTCTTGTCTCAGTTCCCCCTTCCACTTGCCCAGGAATTTTCCTAGCTTCTTACTCTCCTGTCTCATGTACAGTGTGTCTTTAGAAAAACACCCTCTGTGTGTTCTCTGAGTCTGCATGCTCCACAGTGTCCACACCACACACAGATCGATGCTGATACACCCTGCCCGTGTCTGGCCCTTCCTCCTCCTGGGTGTGGTGTGCCAGATATTGGAAGGAGAGTTCCCCTCCCTAGTGACCCATCCTTAGGCTTCACAGAGAAAGGAAAGCTGGGACCCCTGTGCCTTGGCAGCCAGATGAGACACAGGAGAGCAGGATGCTGATGAAGAGGCATATCAGGTTTCAGGAAAGCATATTGGTGATCCATGCTTTCCACGGCTGTGTGGTACACGCCCCCTCCCTGGCTGGCAGAGTCTGGACCCCACTTCCATGCTGTATCCCCCTAAACCATGGAGACAGGCAAACACTTCCTCTCTCTCCCCGGCCTTCACTGGACTCACTAGCTCTAGTTTAACATCTGCTTTCCTGCCATAGAGACAACAGGACTGCCCCCCCTGGAGCAGTAACCTCCCACATGCTCTGTACCAATATTTTTTTAAAGGAATTTTACTTATTTATTTTTTGAGAGAGGGAAAGGGAAGGAGAAAGAGAGGGAGAGAAACATCTATGTGTGGTTTCCTCTAGCACGCCCTCCACTGGGACCTGGCCTGCAACCCAGGCATGTGCCCTGACTGGGAATAGAACCAGCGACTCTTTAGTTCACAGGCCTGTGCTCAATCCACTGAGCTACACCAGCCAGGGCTAATCTTTCTAAACTCTGTGCTTAAAAAGACAACACTTCCTTAAATTTTGGCAGGAGGTTTAGAAGACTGACTTTAGCCCACCCTAGTTCCTTAGCCGCCTTGTACCTGAGCAGTCTCAGGAATTCAGTCAGAATCAGGCAACAGTCACCTGGAGACACAAAGGGCCTCGAAGGCTGGGTCTCTAAGACGTTCCTTCAGCAGCTCTCGTTCACCCAAGACCAGCACTCTTGCAGAGTTTTAACGTGAGCCAAGATTCAGAGGTTTCTTCCTCTGGGATGGTAGTCTCTGACCATTCAGTGTTTCCATCACATGCGGAGGGCGCTGGCTTCCGCCGGCCGCTCCTGCCGGCCCTCACTGCCAGGCCCTGGGCGAGCTCACACTCCAGCACTCCAGCATCACCAGCCACAGGCGGGCAATCGGCCTTCTCCAGAAAGACTTCAATTTTTTTAGTAATTCAGAGTCCAACGAGTAAGCCCTAAAATTCCATATTCTGCTGAAAATGACTCTTCAGCAACTTCAATAAGGCTGTTAGTTGGTTTTGTCTCCCCATTGCCATGGAGCTACTGAGGGGTTACAACTTCTGGAAATGAACTTTGCAGCTCAGCGAAGTTCTCCAGTAGTGCCCAGATCTGCAGAAGCGAGGGCCTGGCATGGCTACCAGACTTCTGGTTCCCTCTTTATGTCCCTGTCCCTTTTACATGGGTCAGCCCCCAGCATGGCTGTGATTAATAAACCTGGGGAGTGTCCACTCATGTCTGTATTCCCACCTTTCTGGTTCTCCAATTTCTCAGGGGGGTGTCAAGGGTTGATCACATAGTTTTCATTGTTGCTCTTTGTAGTTTCTTTTTCTTACGTAAGTTATACATGAATATGTCCTTACTGTACAAGTTTCAAACAATGCAGAAGTCTCCGGAGCACAGCCGAAGGTCTATCATCCCTCCGCACCAGAGGCCACACTTGCCCAGTTTGCTGTGTGACCTTCCAGCCGCCTTGCTGGCATTTCAGTCATGCAAAGTGCGTGGGTCCATGCACATAGATCATTTTTTATTTCTCATTTAAAAAGATATACACATTATTTGCAACTTTTAAAAATTGATATGTTTTTCACTTAGAAGTCTTTAATGTTAGGATATCTATCTATATGAGATATATGCATTTCTCTATATCTCTATATCTATCTCATATAGATAGATTAGATAGATACATGTATATACTAAATATAATACTCTCATGCCCTACATTTTTATATTGATATGGAAGATATTGTTTTATACACATCATTTTACACTTCAATTTTCTTAGACCCTAGAAAACAGCACATTCTTATCTCCCTTGCTATTATTAACAACTACATCTTCTTTCAACATTTGGATATCTGAAATGTATTAACCAGAAGCCCACTGAAGAACATTTTTGTCACAAGTACACTTGGCATCTATAGCGAACCCTCAGATTCTGTGGAGGGGTCATGAAACCTGAGAGCTGAGAGAAACAGAGGGAAGATTCCATGTGAGGAAGGGCTAAGAGCCTGGTGTTTCCTCCTGATTCATTGCTAAAACCTGCTGGGGATGGGGTTCGGCAGCTACTGCCGGCTCAGATCGGTGTGTCCCAGTTTCTGCCTCTTTCAGTTTTACCTCAAGCACTTAGGATGATAAGTCATTCCAAACGACAGCTGCATACACATGTGCCCAACAATGTCCCTGGGTGGGACAAGCTGTCTTTTCCCATTAACGATGTTTTGTCCCTAAGTGAATCATTTCCTTTGAGCATCTCAGCTCTTATGTAAGGTTTTTTTTTCCACAACCAGTTGTGCATAAATGTAGCATCCACTTCTGTACAAGGCAGGTGCTGTACAGCTGATAATCCAAAAGTATTAATTCAATGTTTTGAGGCATTGGTAACTAATCGGCCTAGGTGGTTCAGTCTCCTTTGGGACTGCCTCCCCAGTCACACAGACCTTGTTTGATTGTAGGGTCATTGCAGCCAAAGTAAAATTGTGTTTCCCAGGAAAGGCTTGAAACCACTTAAAAAAAAACTTATTTTTTATTATTTTTTAAAGTTTTATTTTAATTGTATTTTATTGATTATGCTATTACAGTTGTCCTGATTTTTCCCCCTTTGCCCTCTCCAACCAGCACTCCCCACTCTCTCAGGCAGTCCCCACACCTTTCACGTCCGTGGGTCCTGCACATAAGTTCTTTGGCTTCTCCATTTCCTGTGCTGTACTTCACATCCCATGGCTATTCTGTGACTTTCTACTTGTACTTCTTAATCCCCTCACCACCTCACGCATTCCCTCACACACCCCTCCCATCTGGCAACCATCAAAATGCTCTCCGTATCCATGATTCTGTCTCTGTTCTTCTTGTTTGTTTAGTTTGAGTTTTAGATTCAATTGTTGATAGATATGTATTTATTGCCACTTCATTGTTCATAGTTTTGATCTTCTTTTTCTTAAATAAGTCCCTTTAATACTTCATATACTAATGGGTTGATGATGATGAACTCCTTTAGTTTTGCTTTTTTTTTTTTTTTGCCTGGGAAGGTCTTTATCTGTTCTTCGATTCTAAATGATAGCTTTGCTAGGTAGAACAATCTTGGTTGTGGGTTCCTGCTTTTTAAGACTTTGAATATTTCTTGCCAGTTCCTTCTAGCCTGCAAAGTTTCTTTCGAGAAATCAGATGACAGTCTCTTGGGAACTCCCCTGTAGGTAACTAACTTCTTTTCTCTTGCTGCTTTTAAGATTCTCTCTTTATCTTTAACTTTTGGGACTTTAATTTTGATGTGCCTAGGAGTAGGCCTCTTTGTATCCATCTTGTTTGGGACTCTCTGTGCTTCCTAGACTTCCATGTCTACTTACTACACCAACATAGGGAAGTTTCTTTTTATTATTTTTTCAAATAAGTTTTCAATTTCTTGCTTTCTCTTCTCCTTCCAGTGCCCCTGTGATCTGAATGTTTGACCTCTCAAAGTGGCCCCAGAGGCTGCTTATACTTTCCTCATTTTTTTTTAATTCTTTTTTTTTCATGTTGTTCTGATTGGTTGCTTTTGCTGCCTTATGTTCCAAACCATTGATTTGATTCTTGGTTTCATCCTCTCTACTGTGTTTCCCTGTAAATTGTCCTTTATTTCAATTAGTGTATCCTTTGTTTCTGACTGGGTTTTTTTTAATGCTGTTCAGGTTCCTCTCTAAGTTCCTGGAGCATCATTATAAACAGTGTTTTTTTTAAAATACATTTTATTGATTATGCTATTACAATTGTCCCATTTCCCCCCTTCACTCTCCTCCACCCTGTACACCCTCTCCCACCCACATTCCCCCCTTTTAGTTCATGTGTCATAAGTTCTTTAGCTTCTACATTTCCCATACTATTCTTGCCCTCCCCCTGTCTATTTTCTACCTCACATCTATGCTACTTATTCTCTGTACCTTTACCCCCTCTCTCTCCACCCCACTCCCCTGTTGCTAACCCTCCATGTGATCTCCATTTCTGTGTTTCTGTTCCTGTTCTGGTTGTTTGCTTAGTTTCTTTTGGTTTTGTTTTAGGTGTGGTATAAACAGTGTTTTGAATTCTATATCTGATTGCTTATCTCCATTTTGTGTAGCTCTTTTTCTGTAATTTTGATCTGTCCTTTTATATGGGCCATGTTTCTTTGTCTCTTCATTTTGGCAGCCTCCCTGTGTTTGTTTCTATGTATTAGGTAGAGCTGCTTCAACTCTGTGTCTTGGTAGCATGGCTTAGTAAGTGTCCTGTAGGGTCCAGTGGCACAGCCTCCCCGTCACCCAAGCTGGGTACTGGAGGTAAGCCCTTTGTGTGGTTGAGAATATCCTTCTCTTGTAGTTGAGCCTTGGTTGCTATTGGCAGAACAATGGGAGGGATTTTCCCAGGCCAGTCAGTTGCAAGGACTGGCTGTGACCACTGACCACAACCTCCACCCTCCATGGGAGATCAGCTGTGCAGTGGCAGGGTAGTGGTGCTCTGACATGGTCTGTAGTTGCTCACTGGGTGTGCAGGCTCTGGGGTTCCCCAGGTAGTATAGGTCAAGGTCAGTCCAGGGCCACCCTGCCTGGGCTATAAAGCAATCTTGGATGGCTACTACTTGTGCTGGGCTTGGAGATTCCCAGGTGAAGCCAAGCTGTGAATCTAGGCTGGCTTCTAGTAGTGCCCGGCTTGGAACTGACGGAGGCCAGCTATTGCTTGTTTGGGAAGAGTTACAAAGTTTTGAAGCTTGAGCTAAGACCACCATTCATATGGAAAAGTAGCTTGGGTGGGTGTCAGTTGGGTAGGCGGAGTCTCAAGGGATCTCCAGGGTGGGGCAAATGGTGTTGATGGTGTCTCAGATATGGCAGAAGCTTGCTGGCTCTGTGGGGGGAGGGTTCAGAAAGGGACAGTGGTCTCTGCTTGCCTTGATGCCAGTTTCTCTCATTATGCCGCTGGTGCCTTTCAAGCTGCTATCTGGTGTTGGAGCTCAGAGGAAGTGAATCTGAGTAGGTGAGTCCACGTGTGCATTTTTCAAGGAGGAACTACTTAGGGTTCCAACAGTTTCTTCCACCAACTCAATCCCCGCTGGTTTTTGTAGCCAGAATTTGTGGGGACCTATCTTCCTAGCACTGGAACCCTGGGCTGCGGGGCCTGGTGTGGGGCTGGGACTCCTTGGTCCCTAGATATCCCTCCCAAATTTTTATCCACCATGCGTGGATGTGGGACCAGCCTGTTCCTACCAATATATATGGATGTGGTTTCTTTGATTCTGTAGTTGTCCCATTTCCATTCGACTTGATTTCTGACAATTCTGAGTGGTGGTTGTTCTCTATTTTAGTTGAAATTTTGATGTGGTTTTGGGAGAAGGCAAGCCATATCAGTCTACACTGCCATCTTGACTAGAAATCCTAAAAACCATTTTAGTGTTTTGTTCAGCATTTCTGACACTGCTGCTCATATTTAGTCGTGCAGCCAGGCAGCCACCAAGTACTTGCTTATAAGCCTGAATTACCTGTCACTGAGCATAATTTTTAAATTATTTTTTTTAATCCCTGGCACTGAACCAATTTTTCATTTTTATTTTGACATCAACCTCTCCCCCTTCTGCTCTTTCACCATCTTCCCCTGGCTTCCCCTGCCTCCTCCCCACCCTGGAGCCCACATCTGGCTGTTTGAGCCATGCATCAGAGTCTGGAGTCCCTTGTCTCTTGGGCTCTCATTGTAGACACTTGGCTTCTCATCCTCAGCCCCAGAAGTCCCTCCCCATGTGTCCCCGCCACCCCAGCACTCCCTCGGAAGATGTTCTCCTCCTTCTCGCCAAGGCTAATCCCGTTGCCTGACCTCCATCCCCTACCCTCAGCTCTGTGTGACCTTGCTCTATCAAGCACCCTCTCCATCATTCATATTTTCCTCCTTTATATGGTTGCTACCTTTGAAAAAACAAAACAAAACATGGGCTCAAACTCCCTCATACCACAGATACTTTTCCTCAACTCTGCTCTTCCCCTAAGCGATTGCCCCGTCACGTCCTCTTCTCCTGCCAAAGCTCTTCAAAGGCTACTCTGTATTGGTTTTCTCCACCTCCTTACTGCCTGATCACTACTTTAAATAAGTAAAATATGAAACATAAAACTAATACACGCATATGATAATAATTCACAGTAGAAGGTATAACATGGAACATTGAAAGCTCCTCCTGAGAGGGTGAGATGAATAAGTGGAACACAAAGGACTCTTAGGGCAGTGACTGCATAAAGCAGTTCATGTCACTGCACATTTCTTCAAACCCATAGAAGGTACACCATCAAGAGAGAACCCTAAAGTAAACTATGGACTTTGGGTGGTGACATGTCAGTGTAGGTTCACCAGTTACAAGAAGTGTGCTGCCTCTTCTTGCTGGCCCAGAGGATTCAGGTGTCAAGCATAGATCAATGTGCTTAGGGAAGGGGGCCCCTGACTTTGGGGGTGAGCATGTGAACCACTTCCAGCACAGGAAGTAGAAGGGAAGTCTGCCAGGGAAAAGCTGTGGAAGGAGGAATGCCCAGCCCGTGCCAGCCTCTGTCTGCTCTCTCACAACACAGCCATGTGAGGATGGATGCTCAGACTGGTGGCAGCCAACCTGCAATTGTGAGGGGAGGACCCGGAGAACCTCAGGGACACTCACCCAGGGCCCTGGACCACTGAAACTCGGAGCCAATTTCCTACCTCTGATTTCCCAACAGCCAAGAAAACAAACCCCTCTAATCAAAACCAGTTACTTTCCACCTAAAATATTTGAATGGCTAAATATGGTTAGATGGCCGGGGCTACGGAACCTGGGGTATTATACCACACTTGTTCACATGATGCTCTGAAATGGAAAGCTATGTGCTTCTCCTTAAAACACCCTAGGACCCCTCAGGGGACCCCTAATAAAGAGATTCCTAATAAATTCAAACTAAATTAAAGGCTTAGTTTGGTTAGCCTGATGTGATTAGGTTATGGAGAGAAAAGGAATAGGGGCTGTTCCCTCCTATGAAGCCAATAGCGAGAGTAAGATCTATGTGTGGTGAGATGCCTAGAAAGTTCAAGGATACAGTCTTGAACTTGAACGACAGCAAGAAACCTCAGTAGGATGCAGGGACTTTCAGGACACCAGTATTAGTAGGTGACACACCATATGTAAAACTGAGCCTTGGTCTTAGAAAAGGTGACAACCTCCCAAATAATAAGTTGGAACTCATTGGAAAGCAGTCTCCACTCCTGACCTTGGTTGACCTTCAGGCCCTCCAGGTCAGGGATCCTCTCCTTATTCCTCTGGTCAGTTTGGGATCTAAAGCATCTACCTCCCAAAGTTGCTATAAGGATAAAAAACAATGTATGTACAGCTCCTAGCACTGAGCCTGGCACACAGTAGGTCCACGGTAAGTGTTCCAAGTCAGGGACACTGGGTTCAGCATCGAGCTCTTCCACATAAAGGTGGAAGAGTCTTACCAGAAGGACTATACACTTAGATTCACAGTCAGAAGTCCTCTGTGGCCAAATCTGGAGTTAGAATCTCCAGTTAGGGCTGGATCGCTCTGTGGTCACACCTGGCGAGGTCCAGAGAGACATTACCAAAGAGGATCAGACTGAAAACAGGCACAGCCACAAGCCAGCATCTCCATGCGTCTGAAAGCTGCTGATGATATGTTTCATTTACCATCAGCAGCCTATCGAAAGGGGCAACGTGGCCATGATCAGTGTAGAAAGTCCTGAATTCATTGAACATTTAACTGTAAATCTGTTCATGCTTTAAATATATCTACTATGGCTCCTCACTCCTATGTGTGAAGTCTTTACCCTTCTGCTTAGTAAAGGGCACTCTGCTCTCCAGAGGTCTCTCTCTACTCTACCCACCTCTAACCCCCATGCTCCAGCCGTACGCAGCCACACTCAACACCAGGAGACAGGGTAGTGAGAAGCTAGGAAGATTCCTTGGCAAGTGGAGTAGGGAAACTGAGACAGACAGCTGAACACAGTGGCCCAGCAGTTTGCAGCCAGGTGCTGATGGCCACCAGGGCGGAAGCCCCAGTGTCTGGCAGGAGCCAAAACTGGGAAAACAAGGACCTCGCTGCCAGGGTAACCTTTCCTCCCCTGGCCTTTCCTCCCTGGAGAGAACATCTAGACCTCAGGCGTATTTCAGCTTCAGGTTCAGAAGAGCAGCAAAAACAGATGGGCGACATGAGGACCAGCTCCAGTGATTAAAGAACCCCTACCTTGTCACTGACCAGTCACGGAGTCCACCACCCTGAAAGGCCCTCCTGAAGAACTGCTGAATATTCTGATGAAACCTTCCCCTGAGACCCCCCCTAAAATTCCCGCCTGCAAGAGAAAGATACAGTCTCCAGACAAAGGACCTGGAGCATGCTCTCCCTCAGGGAACAGCTGGAGCCATTTCCTTTCCCTTCTCCCAGTTATTTCCCCACAAGCACACGTCTCCTAAACTCTAAGGCAATGGGCATCTGGCAGCTCATCCCTGGCTAATCCCCTGACCTGTCCCCAAAGTCCCCTTTTCTCTGACTTCCCAGTAAGCTAAGGCAGCCCAGCCTAGGCTCTACTGTTGCTAGGCCCTTGCTTGTTTCACTATCCCCAGCTTTACTAAGTGCACTCTCATAGTCACCTGGATTCGTGTTTGAAATCTTTCCTACATGAAGTCAAGCACCCACATATGAGCTGGCCCTAGGCAGACCCGCTCAGGGCCAGGCCCCCATCTGGTAACAGCGTCATTATTGCTTTTCCTGTCCCTCTGCCTGCAGCGCCCTCCCCTGCCTTGTAGACTCACAAACATATCACCTCTCAAGATTCAGTCTAGCTCACCTCTCTCAGCCTTTCCCCAACCACCCTCCAGATGGAAGTGACCACTCTCTTTTGGCTACCCTAGTGCCCAGATGATATCATCTTCTATTGCACCACCTAGAATATTTCATCCCACTGTGTCCATTGTCCATGTCTGTACCCGCCACGAGACTATAGACTCCTAATGACTGGGCTGTGTGTGGTTGGTCTTTGTGTCTGACCCAGAGTAGTTGATTCATAAATGTGTGTAGGATGGATGTGTGTGTGGATGGATAAGGACCAGTATCTGGGCTCTGGTAATACAGGGAAGAAAGCCCTTGCCCTGCCCTCAAGGAGCTCCCTGTAGATAATAGAAAATGGATAAAAAAGAACATTGAAATGGGATGAGTCGGGCACAGCATGTGTGTGGCTCAGCTGAGGGTCACCCAATCCAGGGAGGAAAACAGGTGCGTACTCAGGGGCACTGCCCAGAGGAGTCGACACACGGTCTGATGGACCGGCACATCCTCTGATTGGCCAAAGCCATAACCTGTCCTGATGCCAGTGAAGCAGAGTGGCCTATGCTCTGAATTCTTCACTGAGCAGAAGTCACAGCATTTTCTAAGATGTGGAGCAGACACTGCCCCTCTGTCATCTATGTGTGTTCCATGTCTCACATGATCCCTCAAAAAAGTGCCTCCTTCAACTGTGTCCTGTGGCCACTGGTCTGAAAGCTTCCCACACTACTGCCTGGGCCTGAGCTGTAAGGTACACAGCTGAGTCTCCTACACCCTAGCCTCCGCCCCGGGAGCCCAGACCCTCAGGGCGCCCTGTGCAAACATTCTTCAGAGGGTTTATTCCACCAGTTTACCAGAAATTCTACACGCACACTCACTTCTGAGTGAGCCCGGTTCCGAACACTCGACTACAAGGTGATGTAGCAGTGCAGCGGTCATGATTGTGTTAACCAAATGAATTTCAGCATAACGTAGAAAAGGAGGCCAGATGGTATAGAGATGAGTAGAGAGTGGAAGATGAGGAAAGTACAGAAAGCAAACATAACCGCCAGTTTCGTGGAACTTCTCTGATAAGAAAAGGACAGAGTCAGGAAAGCAGGCCCAAATGAGATAGATGGTGGTGGTGGTGGTGGTGGCACTTTCTAACCAGGCAGAGACTGGAACAGTCACATGCCGAGGAAAAAGATCCAACAGAGGAGGAGATGTGAACCCCAGGCCCTGAGGAGAGAAAGGTGCCGAGGGAACAGCCAGATACAGGCATGCCGCTGAACCCCAGGCCAGGCGAGCAGCAGGCAGCAGCTTTGAGGGTCCAGAGTCCAAGCAAAAGGAAGAAAAAGAAGAGAGATGTCGAAGACCCTCCCATGGGTTTATTCAGGAGGGAGATGAAGCTAAGGGTCGAGAAGTCCCAAGCCCTGACCAGGACGAGTGCCTCTGGCCTCCTGGCCTCACGCATTCCAGCTCACTTCTCAGCTTCCTGACCGTGACTCAGAATCTGTTTCTCGTTTTCCCACTGAATTTTAGTAATAATCAGAGCAGCTTCTGGGAAGCCCTTTCCTTTTCTGAGAAATCGCACTGTGCTTGGGATTCCACAGACAGGACAATCCCTGGGGACACCCAGCTCCAAACCAGGCCACGGCTCTCTGGTGATACATAATCTGGTTTCAGTGTAAAACTTCCAGGAGAAAAGGGTGATGTATTTTCAAAGCAGATGGCTTTCCCCTGATTTGATTGTTTAACGTCCCAAACGCAGAGGGAATCAGAACTGCCCCAGAACAGACTTCGGTCTGCCTGCCAGGGAGCATGGGCCCCCGAGGAGAGCACCAGATTTTCCAGCAAACTGGAGCCATGCTCTGTCCCATCCAAAGTGGACAGCAGCTACTCAGCCCAGCGGCTGCTGTGGAGGAACACAAGCCATTTTGTCTGAACTGACTTATAAGAGAAGTTCAAGATCAGACTCTTTTGTGAAACCTCCAGATATGTAAGTGCTGTAAAATAACCGCAGTAACAAAGACCCTGCGCAGGGAGGTCACAGGCCTGGGAGCAACCCCAAGAGAAGGTGTGAGTTTAGTTTCACTTCCTCTGCAGGGGGTGCCATGTGCTCCACTTCTTGAGTGGTTCTGTTTGCATGCATGGTTTTAAAACCCTGTCTTCCGGAAGGCAAACAAATATTTTACTCTAGGAGGTCACTGCCTGCTCAGTCCCTAGTCTGGGTCTGGTCTGTGTGTTTTGTGATTCCCCAGAGCATGTTCTGACCCTGCTTTCTGCCAAAGGGCAGGCACTCCTGAAAGATCTGAGGACAACAATGACATCCCGAGCACAGCTATTGGTGATTAAATGTAAATATGCATTCCTTGGAATCGCTAGCTGGTGAATCATCTTCGAGTGGGATGACTTTGGGGCTGTCCCTTTAAAAATCCAGCACGCTATCCGGCAAACTCCTCCTCCAGGGAGGTTCCTTTAAATGAGAGCCAGTTGGCTGGGCCTCCGTTTTGCACTTCTGAGTGATACCTGCAGTTGAGGATTCCCAGCTAGGAGGCAGCAGCCTGTCAGCATGGCTCAGGAGTTTGTGAACAGCAAAATCCATCCTGGGAAGGTGGTGGTGTTCATCAAGCCCACCTGCCCCTACTGCAGACAGACCCAAGAGCTCCTCAGGAAATTCTCCTTCAGACAAGGGGCTTTGGAATTTGTCGATATCACAGCCACCGGTGACACAGACAAGATTCAAGATTATCTGCAACAGCTCACCGGAGCCAGAACAGTGAGTCTGGGGTTTTGTTCTAAAAGGCCCAGGGAAAGGCTACCCGGGTTCCTTTTTCTTGTTAGGGCTGTGAAAGGCTAGCCTGTGTCTTTCTCTAGGACACCGCTAGGGCTCTGTCACTTAAGGCTCCTTCGGGAGGGCATGTGAGGTGGGGGAGGGCGCCTGAGAGAAGACACTGCTCCCTTGAGTGGGCAGCTGGACTGCCTGTCACCAAGGGTCCTCTCAGAACCCCGGAGGGGACACAGCTGATTGTGCAGGGCGACAGGGTCCGTGGGTCCAGCAGCTGTCAGGAGTGGGAGGAGTTAGCTATAGTCTTTGTTTTAAGCAAGCTGTGAAGTGACAGTTTTCAGCTTGCAGTGCTGGGGGCCGGAGGGGGGAAAGGGGGGAGGGGGGTGGCGGTGAAGGGGCCAGATGTGATCTGTACGTTTCCGTTACCCCATGGGAATTGCGTGCACTCTCCTGTTTTCCCCTGGCCGAGTGGGACTTGCTGTCCTTCGGTCTTTCCTGTGGGCTCTCTAACCCTAACCTAATTGGCTTATTCTTTAGTGTCTTGCCTAACTCCTCCCATTGGAAAAATCTTATTAATGGGTATAGTTAATTATATCTGGATTCTAGGAAAAATAAATTATACTGAAACTTGAAAAATCATTATTGATCTTATAATAAAAATGGCTTATTATTTGCTCCTTGTTCTAAATTATGGGATGTTCCTAGGACTGTCATAGTAGGAAGTCCAGAGGCCAGGGTCTGGTTCTCACATTGGCTTGCTGTGTGATCCTGGGCAAGTCCCCTCCTCTGTGACCCTCAAGGACCTTCTTGGCTGCAAGACTGGACCAGAGTTTCCTTTGCCACCAAGAGACCAAGGGACTCTCTAAGAATTGCTTCCCTCTCTCTGGAAAGGCTTCTTCAGCACCCATGGCTTCTTGTGGGATGCCAAGGCAACCGGATTGCCTATATCAGTTTTGGTGCTGGCTGGGGTAATCGGTATCCCACTAGCTCACCCAAGTTCTCTTTCAAGATGCACTTTCTAGGACAGTGTTCCAGAAGCACATGTCTGAGTTCAGTGTTAGTTTGGCTCACAAAGTGTTCCCTGGGTTCTCGATTTGAAAGCACAGGAGGCTTTCTCCTCACCTGTCCAGTGAGAAATCGGCACTCTGGTGCAGAGGGAAGCCGACCACGTGACCCTGTTGCTTCCAGGGCTCCAGCTGTGGGTGGAGGACTCTTGTCTCTGGGACAGCCTGGAGCAGAGGACTCAACGGCAAGAAACACTCTTGCCACTTAGATGGACCACCAGCCCTACAGGCTGCCTCGGCCATGGGAGGGAAAGGGCCTTGCAAGTATTACTACAGCTCCCTCTGTGACAGGTCCCTCTCAGCCCCGAATGCTGGTGCACATTAAAATCACCTGAGGAGCTTTAAAAACAAAGCCGCGATGCCCAAATCATCCCCCATACCAATCTAATCACCAAGTCAGAGGTAGGAACCAGGCATCAGTAGTTTTAAAGATCTCTCCTAGGTCAAAGGGTGCAAATTTTCAGCAATAAGAGGAGTAAGTTCTAGGGATCTAATGTACAGAATGGTGGCCATAGTTAACAGCGCTGCTCTGTATGCTTGAAATTTGCAGAGTGTGTTCTCAGTGCACACACAAAAATGACAACCACGTGAGGTATGGATGTGTTAAGCTGATTGTGGTCATCATTTTACAATTTCTACCAAACCATGACATTTTATACCTTAACATACACAAGTATATTTGTCAGTTATACTTCAGTAAAGCTGGGAAAAAGTTTATTTTCTATCCAGAAAAAGTTCCCCAGGTGATTCCAATTTGCAACAAGTTTGGGGAGCTGCGGCCTTCCACCGGGCACCATCTATTCTCTAGCAGGACAAACAAGCCTCTTCATGCATTCGTTCAACAATTTTTTCCATTTTTTTGTAGTCAATGATTTTTCTTCTAATGGTCTTTTAAGTTTATTTTTAAATTCTAAAAACTATTTTTTCACAGCTTCCTCCAAGGGGAAGAACAAATACTTTAGAATTGTGTGTGCTATGGTCCCCAACAGTGCTGCATTTATCTTGGAAGAGATGGAAAACTTGGAGGCACGTGCTGTCCTACCCCATCATGGCACTCAGTGCTATGTGTGTAGTAAAAGCCCAGCAGGACTTGATTAATTACAGAAACTTACGCCTTTAGTCAGGCCATGTACCTGGAGAAACCTGTTTTGGTTGCTGTAGCCATGTGTCCTGGATTGGGCCATTAATTTATTCCTTCTTTAAAATTCGTCTTCATATAGACTTGAATTTCTGGCCTATTATTTACCTTCTCTCTGAATAACTTCTTCAAACATTTCTCGTAAGGCAGGTCTAATGGCAACAAATTCCCTCAATGTGTGTGTGTGTGTGTGTGTGTGAGAGAGAGAGAGAGAGAGAGAGAGAGAGAGAGAGAGAATTCTTCACTTTTTTTAAATTCTTTATTTTATTGATTATGCAACTACAGTTGGCCCATTTTCCCCCCTCACTCCCCACCACCCTGCCCATCCCCTCCCACCCACATTCCCCCCTTTAGTTCATGTCCATGTGTCATAAGTTCTCTAGTGTCTACATGTCCCATACTATTCCTACCCTCCCCCTGTCTATTTTCTCCCTACTGTCTATGCTACTTAT